>CM055271.1:90320943-90707279 GCA_029237695.1 Conchocele bisecta | reverse complement strand
GGAGGTTTCCTCCACCAGGAGTAATTGCTTTTTATGTCGAAATTGACAATCTGCATTACTCCAATATAGACAAAAATAAAACGATTTAATGTGTATTAGTCTATTTCGGCCAAAATCTGACGGTGTGGTAGGTGACTCAAAACTAAACTAAAATTAAAATAAATGCTAGTAAATAACAAAGACAAATATATATATAAAACCCAATTAACAACACAAAATCAGCAACCACGGTTATCATGATAGGTTAATATAGCATTCTGATACAGCACACTAACATAGGGTGAGGGTGACACGTCAAATACCATACCGTCAGAAATCACTTTCTTCTTCTCTTCTCTCTCTTCTCTTCTCTTCTCGATGGTGATTAGGTAGGATTGGGACTAAATGTGACAATAAGTTAATTACGTAGAGCACACTTGCTAGACATTAGTGACTCAGATAGTATACTCGCCACTTAATTTCATTTGACCAGTCCGTGTGCCACTCAAAACGCACAAATCACGTAAACTAGTATGGGTTCCCCTCAATCATCTATAATCGATACCCAGCCATACTATATCACACACATATAAGCTGATGGGTGCTATAGGAGGCCTCAAATTATAGGTTACCATACCTGCATAGATTCTCCTATATTTGACGCACATTTTTGGAGCCTGAATTATAAATGCAACATTTATCAAAATTCGGAAATATAAACCAGACCGACGACCATCGGCCTGCTTCTTTACTGGGCTATATATCCCGGGTATGGAAGGTGTTCGAGCCAATTCCCACCCTTAAATATGAGCCGAATGAATGGGAATCACAATCTTCCATTATGGAGTTTATTACCAGTAACAAAGGTTCTGTTAAGTTGTGTTTCAATGGGTTTTCTTATACCAAGAAGAAAGAGTCTAAATCGTCCATACGATGGGAATGTTCGAAATAATTTGTTCTACATGTATCATGAAATATGTACAGAGCTGCCAAAGGTAATTATTAATTTTACTATATTTGCTTCAGGCTGACGAGATCACATCATCTACTACACACACACACGAGGCAGACCACTTCGCCATTGAAGCCGCAAAACTCAGACTCGCTAAACGCTATTCCTCACCCACTCCCTGACAAGTACCGAACAACCGGCGGTGACGACAACATGCCCTTCGTTTTATATGACAACGGGGCATCCGACAACCGCATCATCATCTTTGGGACGGACACCGGAGTCAACCTACTCGCCGACAACGACACCTGGTTCATGGATGGGACATTTGGGACATCTCCCCCTCAGTTCGAACAACTGTTTGTTATCCGTGTGAAAGTGGGCGACGTCGCCGTATCAGCCGTATCTGCCTTGTTACCGTCTAAGAGCCAGTCAGTGTATGAGGAGTGTTTGTCTAGTCTTCTAGATGCGTGCCTTCTGCGAGACATCCGCCCAACACCATCGGTCGTCATAATGGACTTCGAACTTGCGATCCACAACGCCGTTAGGACCATGTTAGGAGATGTAGACATTAAGGGATGTTTTTACCACTTGACGCAGAGTACTTGGAGGAAGGTTCAAGCAGAAGGTTTGGCGACGCGACTACAAGGACAACGACGAGATCAAGCAGTTCGTGGGGATGATTGACGGACTGGCGTTCCTGCCCGTGGATGACGTTAAGGAGGGCATGGATGCGCTCAAGGAACTCGCCCCAGACTCCCTCGAACCTGTGATCGACTACTTCGATACCACCTACGTGAGTGGAGGCTTCAAGACCGTCCGCGGAACGAATGGCGTCATCCGAATGCGTCGAACACAGCCACGATTTCCCCGGCAACCTGGAACGTGAACGAGGCTACACTTGGCGGCGGTGACCGAACGAACAATCTCTGCGAGGCGAGCTGGAATAACGCGTTCAAACATCTGATCGGACATAGCAACCCGAGTCTATGGACGGTCATAGGATGTCTACAGAGGGATCAGACGGCGGTGAACACGGAGTTGGAACGACGGAGAACGGGACAGCCATCATCCAAGCGAAGGCGGAAGGCGACTATCGCTCACCAAGACCGACTGAAGAAGCTGTGCAGCCAATACCGCGATGGGGAGAAGACACTGGCGAGTTTCATGTATGCCATCGGGGAATGTATACGACTTGTCTGAACATTTGCTATCTTACATACATAGTGTAGTCATGTGCTCATAGACTTAAATGATACTCATGTGCTTGTGTACTTGTGTGCTCATAGACTTGCATAATAGACTCATGTGGTTGTGTACTTGCGTGCTCATAGACTTAAATGTTTAATAGACTCATGTGCTTAAATGTTATTCTCATCTGCTTAATATGAACTTGTTGTGCCAATAAAGGTACCTGACACAAGATTTGTTTTTCAATTACATAATTCCTTACCAATAACTACATGGTTTGGCTCTCTCGTACATCTTCGCTACGGATACTTGAGAGCTCAATCAAGTTATATAAAATTGACAATATTATAGCTAGGAATATTGTATATGACCGGGGGGGATTTTGTCCTACCCTGCATCTGAGCGGGGGGGATTTTGTCCTACCCTGCATCTGAGCGGGGGGGATTTTGTCCTACCCTGCATCTGAGCGGGGGGATTTTGTCCTACCCTGCATCTGAGCATTTTGTCCGGGGGGATTTTGTCCGGGGGGGATTATGTCCTACACTCGCAATATCCCGTACGGCAAACCGTATAGACTATGATTATAGGACCGTGTTTCTGAAATATCCAGTACAGAAAAGAGTATACATTATGATTATATGACCATATGTACCTGCAATATCCAGTACGGCAAAGCGTTACGGCAAAGCGTATATAGGGTCTGATTATACTTATGTGTTCCGGCAAGATCCATTACGGGGAAACAGTATAGACACTGCGTATAGGACCATATATACCTGCAATATCCAGTACGGCAAACCGTATAGACTATGATTATGGTGGTGGCGTCATAATAAGAAAATGACAACAATTAAGTAAGTATATATATAAGACCAGTGGCAATAATGTTATTTTCCAGGTATCCGGACATTAATGGATGGATAAACAATGATAAAGTTGACCGAATATGCCGAGATGAAAAAAAATAAAAAAATGTTCTGTCGTTCGGTGCGAAAAGAATTTGAAGAAAAAAGAAGATATTTTTGAAAATGACATTTATGTGGGGGGGGGGGGGGTGGTGGAGGGGTGGTCCTACGAACAGGTGGAAACCGGACCTCCATTGATTACAACTGTCAAACATTGTTATCATCTAATTATGATTAGACCCGGTCTGACAAAAAACAAGAGACGAAAAGTGTTATAATCCAATGGCAGAATGGATTGTTTGCCATGGATGGGTAGCTCATCTCAAAATGTCAACCTCTAATTCCATTCAATCTGGCAGGTGTGACATAATTACATTTCAATTTCAAATGTAGTCACCGGCTGTCGTTCTTGATAATTATCATCAGGGCATGAAATAATTATGCATAGAATGTGATAAAAATAAAATTGTTGGAAAAAAAAATTCGACAGCCGGGAATTAGACAGAAAAAATTCACATCAGTTGTCTCATAATATGCCCCCGCGTAGTCTGATCAGAAAATACGATGTTCGTCTTTCAGATATTCAAGGTTAAATCCCTATCATTGTATGGTGCTGGACGAATTATTTATCTAATTGTTAAAAGCTGTGTGGTTTATTTTGTCAGCCGGTGGCCCACATGTAAACACGTTCAAGTAGTATGTGTATATAATTAGTAATATATCTATAATCACATATTAAATTGTAAATAACGAAAACAAAACCATAAAATCATTGTTCACGGTTTTCATGATAGGCTCCACGCTAACAATGGGCGAGGGTGGCACGTCAAATGCCATACCGTCGGCAATCAACTATCTTTCTATTCTCTCATGTGTGAAATAAAATGAGTTAGGATCCTCTTGCTTGGTGTTTAATTCCAAAGTCAGAACAGAACGACTGTGAAATTTACCGGAAAACACTCGCAGTTAAGAACGGACAGTACTAATAGTCTGTTCCTCACAAATAATAGATAATAATAGTATCTTAGGCATGGTATAATAATTATTATAATTACTATAATGATTAAATATTGTGTTTCAAATATGTTTTTAATATACTAGATGTTTGTGTATGGCATTATATCATTGATTTACCGGAAAACGGGATATGGACATTTGCCCCCCGGACATTTGCCCCCCAGTCCAAAAAATGGCAGGGTGGACATTTGCCCCCCAGTTGAAATGGCAGCTAGGACAATTGCCCCCCAGAGTCGAAATGTAGGGGCAGACATTTGCCCCCCAATGGAAATGGCAGCTAGGACATTTGCCCCCCAGTCGAAATGGCAGCTAGGACATTTGCCCCCAGTCGAAATGTAGGGTAGGACATATTGTATGAAGTGTACCATGATACTTAATTATCAAAGACATCAAAGTAAATTGGGTGTGATTACTGATTAGCTTTAAACACTGATTACCTAATGATATCCATTCACATAATTAGCAAAAGTTTTAACTAATATCATGAGAGGTGTTAAAAGTCTTTGATTGTTGATTAAAGTGTACACATACTGAGTTCATTATTTAATTAGATATAATGTGATTTAATAGATGGTAATTCTTAAAGTGAAAAACTTGTGAGAATTGAGTGAAACTAATTAAAGGTTCATGCAGTATATTAGCCATGGAATTGTCTACTGCATTACTACAAATCTCATACCACGATGGAACTGACTACCAGTACTAGAGGGGCTGAGAAGCTACTATACGAGGGTTACTCGTATACTAAGAAGAAGAGCCGTATCTCCACTATCCACTGGGAATGCTCCAAACGCAAGAGTGCCTCTTGCAAGGGGACACTTACTACTGACTCAATGGTAAATATAAATGTGTTTGTTAGCGGACAATGGTTACAATTTACAACTTCCAAGTCGTGTTGGTTGTATTATAGTACTAATGTGACTATTGGAAAATATCAGACACGTCTTGTAATTTTGTACTATTGGGTACCTGCGTAATTTCATGAAATATATTTAGTATAAATTGCTATATTTAATATAAAATATATGACTATTTTCAGAGAGCATACTGAGTTCTATGCATTCATCAAAATATATCTCGTTTATTTTTTTCATTTTTTATCGGTTTTATCATTGCAATTCATTTTTATTACAGATTACCACGATCAGCTCAGCGACACCACACTCTCACGACAGTCGACTCGTATGCCTAATCAAGCGGCAATGAAGGATTCTCGGAACAAGAACCATAAAACTAACAATGTCACCAACAAACCGTGGAAACCCTGGCCCAAACTCATATCCGACAAACTCACTCAGCAACCCCATTTGGCCGTGAGCGTAGCAGCGGGGTGAAAAACTGATACTATCAATATCGCGCAGTTCGACGGACTGAAGCGGGTCGTAATACCCCACCCCATAGAGCCCAATACCAGCATCAACAGACATCCCTGGAGCTACCAGAGGCATTCGAGAACAGACAGAGGTTGGTCCAGACAAACTCCCCCTTCCTGATCTTACTACAACTATGTAGAAGGGACAATCCCAACGAACGGCCGTGTAATTGGCTGTTTTGCGACAGAACGTAATGGACTTAAATAATTTTTTACACATCTCTGTGATAGCTCCCATTGGTTTGTTGTTTTGAACAGGGACATTCGGCCACTGCTGCCTATGGCAGTTTACGCAGCTGTTTGTCATTCGCTGCCGAGGTAACGAATGATTACTCTGGACCACCTCTGTCTAACCCTTCTTTCCTTACCTGGACAAACAACAACGTACTCACGCTACGAGGAAGTAGTTCACCGCCCGTCCTTATGAACGTATCCTGCGACTGCTGTTCAAACTCTCTACCTGATACCGGTCCGTCCCTGACATTGCGTACTTTGAACCTGGGTATTATCACAAAGGCGCAGTTCGCATCTATGTTTGGGATTAGCCCATGTCCTTCCAGAACTATCCAAGGGGATGTTCATTCTACCCTACCACCTTACTCCAGTTGTACCATGCGGCGGGTACAGGAGTGAATGGACTTTCAACCTCTCTACAAAGAAGATGATGAATTCCTGCAAACAGTCAACTGTATAGGCATGCTCTCGATGGGCTTGCGTTCCCTGCCACCTCTAGCCTGCGTCCAAGGATGGTATGCGCCTAGCTGAAAGACCTGTCCCAACCCACCGGCACTAAGGAAAGACCTCCCCACCGAGTACTTCGACGAACCAACCCAAACTTTGTGAACTGGTCCAGACTCACAAGTCTGTGATGGGGGCCAGATGGGGACCAGGACCATCACCCATACAAAGTCGCAACGAGTCCTAAGTAATGCGATTCCGAAAATGGAACGTTGAAACCAAGAGTTCACTCTAGAAGACTTGTTCCCGGCCGAACCCAAGCCCAACAAACAAATGTGAGGGCTGGAACAACTCGTTTGCAGCCACCTTGTAGGTACATAAAAATCCCGGACTCTGGCAAATACTATTCAGTGTATACAAAGGAGATCAACTCAACGTGATCAACAGAATGTGAGCGAGTGCAGACAGGGTGGCTCCCCAACACGTAACCGTTCCGTAACCCGCCCGAGACGAGAAATCTTCAGGATAGAACTTAAACAATCTGTGTCCAGGAACGACTTTGATCTGTCTGGTGAGAAAGGATGTGCGCGCTGACTTCCTTCTGAATGAGTGCGGCTCTCGGTACATTATCCGTCCGATTCGTCTCAATTGGAACAATGTAACTCTAAAACGTGCTGACTATAACTGATGTGCTATAAATAGTGACATTTTATGTTGTAGAGAGTTTGTTCGAATTTCATAGTACATTGAATTCAAACAAAAACAGTAAGATTGAATAAATCAATGCCAAGAGTGTGGTTGACATTCGACATTAAATTCTGTTATCCCTTGTTTTAAATTTCAACGAGACATCGAAATAATGAGTAATTATCATGGTTAGTTTCCCCAATAGTACTTGAACCCAAACAAACTTTGACAATCATGCCAACAGATTGTGTTATGATATTGAACGTTTAATCCTAATTATCTGTTTTTAAACCACCTTGTATCACAAAAAATCCTTAAATGCTCAAATAAATAAACTGGTTTGTTTGGAAGAAACATTGTGATTCGTAATCTTGTCACACCATTGTCATACCTCAAATTTGTTCACCTAGGGGTCAAACTGTCCTAACCTGCCCATTTTCCGACTGGGGGGCAAATGTCCCTAAGCTGCCATTTCCATTGGGGGGACAAACATGTCCGACCCGCACCCCCTACAATAGAGTTGACTTGGGGACAAATGTCCTAGCTGCCCATTTCAACTGGGGGGCAAATGTCCGCCCCTCACATTTCCGAACTGGGGGGTGCAATTTGTACCACCTGCCATTTTTGGCGACTGGGGGGAGGGGCAAACATGTTCCGGGGGAGGGGCAAACACTGTCCTACAATTCCCAGGAAAAAACACTGCAAATCGACTCATAACTTCGAACACTAGTTGTACCATTATAAGATAATTTATCAAGTTTATGACCATTGTAACAATTCCTTGGTGCCAATTTTGTATAATGCATGCGCGATAATCTCCATGTGCCTACATTGGTTCCATAAGTTAAATCTCTGGTGTAAGCCCACTGAATTTTATTTGTTTAACCACGTTACCACCTTACTGGTGAAATATTTATTAGGACACGCGGTCCTTTTGTGCTAACTTTTATCGAATACTGACGCCCGACCTAAAGGCGTTAATAATGCAATGCATTTGCCCACTTGTGTATAGATAGTAGTGTCAACTTGTCTAAAGTCGAATTTGTTTAAACCATTCTTGTCCCAGTCTTTATACACCAGTTTATAGATACACTCTGTTAGCTAGAATAAAGTTAAATACCCACCACTTGCAAACCAAGATTATGACCAGTGGTACAGTATCGTAAACCAGTATGAAACATTGCAACCATTAGTAATGCGTTTTGTGTCCCTTCTGTGCTGGGTGCAGTTCTGTGGCTCTTCTGTGCTGGTGCAGTTCTGTGGCTATGCCTGGTACGAAGGTGTCAATACGGTAAATTTTATTTTGTTTCAGCCAGCCGCCTCGTAGTTATGGATAAGTCACATCCGTAATTTATCATTGGCACGCGTCTAAGATCATAAGATCATGTTTTGATCATGATCAGTTAATAAAGTATAGATGTAGATTCCATTGATCAGCGTTGTGACCAGTTGTAAAGATCATGATTCTAGTAAAATATAGTTAGGCCGCAATTTTTACAGACATTTTGACTCCAACCATTAACACCTGCTTAACTTAACTCATGACCTAACCAATTGTTATACTCTTTAAAGACCAGACTACTGTAGGTAACTTCTTGCTAAGCTAACTCTCTAGAGACTTGACTACATTTTTATTACTAAAAGACTCCTTATTAACTTAATCCAGACTCACTTATTCTGCAACTTCATGAAGTCAATTGAATCACTTTATGAACCAGGTATAGTCAGTAAATATAGATTGCACCAATTCTTCAACAGACTTCCATACAGCCAACGGTCCGGTCGAAGAAGAAAACGTTTTGATGAAAAGCAACACCTGCAATTCGGAGAGACAAAGTTTTAGTAATCTTAACCAAGTGTATACGCCAATTATAACATCCCCCAAAGAGGCTGGATCAATCCCCACTTACAAAACCAATTGAATTGGAAGCAGAAATCAGATTTTGAAACTGTTTTCATTCCACCCCGCTAATGCAACAACGAATGCATGCCAGTCACAAACATATTTGTGATGGTAATTGCCTATATACAGGTAAGGAAAAACAAATAAACGTAAAGGACGACAACCTGCTAAGACGGTAGGAAAATTCAAAGAGATGAACAATTTTCTATATTCAATGATTTAAATTTAATTTCGCATCACGTTTATTACAGTATTGATCGAATAAACATTTCTATATTCACAATGTGCTCAGCTTAACTAGCGATCATTGTAGTTCATTTTATTATTAATAGCTGCAATTGCCCAAAACGCCGCGAATTCCATTAATATGGAAGCCTCTTATGAGACGGTAAATTGCATTTAGGGCATATCATTAATAAAATGCTAAATAACAGTATGAAAATAATTTCTATATTAATACAGTGGAACCTTTTCCAAACCGGACTCCCTGCCGTGGTCCCCAGGGTGTTTGCCGGTTTATGTAGATGTTCCATCTGTAAATCAGACATGTGAGCACCACTCAATGAGCACATTCTAGTGATTTTTCAATCACAAAAAGTTCACATTTTATACAGTCGAAACATCATTTACGGTAAACATCCTATATTTTCCCCTCCCCGAGTGTCCAGGTTTAGAGGGGTTATCCGACTTGTACTTGTCGCTAGCACAAGCCGCTTTATTGTAATTCATTGAATTTATGTACATTTTATAAACTGCTGTCAGATGCAGAAAACAGCCTCGGCGATACCATTCATCCTGGAAGCCTCCCTAATGAGGTGGTATTGCATTTGCATATATTATAAAATGCTATACAGTATGCAAATAATTTCTATATTAACAGTGGAACCTCTCCAAACCGGACACCATGGGAGGTCCCCAGGGTGTCCGGTTTTGACCCCAGGGTGTCCGGTTTGTAGATGTTCCACTGTAAATCAGACATGTGAGCACCTCATGACACATTCTAGTGTTTTTCTTAATCACAAAAAGTCATTGTAATCGGAGATGCATAACAGCGAAACACATTTACGGTAAACATCTATATTTTCCCGAGTGTCCGGTTTGGAGGGGTTCCACTGTACATGTGCTAGCATAACAGCTTAATTGTATGTCACTTTATAATAGCTGCAATGGATTTCCAATGAAAGTTAGGCAGGTCATATTAAACAAAATATTTGGGAAAGAGGGTTTGTTTGACGGAATCAACGGATGTTGATGTTTACAACACACGTGTTATGAATATTCAATCGATAATTGATGAAAATGACAATGCTTCCAATGGAAAAAAAATTCAGGTTGTATTTTGACAATAAATTACTTTCATTATTAAAAGAGCATGTGATTGAACCCGCAAAACGTGGAAAGATTCAAGCTAATTGGACAAACAACAATTCGGAAAGTGCGAATCACATACTGAAGTCAGCTATTTCCTGGAAGGCCAGAGATATGCCGAAATTTATTGAAATGTTATACACCATTGTGAAGGGGGAAGAAATTGAAAGAGGACGTGCCATCCGGGATATGGGCAATTTTACACTCTCTCATGCTTTCCAACACCATGGCACAGAATTAGATCGCTGGACAAATTTGTCCCAAGACAGCAGAGACAAGAGAATGAAAAGATTTCGTTCAGAAAAGGGTAGGACAAACCCAAATGTCATTGTCTCTACAGACGGAACACGGACTTGCCTATACACATCATCTGCCGGGAAAAAGAAAAACCAAATTAAACGGAAACGGTCCGAAAAATCAAGAACACAATCCAAAAAAAAGATCTATAACAGAGATAAAATGTGACTAGAAATGTGGCCTATGAGGCACTATGGGGTTAATGCAGCATATGTAGTTGCAGATGTACAAGGCCTATATAATAGCATGCAAAACGGATTGGACAATGTTCAACTCCTGACTCATAGGGTCTCGCATTTATTTTTTATGTTTATCCTCCGCCATATGTTACCACCCGGTCAGGCAGTCGTTATGCCTCTTGTAACAAGGACTTGTTGTGACATGGTATGTAGCTGCAGATGTACAAGGCGTATATAATAGCATGCGAAACGGATTGGACAATGTTCAACTCCTGTCTCATAGGGTCTCGCAGTTATTTATGTTTCCTTCGCCATATGTTACCAGCCCCGGTCAGGGCAATCGTTTATGCCTCTTGTAACAAGGACTTGTTGTGACATAGTACGATTCAAAAGTATCGTGCAAGTCATTGCCTTTGTGGTCAACGTTGCCTGTGTACCGTCTACCATATGTGACGAAATATTTTGTTTCCGTATGGATAGTAGTGCAGTCAGACAACTGCACAGACATACGGACATGCCTCTTGTAACAAGGACTTGTTGTGACATATTATGATTCAACAGTATCGTGCAAGTAATTGCCTTTGTGGTCAACGCTGCCTGTGTACAGTCTAGCTGTACAGTCTACCATACGTAACGATATATTTACCACCCGTACATTGTATCTCCAAAAGGCCGGGAAGGTACATGCATCTCTCCAAAAAGCGGAAGGGACATGGACCAGGGCATACACTGATACACAAGGATATATTATAAATTCATAACGTGTAATGAGATGTACACACATGCAACATCCCGCTGAGGATGTACTTACGGGAGCATTTAGCATAATATACAAATATTACAATATATACAAATATTAAAAATGGGAAGAAACACATATAGAGCAGGGTCTACACTGACACGCCAGATAGTCTGATAACATAAGGAGAGCATACACTGCAGGTGTATTTGTGACATTTGTTTGTAGTTTGTAAACTATACATGTGTGTATTTCCCATACAACTGTGTGATCGAGTATAGCATAAATATAAAATATGGCAACATTTTACTAATTTAACTTTTTTTTATTCACAATATATGTCAATTACATACTGTACTTTGTCTCGATATATTCTTTACAATACCTATTGACAGTATCTTTGGTGTACTTTTAGTATATTTATATGTATATAACCTGTATTTGGGGGCTTCAGTTTGCATTAATTTAAATAATGGTTAAATTAAACCGATTTTTTAAAATATATATATGTCTATTATATTCTATATTTTATATCAATATATGCTTTACACTACCAACTGATACTATCTATGGTGTATTTGTGGCCTATTTATACATATATAGACTATATTTGGGTGTTTCGTGTAACCACATTAAAACCTTCCTTTCGTAACAATCTTCCTTTCGCGAAGCGAACCTACAAGAAATGTGACGGAGACATGGACAGACGGGCGGACACTTGGGACATTTCAATAAGTGGGTATAATTAAATTTAACTTGTAAAGTATTAATTAGTTTAGGTGAACTTGTAATTATTGATTTAAATCAAAATTTACGAAAATGTTCCTTTCGTAGAGCAGTGTTCATTTTGCGAAAGGAACGTTATATCTATGTAACCGGTTAAACCTTCTATGTAACACCAAATATATAAATGTTATATACAATTCGAGATAAACATATAAATTGTAATTAAATTCAACTTGCAAGTATTAGCTAAGAGGAACTAATACCGAAATTACTGCATTAAAACCTTCCTTTCGTAGAACAATCTTCCTTTCGAGAAAGGAACCTTCCTTTCGCGAAATGAAGGTTCCTTTCGCTGTTTAGTCAAACCCTAGAAAAGAACAGAAAATGGCCCTTTTCTTATTTTAGTCATACCCGACTTAGTGTACGTAAAGTCATGCTTATTTTAATTACCTTACATAAAGCACATTGCGGCGGCACACATGTCTATAAATTACAAAATATATGAATACCCCAAAATCACCGACAACCCGAAAACTGTCGTCTCGACCATACAAGTAATACCATAGCCAATGGGGCGAGTTGGAGTGGGGACGACTTGACATAGCTGCCAAGTTCCTCTCCAAATCAGTGGACACGATGATAACACAGGAGACTGCATCACAAATGGCGCACTTGAAAGTCACACACAATCATGTAGGCGTCAACATGTATATCAACTAAAGAGCTAATTTACCATTTCTTTGAAAACAGCTGATAATCGTGCAAAGTGATATTTTCGTGTTTCGCAATATACTTTCACTTCCGGTTTATGAAGGACATGTCTAAAGGGCTACCGGGCCGTGGCTAGCGACCCTCCTTGATGAGGTAGCTTCTGTAATATAATAAGGAAATAGGCTCGCGTATCAACAGGAAAAGTAGATCTAATTATACGTTTAGCAAGCAGGAAATTGTTTGCAAAATATGCCACCACGAATATGAATACCGGGTAGACCTTCCACGTTATTCTTCTTCTTTTCCGTAATTTATCCAACCAGTAAGCTCATACTAGTACTAGTACGATGTTGGAGAAACTGGGATAGAGATCACTTGAGCAGCGTAGGTCAGATGCTCGCCTGTGCCTGTCTTACAAAATTGTTCATGTTTGGTGGCCGTCCCAATCCCAGCATGTATGTATGTAAAGTATACGTGCAAGATCCCATCAGACTATCTAGATATTGCCACTCAGTAACATACAGACAAATACATACTGAAGCAAATTACTACAAGTATTCATTTTTCCCGTTGGCTATAGTACAGTGGGATGTACTACCTGAGGATGTCGTACTATTGCAAGACTTGGACTCGTTCAAGCTGGCGATTAGTCGCATCAATCATACAAAACCATAAATCCTGTAGTGATGTTTTTAACCTTCTTTTATTCTTATTTCACGACTTTTAACCAAACTATTACTGTTCATCCATCATCTAACTTTTATCCTTTACTAAATATATACTAATATACACAGGCGCGCACCTGCTCGAAATTACCAGCGAGGGTGTGTAGTAGTCTGAAGAGAGATAAATAGTAAGTGGTGCACCGGGTTCGAGCCTGACTAGCGGCGTGCGTTGTGTCCTTGAACAAGACACTTTATCCACACTGCTCCAGTTCATCCAGCTGTAAATGGGTACCGATAATTCGTAGTTGCTCTGTAAATACGAATTACCGGCTTCTCTAAAAAAATCTCTACCTCCGTTCTTTCCCCCATTCTTGGAAGACGGCATGCAAGGTCCTAGAGCCAGTGCCGCCGTTAAATATAAGCTAAAGAAAAAAAGAAAGGGTGGCCCCGTTGTTGTCCAGTTGGGTTATAGTAGTTGGTTGGTGAGTATGTACAACATGCTTGAACCTTCTATTTGCAATGTTCTACTAGTTATATAGGGACGGCCATTACAATATAATATGTCTTATTGTCTTAGAGATGTTGAATGGTATGCAGACGCCTGACGTGTAATCGGTAGCACAGCAGCCTCGAGTAAGTCTCTATTTTTTTAATCACGTCCGGATTGGCGGGCAGAATACCGTTGGTGACGAGAACCCCGCAGTCGTTGATAAGCGACGTTAGTGATTGACGGTTGTTAAGTGTGAAGCATATGTCACTATTCTATTCGGCATATATTTAAGGGTGGGAATTGGCTCGAACACTTTCCATACCCGGTCACCACCATAATTATACAGTTTCGTATCCAACCAATTGACTCGAGGGAATGACATCTCGTCAAAAGGTGGTCAAGTCTTCGTCTTCCAAGCGGCACATCGGACATGTCGTATCAATATCTGATTTGTTAAAGTTCACTTCAGTTGTCTGGAGCATATAACTTCCCGTCAGTATTCGATTTCGCTTTTATTATTCTCTTTTTAACATCTGAGGTATTTGGTTTCACAGTTTCCAATGCCGGATGGGCTCTACCGATATCAATATATCAGAGTTACAGTTTTGCATAGTTAATCTTTGTTCATTTGACCAGTGGTTGTGTATTATCGCCCTTTTTGTCATCATTTTCCATTCAAATCGTGAACTGTTTGAGTGCGTTAAATTGTCCATTGAAGGGAGACAATAGAATTCCAGAGTTTGTGTAACGGTTCCGAAGAAGCTGTCTGGTATAACGTCGTTGAACAGGGTCTGCCTATTAGCTACTTCATGAAGTACAGAGTTATTTCCCTGCGTTGCCGCATATATGAGTGAGAGCTGTCTTTTATGTATCTCGGCCTCCAGCGGAGCTGCGCCCACGAGTAGAAGAATTGCAGAACGCGACGTTCTCAGTGCGAAGGACTGAATATTCCCTAATGTATATGTATGAAATTTTCTAAGCTTTGATATTTGGTATTGTTTAAAGGAGATATAACAAGCTTCTGTTTTCACGATACGCTTATGTATTCATCATTTATATATCAAATCAAACGAATCTTCCAGTAATCCGACCAGTATGTGCCGTTCTTTTGCGGATTTCATATTCCGGACAGCCAGTTTTTCCAGCCGTCACTGCATGACTAACTTCCCCTTATTTTGCTTACCACTGTTATTTCCCTTTGCGGTCACGTGGGCATATGACGTATCAGTAGAACTTCCGAAATGTATGCATAATACGATTATTACACGTAATAGTTCAACAGACTATTTAGAACTCAATTAATTAGACCGCTGATATAAATATATCAGCCTGTACTGTACTGTAAAAATATAAGAATGACCTAGTTATAAACTACATACTGAAATGCGACAGTGGGTGACAATATGGATATACTGTGCAATTTTAAACAGCTGTAGGATACCAGTCTGTATATACATTTATTTATATTTACATCGTCCGGTTACAATCTATGTTTCCCCCGATAGTACTTATATATAATGCTAAATCAAACGGGCAACAGAGTAGACACTTATATAATTATCAGAGCTGTCAGGTGCATAGATGGATCTGATGCTATGCTGGTCAAACTGTCATAACGTCATTATTGTAGGCCATTGTCCACTTACAATGAAACAATACTGTACATTGGGTCAATTAAGGAAAGCCCGGGGTGACAGCAGTGGGAAAATTAGTCGCTCTAATTGCCACTGGGGTGGGGTGTTGTTTGAAGATTGTGTCAACATCCGCTGTACACTGCGACTGAGAAGGTGCAATAAGCCAAACACAAAAAGGGGCTTATAGGGCGTTTGTGACCAGTGTAGATCCAGTTCAGCCTATACATTCGCACAGTCTGAACAGGATCTGCACTTTTCGGCATTCCTTCAATAAAACACACTAACATGCAATCTAGATCGTATTTAGACTACATGAGTGTTATATTTGATTAGGACATACACTAGTCACAAATCACACAAACCCTATTTCTCCAGTCAAAGCCACATATAGGACTAAGCTTCGACGTAACCCCCCATTTGGCAAAACAATGATTTTCTTTAGTTTTTAACATCGAGTCCAGACATTTTCTATTTATTTGAAACAAGTCAGTAGGAAAATAGATTAGAAATAGTAAAGAATTTACTGTATATTATATCTGTCAACGAACAAAATATGTGATTTAGTTATATTTTAGTATTCGAAAACAGTATTTACGGAAAAATAAGCGAGTGGACATTCAAGTTACACAATTTTAGTCCTGCAATATAACATTCATCCATGTATAAAAACAAACACATCAATATTGGATTTTCGGAACTGTAGAAAGCACTCTGATGTGCACAGTGTATCTATTCTACCATGTCTGTCAAATTGGACTCAACCAATGCTTGGCATAGGGGGGGGGGGGGGGTAGGGGGGGGGGGGTGGGATTCAATATACACCTGCCGCATTATTGTTGACATCCGTTTGAACGTAGCTTCACACGTCTGTCACTGACTAGGGCAGATAAACAAAATGGATTTAACCAATCAGCATAGAATAGGAGTGGCTTCATTGAAGTCATAATACACTTTTCCCAAGATCCACTTCCCTATTTGCATGCGGTCACATCATCGGATATGTTGTTTGCTATTAATGACCTCCGGCGGCATCCGTTTGAACATAGCTACACTGATTATTTCAGCTTGAAATTGTCAAACCTCAGGTATTCTGAAGTAACATTCTGTAAGCATTGGCTTGCAGAATCAATTTACGAAATGTCGGAGATTAGCATTTTGTAAAAAAAAATATATATATAACATTTAATTTCACATTTTTTCTGATTCTGGCTCTGCTGTCTGTTTGACCGTGAATTACAACCGACTTCCGCACAGATAGTCGTCGCCGATATAAATAATCGTATAAATAATCCAAGTATAACTAGGCGAAGGAAAAAATAACGATTAACGTATATATTAAACGACAAAAACTAAGAAATTATGCAACAAATACATGATGTCCGTAAATCCAAACGATATTATATAAGAAACCTTCATCCACCAATCAGGTAAGCTGTTCTACTGTTACGTCATAGCGGTTATTTTTACAGCGCCACCTCGCGCCAGTAGGTCGCAATAACAGGAGAGATAAGCGATGACCAATTCATTGCATGGCTCTGTATAGGTGTCAGATAAGGTGCGATATGAGAAATCTCAATATCACGAAAAATACAAACGAACCGGAAATCAGTTATTAGGGTCGCCGTTGTTGTTTTCAGCGCGTTTTGAAGAATATAAGTGATAGTTTGTAATGTGACCTTTAAGCCATTGGAACCGTGGACTCCAGACTTCATGAGCGAGTAGAGAGTTCTACGAGCGACACTTATTATTTGCTCTATGTTTATATTGTTTTAATTTGTAACTGAGTGGATTAGACCTAAACACGTTGCCGTTGATTCGACGGGCAGTTCTCCTGATCCCAGCATCCATTCAGTAGAGGCGATCTTTGACGTCTGAGTTTTAACTACTCTTGTGATAGCAGTGTTCTTTTTTTTTTGGATGAATGATATATATATGTTCCTGCGAATATGCATAGACTATATTTAGCATAGTCGAGAATTCGTTGTGGTCTTCTGACGTTAATAGAACGTCATCGGCAACAGTCGGACAATTAACCCACATATCTAGTACCGGTCCGTTTTCCTAGGTAATGTTCCTCGAGATCTACTAGAAGACTATTAATATATAGTTTGTATACACTTGTGGAGAGAAGACACCTTGCTTAATAGGAAAACTTTTGGTAATGTCGGCTTGCCATGTCACTTTAGCCGAGAGTCCGGTATACATTGGGTTTATGATAGGCAGTAATGCAGTAATACCTTGAGAATAACGACTATTGAACTGATTCAAATGAGCAGCAGGTGATACATGGATAACCCTGGCCTTCGCTTGAATCATGGTTATTATTATCACAGTCAAAATAGTTTATAAACTACATGTATACACGTGTGGGTTGTTTTGTTTGGTTTTTGTTTTCTTCAAACAAGTTTTACAGCCAGACCGGACGCAGTCCCGCATATCAAACCGGGACAAAACTGTTTTGAATACATGCAGAGACCCACACGTTTTACATGTATCTCACGGACTAAGGCATTTTAGGCCGGCATTATTCTGTATTAAACATCATTGACTGTGATATTCATCGTATGAAATCAACTGTTAAAATGTCGAACCATGACCGGCGGTATGGTACGTGACCCTTTCTTTATCAACTCCACGAAACGGTAAGAAGACTAAGCAACTGCCAGCCTGATACTTGCACACACAGGCCACTCACTGACAGCATAGGGAACATACATTGTCATCTAACCAATTAATAACAGATGAACGCTATGTTGCCGCAATTAAATTAGAATAATAGCATTTCGTATATAACGACAAGCCGCGAAACAACAGTAGCAGGTCTCCAAAGCATATCATATGATATTGTGTATAACCCAACCCCATATCGATCCTTCCCTGCTTTATCTGTTTTGCCCTAGCCAACCCTCAAATAGCATATGTATATAGGATAACACTCTTACGACTGAGTCTTCATATATAATATGCACTCATACTCAGCCCTTACAGTGGCGGATTTAGGGAGGCCAGGGTCCCCTTTCATGATTCCATATAGTTGTATTTGCTATTGAGAAGCTGTCTGATTGCTTGGAATAAAAATACCAAGCACAAGCACATCCTCCAATGAAGATGCCGGCTACAAAAAGTGCTCCAACAGTGTATGGATCCATCCATAAAGACCAATGGCAAGTGTTGGCAGTGTCGGATCTGACTTTGGCACTCAAACATTTGTTCCAAGAAAACGGCTATGGAACGATATTGAATCTAACAATTTGGGATTTTGGTCACAACGGCATATCTTATCATAATAGTTGGACACAGCGTCTGATGATACTGTGATAGCTTCTGGACGGACTCGTTGCAAGACACTGTCGAAAATACCCCATGCTTTTAGCCGTTTTCTTGCATGTACATATCAGTCCTATCAATAAGAGGAACTCTATAAGATAGCAATCTTTCGTTCCAATCCTCTTTGCACTGCTTGTATACCGAAAAATGATGTAATTACTATATTTAATAAAATATGTTTATACCAAGTCATGTCTTAAAGTGGCTGTGTCTCAGATGGTACTACCCGAAAATACTCGTTTGACACAAAAAGCTGAAATACATTAATGGATATTTTTAAATACAGTCCTAGGTCCTTGGTCATAAACACATATTTGTCGCCTAATTATTGCATTTGCATGTCCAGATTAGATCATACTGTTCTAACTTCTTACTTACTTACTGTTCCTAGTCAAGCCCTTCGACGTCTATCGACGCATTTGGACGTTGGTTTCTTTTTACAGGCACTGGGTTGGTTGCGACGTGGTAACACATAGTGTCAAATTTACTTGTATTTTTATACCACCACTCGTTCAATCTGCTTTTAAACGTGTTCAGTGAGGGTGCCGTAACATACCATCGGAAAGGTTGTCCCAGTCATCTATGATTCTGTTGCTGAAACTATTGGCTCTCATATTCAAACACGCTCTCTTTGGCCTCGCGTTGTTGTGTAAGTTGCTGTTTTGAAGAATATGTTTCCTTATATTTTGTCGATCCATTCCATGATTGTGTACACTTGGACCATATCAGCTCTTTTTCGTCAGTATACCAAGGGCTTTTGAGTGTTTTATTGTAGGGTAGATGGTGTAAATTGCTCACTAATGTGGCTCGCCGTTGTACAGTGGTGACCATACCGGTGATGCATATTCCAAATGGGGTCTTACCAAATATTTGTATAGGTTTAAAATTATTTTTCTTTCTACGAAGGTGAACGTTCTGCATATTATTCCTAAGTTTTTGTTTGCAGTTGCATGATAGTACTTTTTGGCGATGTGTTCCGTGACGTTCAAGATTGTTTTCCCTTTTTACTTTTGTTACTTCAGTCACTCCGCTGTTTGCGTGCATTTTGTATGTTCTTCTGTGAGTTCGTCTGCATGTTCTTTCTTGTGAAAAATAAAAAAAAATGAATGATATCGGTGTCGTAGTCGATAACGTAGTGTCTAGTCAAAACAAAGCACGTGGCTACTAAGTACAAGCGGGAAATATGAGTACCATACGAGTATTTAGCAAAACTAACGTTTGCAACACTTTTTTTTTCAATAATAAAGCATGTTTTGCTCACATGTCATCCACATCTGAGACACATATGGCCTTTAAGCAAGTATTTTATGATTATTTTAATGTGATGCAAACACAAGATATACAAACAAAAGATATACAACGTACATATGATAACTATATTGATGTAAGTACAATATTATGTTCACGTTACACCAAGCGACATTTGACGGTAGAGAATTGTTTTGCATTGTTTGGTCCAGGCAAGCTGCTACACAAAGACACCATGTTTCTTAAGATTAGCAAATCCTGATACAATCACAAACATTGGAGACAAAATAATCGCCTTACCCTCTTCTACAAAATGGTAAACAATTATGTTAATGTCTCTCCCAGAACATACTTTGTCATAAACGACACTGTAATCACATAGCTTGATTAATTACATTCGTTGACTACCGCACATGCTCACCCCATATTTAAGCCAGATCTGGCGAAAATGACACTTCCATAACTATACATGTTTAACTAATACTAATATTATTTTCATCACCATATTATGTACAGCATTTTAATATATTTAGGTAGTATACATATATTTTATTCACGTTACCTTATCATCCTGGGTGGAGTCACAGGCGTTCGGCATGTTGATAGGATAGTGCACTATATTGTTTTAGACATGTACAACACAAAATCATTTGTAGTCATTGTATACCAATGCATTTATTAAATTATTAACTATCCTATCAACATTCCGACCGCATTGGGTGGATTGGGTAGCTTGGGAGACATGCTGAACGTTCACTATCTTATAATTCAAGCACAACAATATTTACACAATTTCCTAACATTTGATTGGCCCGTAGCAAGTAGCTGTCCAAAATTTATATCCCAGTAAACTCCCACGCCGAACTACTTTCCGTAACCGTGAGGCGCAGTTAAAATAATTCTTAAGAAAACGGAAAATAAACACATTTTCTTGATGAATTTATTTTCAATGCTGGAATTATAAGGAATGAATGGCCTTTTTGTGGAATTTATCGGGGATATAAACTTGGAAAAGTCGCGGGAATACTGGACGAGGCCTTCCGGCCTTCGTCCAGTATTCCCGCGACTTTTCCAAGTTTATGACCCGATAAATTCCACAACAATGCCATTCATTCCTATAAACACTCCACACCGTGGCCAAATACTCAAAGTTGGTTGCTTGCCATTATTGCAGACGAAGAAGAAGAAGGAGACAAAGATACTGCATAATTATTTAGTTTCAAAATCTACACATTTCGCCACACAATCTTCATTGCGCATTTTATTCTTAATGCACATAAATTGATGACGTAACGGGTTACTACACGAAGCTTTGTGAAATTAAATTTTACCTGAGCAAATATAATCAAAAGCATAATTATGTCAAATTGCAACCATAATATTTTTGGCGTTCAAGGAAAATACTGGATGAATGAATATGGATAAATGTTTCATGCGTTCGTATCTCTATGCTGTCACATTCTTCATTAGTTGGCAAAAAGGTAAATATTTAGTTGGAATTGGCGGGCACCTGCAGTCATGTATTGATTTTTGACAGGTGACATATTTTTGAATTCTACAGTATTGAAATTCATGTCAGCTTGTGTTAAATGATGCATGGTACCTACTAATTGTAATGTAGTGTTCGGTGTGGTGTTGAGACATGATCGCCCGGTTAGCTCAGTTGGTAAGAGCGCCGTGCTAGTGTTACGGGGGTCGTGGGTTCAAACCCCACATCGGGCGACACTTTTTCCCCTTAGAAATACTTCAATGGTGTCAGAAGTAAACAGGATTGTGCCTGGGTGTACTTTGGGTTGCAGGCTATACTCCTCATGAAGCTGTGAGGTTGATGCCTGGCTCCCAAATATAAGAAGGGGAGGAGTGTAGTGTTCGGTGTTGTGTTGAGACATGATCGCCCGGTTAGCTCAGTTGGTAAGAGCGCCGTGCTAGTGTTACGGGGGTCGTGGGTTCAAACCCCACATCGGGCGACACTTTTTCCCCTTAGAAATACTTCAGTAAATTGATGGACCTCTGAGCAAATGGCGGGAATCCATGAAAAAATCAATAGGTCAGTGTCGGCGGCTGCGTTAACTTAGTGGCGAGTTACGTCACTTGATATACAGTCATGATGGCTTACTCTTGTAAAGTTGCATTTTCCTGTGGAATTTTCAAAAACAGTTATAAAGTATATTCACTCAGTAGAAAGACCAAATCTCTAATTAGGCAATACAATGGGGATAGAATCTAAAACATAATAATCAGAAATTCAGCATTTAATACATGTTTGCTCATCTGTTAACATGTGCATTGTAGTTTGTACATACTATGTTTTATTGTATATTATATACTTTCATACAATTGTCACTACTGTATTCATTTATCTGTCTAGAGGAACTCTGACTATGTGTCTAATAAAAGGTATCGATCAATCGTTCCTTGTCAGTCTGTGCAGGATCCTGTCGGCAGATCATCAGTAGACCGTCATAAATGCCACCAAATCCATTTTTTCTGTCAGTAGCACATCAAGTGAATTTTTTTTATACCATCCGAGTACTGGCCCATGCGAATAATTGTTAACACATTTTAATGAACATTCGTCAAACGATTTATTCCACTGTGTGCTGTACTGTCTTAATCCGCAATTGAGACATTGGGCATGCATGTTGGGACTTAAAAAAGTGGTCGTAATACGGAATAGCGGGGTGGTCGTTGTATCGAACCCTGTGAGCATGTAAATAAAGACTAAATAAAACGTCTAGACCATAATCGGTGTATGCAAATGCAATAAGTTGTGTCACTAGTCGATTTCTTAAGTTTGTATGAGAAATACATGTACAGTCAAACCTCTATTATAAACTGGACATTCATCCTGGCATCTTTGTGTTTCCATTTTGATGGGTTTATTTGTGTGTTCTTCATTACATAGCAGGGATGGGTTGTGGCCTAAGGGTTTGAATACATGACGCAGGAGTGTAAAATTCCACTCGACCGCTCGCCATGGCGACTTGGTCATCGTCTCGACCGAGTAGCTTTGTGTAGACGGTCGTCCGACGGGTCGAGTGAACTTTGGATCATCCATGATTGATCGTGAATAAAAAAATATATAGTTATGTACCGTTCTCCGTTTATTAATCAAATACCATTGATCATCTCATAAATTGTGGATGAGTTTAAATCGCGGCTCAAGCGGCGTGAATTGAAATTTTATCAATACTTACCTATTTACAATATAAGGCCCTTCTTAAAAAATTGTTTGTTTCCTGTAACCCGACCCAGAATTTTAGAAGTGGGTCGGTCGGTAGGCAATTTCTTTTTTTTTTTTTTGACATGACATATTGAATTTAAAAATTATTAATATTAAAAAGGTACAATATTTTAACACTTGCAATAAAAGTATGTCAATTGCTGTATGTGTTGTTGTATGAACATGTATGTCATTTAGGGCCAGAGATTATGTTAACCCTTTTAACCCACTGTAGCACTAAATTGAAAAAAAAATAATTGAAAATTAAAAAAATAAATAATTGTAAACAAAATTGCAATAAAAAAAATCGGGGCGCACCGTTTTTAGCGGGTCGGTCGGGTTACAGGAAACGGAGATATAATCATGGATGGCCTAAATGGGAAATACGCAAATTCTCCATCACATATACATGTATCTGCAAGACATCGCAGCCACGGCTTCATCTTCACTTAAGTTAGTGCAGCGAGTTATCGCGCAAGTGTCTCGATTTATGGGATGGTCGCCGGGCCTAGGCCGCCTGTCGTCCGCGATTTAAACTCGCCCATAATTAATTTATGGCATTATGTAACGTCAATGTTCGCTTCCGGTGTAAACACGCAATATTGCTAGCAGACAGTCAGAGTTAGCACATGCGAACATATCATTTTCTCCAAACTACACAGCATTCCGATGAGACGGATCACTTTTTTCGTTAGAAAATGATTTTCATCAGTCCAATTATAAAAATGGGATGTTTTTCTTTGACAAATATGAACAATACTTGCAAACAGTGCAGATCCTGATGAGACGGCTCGCGGATTTACACTGTTTGTAAATATTGCTATAGAGGTTTGTGGTGTTGAAAGGGTTAATGTACTCACAGTCCCATAACCTGTTCGATTATTAAGCATTTAACATCTACTTAAAGTATTTTGTGTGCTGTGTAGTCTGAAAATGTACCGTACATTTTCATATGTGCTGGCCCAGGCAATGAAATATGTATCATGAAAATTGTTTTGTACAGATCATAGATTATAAGAAACATTCGCAAATGTCAAAGCAAACCGACATTCGCTCACTATTTGGTCGTCCGGGTGGTGGAGATGATGAGAAAAGGGAAACAGAGCGGGCGAAGCGACTGGCCGAGAAAATGCAAATAAATATTTATTCATTATACCTTGACAACTGTTCGATTGTCTATCTGGAGATAGATTTCAAATAACATACATGTACAGTAGCATATATAGCCTACTAATGGCGAATATAGTGAATATTGAAATATCTGTATAAAATATAAGGGCGAGTGGCAAACCAGTAAGGGCGAGTAAGATTTTGCATCTACTAGACCTTAAGGGCAAGTGATATTTCAAATAATTTTACACCTCCAATGACTTCCAGCTCGGAGGTTGTGGGGTGAAACCTCACCTTAGGCGTAAAAAATACTTGCATCGTATTTCCATCCCACTGGTGGATGAGACATTAAACTGTGGTCCCGTCTCTGTATAAATGACTTATTTCTCCATCAAAAATGGCAAATTGGGAGTGCTTTAGAATCGTCTCAATGAGACGATTATAAAGCACTCCCAACTTGCAATTTTTATGAAGAAATAATAAAATTTCACCCCAAGTTGGTCAAATTACGCACCTTAACTGGAGCTCTGTAGCCTATTTCACCAACATTGCAAAGTATTCTTTTCTAGCAAAGTATACTTTGAGGGAGTAATCATTTATTTTTCCTGAAATGCATTATTATATATAGGAGTCAGCTTGTCGGTCGGTCGGTCTGTTGGAAATTCCCTTCTGCTCTATATCTTCTGCACCCATGCATGGATTATCAAATTGCTTGGCACAAATGTTTCTCATGATGAGAAGGTGTGTCACGATCAATAACCATGCACCTACGTCCAAGGTCACAGTTGAAGGTCAAAGGTCAAACCTATCGAAATTCCCTTCCACTCTATATCTTCTACACCGATGCATGGATTATCAAATGGCTTGGCACAAATGTTTCTCATGATGAGAAGGTGTATCGCGATCAATAACCATGCACCTACATCCAAGGTCAAAGTTGAAGGTCAAAGGTCAAACCTATCGAAATTCGCTTCCGCTCTATATCTTCTACACCGATGCATGGATTATCAAATGGCTTGGCACAAATGTTTCTCATGATGAGAAGGTGTGTCGCGATCAATAACCACGCACCTACGTCCAAGGTCACAGTTGAAGGTCAAACCTATTGAAATTCCCTTCCGCTCTATATCTTCTACACCGATGCATGGATTATCAAATGGCTTGGCACAAATGTTTCTCATGATGAGAAGGTGTGTCGCGATCAATAACCATGCACCTACGTCCAAGGTCAAGGTCACAGTTGAAGGTCAAAGGTCAAACCTATTGAAATTCCCTTCTGCTCTATATCTTCTACACGATGCATGGATTATCAAATGCCTTGACACAAATGTTTCTCAGGATGAGAAGGTGTGTCGCGATCAATAACCACGCACCTACGTCCAATGTCACAGTTGAAGGTCAAAAGTCAAACCTATTGCACGCGGCAGACAGATAAACTGCATAGTTTGTGTACACAACTCCTCTGAAACCGTTCAGTGGATTGATCTGAAACTAAACACACTTTTTATGCCGAACAAATATTTTTTTTACAAAAATATCATCCTTTTAACCTAGCCATTTTTAGCCAGGTTTTTTGAAAATAAATCCAGGCTATTGGATTGGCGAAAGCCGGGCGGCGGGCGGCGTCCAAAATCAATGTTAAGTTTTCGTGTTTGAGTCCATATCTTTGTTACTGTACCACCTAGGACCACCAAACTTTCACAGCTTCACTATGCCCAATGTGAAGGTCAAATTACTTTGAATATTTTTGTTAAAGTTTTTTTGTGTACTATATCTCTGCAACTGCTTCACCCATTACCTTGATACTTCACATGGGTGTTTATCATCATTGTCAGCGCGATATCATCGGCATTTTGGCATACGTACGTCTGTACGTCCGTGTGTCTGGTTAAAGTTTTTTGGTTAAAGTTTTTCCATCTACTATATCTATTTTTTTAGTGTCCATGCCTCGCCCCAAGGCACGACATGCAGGCCACAGCCATCTAGTCTACAAAAGGTGGCTATAATCATGTTATCCAAGTGTCTATGCTTGGAAAAAAGCTGGCCTTCGTGGCTTTGCCTCGTTTCTTGTTTCTATTTTTATTAAATTGATTCATTGCATTCTTGACAAACTCGGCACAGAGTTTTTAATCAAAATCATATTAATCCATTACTCGTGTAAGATCCTCTATAACTGATGAATGAATTTACAAATGTTTTCAGATTATCTCATTTTCATTGACCACGTACGCAGGTAAAAGGTCAATGTCACACATCTCTAAGGCCAGCATTAAATAATGATTTTTATTCAAACCTATAAAACTCTTCTAATGTTCAGCTATTTGTAAGTCCAACTCTTTGTGGGGGTATTATGATCACTCCTGTGATAGTTCTAGTTTCATATAGAACTAACCACTGCATATATTTGATGATTAAAAGTATGCAGAATTATTATACTGAATTTATTACATTATCACAGCCAAAAAGGTTGGGGAAAATAAAAAAATCGCCACTTTTTTTTTGTGTTTTTTTTATGTTTTTTTTGAAAATTGTAATTTTTTATCGCCAATTGTTTATTTTTATCGCCAATTGCGAAAGTGGCGATCACCAGCGGAATCCCTGGACACCCTGTGGGTGTCCGGTTTAGACAGGTTCCACTGTATTATAGAAACATTGTTCTTTTCAGGTGTTGTAAATTGTGTGTGAATATTAGCGAGGGCCATGGCTAGTGGATATGAGCGTAGTTCACCACCGCGATATCACCGGTCCTCGATGGATCTGTACCACGTGTCCACACCTGGGGGGTCAAGGTCAACTATACCACGTTCAAGCTCTGCCCTCAACAGAAAATGGGTTAGTAGACAAACATGTGTCTGTGATCAAATAGCCAACTCATTTGTCCCAGCCACATATTATGTGTTAGAATAAATTTGTGAAACCTGGTGCTACTAATATCTTGTTATACCCCCCGCAATGAGTTGTGGGGGGGGGTATACTGGAGTCAGGTTGTCCGTCCATCCGAGCTTACAAATGGATACATATGTGGCTAGGAGAACAATGGGTTATGTAATATTCTATTGTTCCGTGATTTTATGTGGCTAAAAATGGGTTACAGAACAATGGGGATGAACAAAGGAAAAGGTTAGGGTTAGCCACATAAGTATCCATTTGTAGGAACGTCCGTGTGTCCGTCCGTCACTGAACTTAACATCAGAGAAACTTCTATTTCCTTTATCTAAAATGCTTAATATTTCACACATGCATTCCTGTAAGGCTCTACTACCATGCCGTGCCAAATCCACGACCATCCAACCCCCGCTGATCCCAAGGTCAGGGTCAAATACTTAGTCTCTTTACAAAACTTAACATCAGAGAAATATGTTTTAGAACTTCTATATCCTTCATCTAAAATGCTTAATATTTCACACATGCATTCCTGTAAGGCTCTACTAGCATGCTGTTCCAAATCCACGACCGTCCAACCCCCGCTGATCCCAAGCTCAAGGCCAAATACTTAGTCTCTTTACAAAACTTAACATCAAAGAAATATGTTATAACTTCTATTTCCTTCATCTAAAATGCTTAATATTTCACACATGCATTCCTGTAAGTCTCCTACCATGCTGGGCCAACTCCATGACCGTCCAACCCCCGCTGATCCCAAGGTCAAGGTCAAATACTTGATCTCTTTACAAAACTTAACATCAGAGAAATAAGTTATAACTTCTATTTCCTTCATTGAAAATTCTTAATATTTCACTTGTGCATTCCTCTAAGGTTGTACTATCATGCTGTGACAAATCTATGACCGTCCAACCCCCGCTGATCCCAAGGTCAAGGTCACATACTTAGTCTCTTTACAAAATTTAACATCAGAGAAATATGTTAGAACTTCTATTTCTTTCATCGAAAATTCTTAATATTTCATGCATGCATTCATCTAAGGCTCTACTATTATGCTGTGACAAATCCCCACTGATCTCGAGGTCAAGGTCACATACTTAGTCTCTTTACAAAACTTAACATCAAAGAAATTGGTTATAACTTCTATTTCCTTGCTCGGATCTGCTTCACATTTCACATACGCATTGCTCCAATGGACCTCTACCACCCTGTGACAAATTCACGTTTGTGCCACCCCCGCTAAGCCCAGAGTCACGGTTACAAGCCCACACACTTGGAAATGATAAAGAAATGTTTGAATGATATTTGAATCATTACCCTTATACAAAGGTAACATTAAGACTTAATATATGAATCATTAACCTGATACATATGTATTATACAGTGATTTGCATATGTTGTTACATACAAGTAGTAATGTGTTATAGAGAATAGTAGGTTAGTGCCGTGAATGGGAAAAAATATCCGGCAAGGCTCAATAATTTCTTTATTTCTCATCAGAAGTATATGTTGTGACCACTCATTTGAACCGTCTCGCCGAGACGGTTCAAATGAGTGGTCACAACATATACTTTGGTTCAGAAATAAGGAAAATAGATAGAGAATAGTAGGTTAGTGCCGTGAACGGGAAAAAATATCTGGCAAGGCTCAGGAAACGGGATGGGCGAGGCTCTGCCGAGCACATCCCGTTTCCGTGCCGCGCCATATATTTTTTCCCATTCACGGCACTAACCTACTATTCTATTTATCCCGTCAACAGCTACAAATGGCTGTAAAATGCAAAAATGGTATTGACTGGATATCAAAAATGTTTCACGGCACCGTGTTTCACGGCACATACGCACTGTGTTGACGGGATAAAGTTATTTCATGCGTCATTGAAAAATGCGTCTTATGAAAACAATGAGAAGATTCGTCATTTAGATATATAATGTCAATTACATGTATTATCCGTTAGGAAGACCAATTAACACATTCAATTTGACCATATGAAGAGTCACAAGTAGACTTGTGGTACTGTTTCATCAGAATGAAATTATATATGTGCAAAACAGATGTAGATGGTCTTAGCAACCGGACTGCCAATATTGTCGCTAAAACTTGTATTCTTGCAAACACATATGGAATGAATCCATCATGATCCAAATCTGTAGCCTTTGAGGGAGAAATTTTAAATTTTAGGATAAATTTATTAATTTTTAGCCAGGTTTTTTGAAAAAAATCCAGGCTATTGGATTGGCGAAAGCCGGGCGGGCGGGCGGCGGGTGGGCGGCGTCCACAATCAATGTTAAGTTTTCATGTTTGAGTCCATTTCTTTGTTACTGTACCACCTAGGACCACCAAACTTTCACAGCTTCATAATCAAGGGGTGCCTACCACATATCACTATCCAACATGTTACTTTTTTTTTAACTTCACCCATTTTTTCCGCGCAGTCGACTTAGCCATTTTCAATGTTAAGTTTTCGCATTTTCAATGTTAAGTTTTCGTGTTTAAGTCCATTTCTTTGGTACTGTACCACCTAGGACCACCAAACTTTCACAGCTTCATAACCAAGGGGTGCCTACCACATACAACTATCCAACATGTGACCATTTTTTACCTTCACCTATTATTTCTACGTAATTGACTTAGCCATTTTCAACGTTAACTTTTTAATCGTACGTCTGGTTAAAGTTTGTTGGTTAAAACTTGTTTGTTATACTATATCTCTGCAACTGCTTCGCCCATTACCTTGAAACTTCACATGGGTGTTTATCATCATCCATATTTTCATTCTACCCCCAACCGTGCGGCCCCTGTGCGTCAAGGTCAAATTACTTTGAATTTTTTTTGTTAAAGTTTTTTCGTGTACTGTATCTCTGCAACTGCTTCACCCAATACCTTGATACTTCACATGGGTGTTTATCATCATTGTCGCACCTGCTTGCGGAAAGCGCGATCCTGTGCCCAATGTCAAGGTCAAATTACTTTGAATTGTTTTGTTAAAATTTTTTCCTGTACTATATCTCTGCAACTGCTTCACCCAATACCTTGATACTTCACATGGGTGTTTATCATCATTGTCGCACCTGCTTGCGGAAAGCGCGATATCGTCTGCATTTTGGCATACGTCTGTCCGTTCGTCCATGTGTCCGGTTAAAGTTTTTTGGTTAAAGTTTTTCCATCTACTATATCTATTTTTTTAGTGTCCATGCCTCGCCCCAAGGCGCGACATGCAGGCCACGGCCATCTAGTCTATACAAAAAGTGGGTATAATTATGTTATCCAAGTGTCTATGCTTGGAAAAAACCTGGCCTTCGTGGCTTTGCCTCGTTTCTTGTTTTTATACTGAATTTATTACATTATCACAGCCAATTTGGCTGTGATAATGTAATAAATTCAGTATAATAATTCTGCATAGTTTTAATCATCAAATATATGCAATCGTTAGTTCTGTATGAAATAATGCATTTCGGAAAAATCAATGATTATATATACTCCCTCAAAGTATACTTTGCTAGAAAGTATACTTTGCAACTTTGATGAAATCGGCTGCTGAACTAGTTGTAGTACATGTATTTGCATGTGCACATTTTGAGAAAGGAAAGAAGTAATTCCATCAGCAGAATAGAAACAATTGAGAAGATAAACTACTCCACATATGAAGACAGATTGTGGACACACAGTTTGCATGAACATCAGAATGTTTGAAGTCCGCCGACGGTCCATTATGTACAAAATTGGTATACATTTTGAACACCATGTATAAAATAGATAATCTATATGTTTGTTGAATATTATATCTGGAAAAAATGGTAAATAATTACATGTTATTCTGATATATAAAACGCACTGATCACTATTATCTACTTGTAACAGAAAGTGGGGACATATATTTTGAACCACCCTGTATAGTTTTGCCTTAGGCATCAAAACTTGCTCTTGCTAGGTATTTCACACATGCATCCCTCTCATGTTCCTCTATCATATTGGGGCAAATCGTTGACCCTTGAATCCCTGTTAATCTCAAGGTCAAGATCACAGATTAAGTGCATCCTCAACAGTTGACATTAGGTAAGAAATGCTTATTGTTTTTGTTTCTTTTCACCGAACATCTTGACATTTCAAACATGCATTCGTCTGATGGTCCTCTATCATACTGCGACAAAATTGATATCTATATCAAGGTCACATCATTTCAAAATGAGGCTTCAGAACCCATTCGAAGGGCATTCCAGATTCCGTAATTATTCTAATAAAGTCCTTCAGGGCTATGCAATTTTACTTTAATATTCGAAAATAAAAGCATTTAAATGAAAATATTGGAATGGGAGAGAACTACTACCTTACACAGCTATCTTAATTATTTTGTTGTCTGCTGTTTATTTTGTATTTTCCATTTTTGTCATCAAAAACATGCTTTGACATCACTTCAGATTCCAAGTGCTGTCAAAACATGTTTTTATTGAGAAATAAGGCAAGATATAAAAGCAACAGCAAACGACAATTGTTGCGTGTAGCGGTCTAAGGGTTAAAATGAATGCGGTATTTACTGACAAACTGGTGGCTGGATTAGCTCAGTAGGTAGAGCGTCGGACTGCGGATCGGGAGACCCCGGGTTCGATTCCCACCTATGCCACTGCGAATGGTCGATTCGGCGTGTCCTTGGGCAAGACAACTTCGTGCTAGCCTAGTCCTATCGGATGGGGACTTAAATAGTCAGTCCCGACATGCAAGGTCATCGAGCCAGTGCCGTCGATAAATCAAAGCATTTACATTTTACTGACAAACCTTGTATGGGGATGAAAACTGCTACATTGCTGGTATCTCTGCTATACAAATGTTATTGTTCAATTAGGAATTCCTGGCATTCTAGAGTAGCAAGGTATAAACAGTGTCATATGGACATTAGGAAGACAATAGCAGTTTAATCAACAATGGAGTGATTGACATAATTATATGCTGCCATTGTTCTGATAGTTATTCAATATGAATAATCTTATCATTGTTTACATATAACTGTACACAAGAAAATACACAAACTGTACATTTAATAGCCGTTATGCCGAGGGTACTTTATTTTCGTTACTGAAAATTCAAAATATTTTCCTTATTTCGTCTTAGTTGTATATGTTGTGACCACCATTTGAACCGTCTCTTTGAGATGGTTCAAATGAGTGGTCGTAACATATACATTGGGTGGGAAATTTGAAGAAAAAAATAAATTCCGGGGAATGTTTGTTTCCTTTCACCCTACTTCTTGATATTTCACACATGCCTTCCTCTAATGATTCTCTATCATGCCGTGCCAAATCCATGACCCCCATTAACCAAGAAGGTTTAGGTCACACTCTTAGCGCATTCACAAAACTTAATATTGGTGGAAATTTGTCATAATTTCTGCCACTTCTTGATATTTCACACACACCAACTCCAATGGTTCTCTATCATGCCGTGACAAATTCACAACACTCAGACAAATCCATGACCTCCGTTAACCCCATGATCAAGGTCACGATCTTAGTTCGTTCACAGACTTAACATTGGGGTAAATTTCTTTTAATTTCCGTTTCCTTTCACACACCTTCTTGATATTCATTTAAAATAAACCACCACCAGGCGCACTTCATTGTCTTCTGACAATTCTTGTCTTTTATACCCATTGAGGGGTAGTCAGCATGTAATGGGAAAACGGTGTCATCCTGATTCTTCTACTTTTCTTAAAACAGGTAAAATTCAATGTGGGAGAATCAGGATTTTTGTTTTTTTAGAGTGCAGTGTTATTATAGTCTTGGGTCAGATTTTTCCCATGCTCCGTTTCAACTTTGAAATTTGGGATGATATAGGAGAATGATTTATCTAACTCTTTGCATGCGAGCGGTGAAAATAACATCCAACAAGTTACGAGTATATTTCTTATTTCACTTTCTAAATATGTCTTGGAATTTCATTAGAATTGCGTCCTCTGACATATTCATAGGGAGAAATAAAAGAAAATACAATGAATTGTCGTCTGCTATTTTTGAACTATTTATAGCCCACAAATTTCCCAGCATGCAAAGAGTTAAGTAAACTTCTTGATCAGGTTTTTAGCTCACCTGAGCAAAGCTCATGTGAGCTATTGTTACCGCAATGTGTCTGTCGTCGTCCGTCGTCGTCGTCCGTCATCCGTGAACATTTTCAAACGTCTTCTCCTCGGTAACCATTGGGCCTATAGTCATCAAACTTTATGGTCATGGTCCTTAGGTAGGGGGATTACAAAATTGTTAAAATGACGTCATTACGTAATCCAAGATGGCCGCCGTCTAAAAATAGCACACATTCTTCAAAAATCTTCTTCTCAAGAACCGCCAACTAGATTTCGACAAAACTTAGTAGGAATGATCGATGTACAATGCTCTTTCAAAGTTGTTAAAAGGGTGACCCCGGGGTCACAAATGGGCGTGGCCCGTGGGGTCAAATTGTGGTCAAATTTTATTTTTAACCGAATATGGTCATGTCATATATCACATCGAAGGTATCAACGAGGCGATCACTCTGGTGCATTTATTGTCGAAATCGGATGTTTATGTCATCCAAGATGGCCGCCGAAATATCAAAAGGTTGCTCTTTTATTAGAGATTTCAAAATTGTTCTTCACATGAACCGCTTGGCCCATGGTAGTCAAACTTAAAAGTTATGGTCCATGGGTGAAGCCTTTTCAGATTTGTAAAAATGGAGGTCATCGCTAATCCAAGATGGCCGCCGTCTAAAAATAGCATAAATTCTTAAAAAATCTTCTTCTCATGAACGATAGCCGGATTTAGACTAAAATTGCTAGGAGTGATCGATGTACAATGCTCTTTCAAAGTTGTTAAAATGGTGACCCCGTGGCCAAAAATGGGCGTGGCCCGTGGGGTCAAATTGGGGTCAAATTTTATTTATATATCAAATCAAAGGTATCAACGAGGCGATCACTCTGGTGCATTTCTTGTCGAAATTGGATGGTTATGTCATCCAAGATGGCCACCGAAAGGTCAAAAGGTCGTTCTTTTATCAGAGAGTTCAAAGTTCTTCTTCACTCGAACCGCTTGGCCCATGGTAGCCAAACTTAAAAGTTATGGTTCATGGGTGAAGCCTTTTCAGATTTGTGAAAATGGAGGTCATCGCTAATCCAAGATGGCCGCCGTCTAAAAATAGCATAAATTCTTAAAAAATCTTCTTCTCATGAACGCTAGCCGGATTTAGACTAAAATTGCTAGGAGTGATCGATGTACAATGCTCTTTCAAAGTTGTTAAAATGGTGACCCCGTGGCCAAAAATGGGCGCGACAATCGTGGCTAGCCGGATTTAGTCTAAAGTTGTTAAAATGGGTGACCCCGGGGTCAAAAATGGGCATGGCCCGTGGGGTCAAATTGGGGTCAAATTTTATTTTTGACCGAATATGGTCATGTCTATATCAAATCGAAGGTATCAAAGAGGCGATCGCTCTGGTACATTTGTTGTCGAAATTGGATGGTCATGTCATCCAAGATGGCCACCAAAAGGTCAAAAGGTCGTTCTTTTACTAAATTTTCAAAATTTTCACACGAACTGCTTGGCCCATGGTGGCCAAACTTCACAGTTAGGGTCCATGGGTGAAGCCTTTTCAGATTTGTTTGCTAATCCAAGATGGCCGCCGTCTAAAAATAGCAGAAATTCTTAAAAAATCTCATGAACCGCCTGCTAGATTTTGACGAAACTTGGTAGGAATGATCGATGTAGAATGCTATTTCAAAGGTGTTAAAATGGTGACCCGAGGTCAAAAATGGGCGTGGCCCGTGGGTCAAATTTTATTTTTGACCGAATATGCTCATGTCATATATCAAATTGAAGGTATCGATGAGGCGATTGCTCTGGTGCAATATTTGTTGGAATCGGATCATTATGTCATCCATGATGGCCACCAAAAGGTCCATTTATTCGAGATTTTGAACATCTTTTTCTCAGGAACCACATGGCCGATGCTGGCCAAACTTCATAGTAAGTTAAGATCCTTGGGTGAAGCATTTTCAGATTTGGTAAAATGAGAGTCATCGCTTAAAACACATGAACTCAATGTCACATTCTCCTCTGGTGTTCATGGAGTCAGGTGAGCGAATTAGGGCCATCATGGCCCTCTTGTTTTATTTTCAATAAATAAGTTGATATGGTAATTCTGTGATGTAATTCTGTTATAAACCAATCGATTTGTATAAAATACTTAGGGAACAATATTTCCTTCTTTGTCTATTAAAATATTATTCGCAGTATTGACTTTGAAATTTTTTAAAATTGCGCAATAATAATAATCTCGGTATTTTTTTACAGATTATATTATTCTAAAAAATCTTAATTTGTACAAAAAAAACAATATAATCTGCAAATAAATATTTTATTTTTCCACAAAAACATACAATATTACATACAGTAGTGTATGTTTATAGGAAAATATAAAAAAAGTACAAGGACTTTGCTGGTGACGAAATTTCATTACATTTATTACAGAAATTTCCATTACAGTACAGGCAACTTATCTTATCACATTCTGGTATGTTTCTGTGAGATGTACGTATATCATGATATGATGTAGAAAGTTGGAGGAAATTGTTTGATAAGAAGCTAACATTGACCTGAAATTGATTAAGTAATTTATCAGTTTTAGCCAGTCATACCGGTAATTAAATTTTGTTAAATCATTTATTACTCAATTGGCTTTATGAAAGATCAAATTAATTTCATTTAAATTGTTGTATAAGAAGTTAAAATTGGCATGAAATTAATTTACAGGTAAAATCAGTAACGGTATATTGATACAGATTGTAGTCCTGAATCAGGAATGGTCATTTTACCTGTGAAAATGTAAAGTGGGAGAATCAGGGCGCCGTTTCACTAAACTTTGTACAACTAAAATGTTTGTAAGTGCAAATTTAGGAACGTCTGGAAATTTCAATTGATGGATTTACATTTATTGAGCATAGGCTGCATATGCAGCCTATGCTCAATAAATGTAAATCCAATAATTTTGCACTTACGACGAACATTTTAGTCGTACGAAGTTTAGTGAAATTAACAGCCCCAGGACTACTGGGAGAATCAGGATTAAACCGAGAAAACAGCATGAAGTAGCAATGATACTGGATGCAGTATTTCCATTTTGATTCTTGTTTGTGAACAAACACAGATTTTTTAAGACGACTCGGGGATAGAATTTGGTTAAAAAATATGATGGGATGGGTTATGGCCTAGGGGTGAGAACACTTGACTTCCAAACAGGTTGTGGGTTCAAACCTTGCCGTAGGCATCTAAAATACTTTCATAGTATTTCCATTCTCACTGGTCTATCGGATGAGACATTAAACTGTGGTCCCATCTCTATATGACCCTACTGTCTGTTTCACGAAAGCTGCCCAAATTTTACGGCTATATAAACAATTCAAACAAGATTTCTTTTGATAATATTAAATTATAGGAAAAATGAAGAATGAGCCTTCTTTTTATTTCGTGAAATTTGGTCAAATATTGATTTTATTGCGAAAACAAAATTTCCCAATGTTAAATCCCCATAGACATCTTCACGGAGTGAGTGAAGATGTCTATGGGGATTTAACATGGGGAAATTGTTTTGAATTTTAGAAATACTGGACCGATTTTTAAAATTTAACTTTTGTTTTCTTAGTTAGATCATATCCAAGCTATCTAGCTAGGTTTCGGAGTCAATTTCCAATTTTTTTCGTTTTTTGACTCCTCCCACACTCCTTTGTCTCTTTTTCCCCCATGTTAAATTCCCATAGAGAAATCAATTTTTCGTAATAAAACCAATATTTGACCAAATTTCACGAAATAAAAAGAAGGCTCATTCTTAAATTTTCCTTTAATTTAATACTATCGAAAAAAATATTGTTTTTGAATTGTTTATATGGCCGTAAAATTTGGGCAGCTTTCGTGAAACAGACAGTAGCTGTTGCAGGGACGTTAACCCTTTCAATTTCACTTTTTCAAAAATATGATATTATTAAATTATTTTTTAATTAGCTAATTCTTTATTTTCTGTCCATGTCTGAGACTCAGTGCGTTTAATGACACCTGACTCCAGATCAGGAAACAAAAATATAAATCGAGACGGTTCATATGAGTTGTAACAACATATACTTTCGAACAGGAAATAAGAAAATAGTGAAAGATAATCAAAAGCAAATGTTCATGCTACAAGCAGCTACATGTACTGTCACTGTATCCAGTCTATACTGCGTTAAAGTTGGGGGCTCATCCGTTATGCACAAAATGTTCTTTTAATATATGAATTAAATAAGTGTATAATTGTGTAACTATTGCACTTTTAAAAATTACCAGTGCCCACTATACAGTTATAATCCTTTAGTGATCTTTAATTTACTTATAGAGCTGCGCAGTCAGGCGTGTAGCTGCCTATACGCGAGTACGCGGCTGAATCCACATGATTCTGAGAAAAAAAAAAAGCACCTCAGAACGCCCAGAATGCACCAGATTGCACCATTGTTTTCAAAATTACCGCCCCTGATATCAAACTGGCAATTCATATTTTGCCCGAAAAATATAGCTAAAGAATGGACGAACAAAATATGCAGGGGCAGGTCTGGAGGTGGGGGGGGGTGGTTCCGGGGTTGCAACCCCCCCCCCGTTCAGCCACGGAGTTTACATAGATCATTAGTTGGAGTCTGAATTTAAATGCCGTAAAACATAGGAAATTCCATTTCGAAGAGCTCGAAAATAAGACAACCCCCTAGTTGCGAACGGTAACTCTTGCAATTACTCCCGTACTGTCCGTACGGACGGTACGGGAGTAGATTGTAAGAGTTACCTTCGCAACTGGACAACCGTTCCCCAAATGCTGGATCTGCCCCTGGTATGTTTCCCAATCTTACCACCTGGGATGTTGGAGACCAGCTTTAACCCTTACAATGCTGAATAAAAAATTGACGTCTGCTGTTTATTTTTTATTTCCATTTTTTATCTTCAAAAACATGGTTTGACTACATTTTAGAATCATTTCCAATGGAAATGATTCTAAAATGCTGTCAAACCATGTTTTTACTGATAAAAGAGATCAAATATGACACAGCAGCACACGACTATTTTCGGTTCCTGCATTCTAAGGGTTAATGAAACTCACCGTGACTCAGTTTTAATTTCCTTGACCTTACTACCCCATTAGATGTATATCTGTGTGGCAATTATTAATTATTTCCAGATATTCGAGGTCGTATGTCTTCAATATTCAAAGCCACGTTGTTCAATATGCTACACATTGTGCTGTTAAACTGATGACCTGAATATGTGGCTGTGACTGGAGAAATGGGGGTTACGTGTTTTACGACCAGTGCAGATCCAGATCGGCCTGTGCATCCACACTGTCTCATTCGGTTCGTCATTCCATCAATGAAACACCCGTCGTGCTTCTAACGAGCAATATAGGTCATCATCAGGCTACAGGAGTGTGCCGGCAGATCAGGAGCTACGCTGGTCACAAATTGAACAATCCAAACTTCTCCAGTAACAGTCACGTATTTGACAGGAATTCAATACAAACGGATCAATTACATTAACCCTTACTACGCTGAATTAAATGTTGTTGTCTGCTGGAAATGTTTTATTTTCAATATTTCTCGACAAAAACCTTGTTTTGACAGCACATGAGAATCGTCTCCAGTTGAGACGATTCTCATGTGCTGTCAAAACCAGGTTTTTGTCGAGAATTAAAGCAAAAATGAAAAACAGCAGACGGCAATTTCCGTCAACAGCGTACAAAGGGTTAAGCATGTCTGAATACAGAATCAATCATTTTGAGGTTGAATTTCTGTACCTGAGACTTGGTGAAAAATTCCTCCAGAGCCCCAGGTAAGTTTTATGTCTTAACCCTTTCACCCCTAAGTAACTGAAATGATTTTTATATGTTAAAATTCCGGACAGATCCAATCGTCACAAAATGACTTTCAGACTAGTCCATTGTTGAAAAGGGGGTGTTTTTGTTCTCAAATATGTGAATTACTTGCAAAAAGTGCAGATCCTGATGGGACGGCTCCTCACAGGCTGGCTCATTTGGATCTACACTTTTTGCCAATACCACAAAACAGGCCTGCTGTGTTGAAGGGTTAATGGGGTATGTCAGGATTTTTTGAAAAAATTAATATGAAAAATATTCATCAACGGCCCTGTGTAAAGTGGTTTAATTGAAGATATATGACGATACTAGGCCTGCTGTTGTTGTTTTTTTCAGGATTTTTTGGAATTTTTATAAAATACTTCAAATGGGCATATTATATATTTGAAGTATTTTATAAAAAATCAATATGTATTTCATTTCTGGCTCATGTTAGTGGAAAGTTAGACATAGCGGTGACATGTCGCAATTCTTGTGTAGGTGTCAACAATTTTGGACGTAGGGTAAGTCAAGTTGAAAATTCTGCATCATCTCCTGTATGTTGGTTGGATCTTTACCAAACTTCATCAATAGCTTCCTCACATCAGTGTCTTACCTCGCTGTATCATTCGGGTGACCTCGTGAGTGACACTCACTGACGATCGCCTTGGTGTATGTATGTCCATTTTGAAAATTCCGAGTTATGGCATTTTTATCAATTTAACCAATCTATGGACAGATACATAGGATGTATGTCTTTTGTGACTAGTCTATGCTAGCTTGTGATGTGCTCATGTATTCGCACAGCCAGAGTGCCAGGGGCCCGTTTCACTAAACTTTGTACGACTAAAATGATAGTAAGTGCAAATTTAGGATCGTCTGTAAATTTCAATTGATGTATTTACATTTATTGAGCACAGACTATCATAATTTTGCACTTACAAACATTTTAGTTGTACGAAGTTTAGTGAAACGGCCTCCAGAACAGGACGCATATTGATGTTTTTACACATTTATTTACATCCCACTGGTCTGTCGGATGAGACTTTAAACTGTGGTCCCGTCTCTATATGACTGTAGCTGTTGCTGGGACGTTAAACCCTTTCACTTTTCCCCATTTATTTGTGGCTGTGACAGGAGAAATTGGGCTTATGGCATTTCTGGCCAAATTACGGAAATAAAATAACATTTACATTTTTGATAAATAAATATGTTACCCGATGAAACTAACATACCGTAAATATTCTAATAGACGCCCATGCTCTAATAGCCCACCCCCCACTTTTTACGTTGAAAATTACACATTTTTTGGCTGATTTTCACAAAATTAGTGCCTCTAATAAACACCCAGTACTAACTTTAAATAAAATCGGAGCTAATTGTCCAACTAGATTTCATTTCTTTCCATTATTTTGACGGCAACTTCCTTGAAAATCGGGGAAAAAACATAATTGCTACTTTCACTTTCAAATACTCGCAGTTGTATACAATGTTGATGTCACTGGAAAATTCTGTAAATTTCAATATTAGTAGGTAACCTATACAAATATTGACAAACGACTTGACCTTTTCATATGTGTGGCACTGACTGGAGAAATGGGGCTTATGGGTTTTGCAATCAGTGTAGATCCAGATCAGACTGTGCATCCGCAGGATCTGCACTGGTTACCATGCCATTAACTCTTTCAACAGCACAGGCCTGTATAGTGGTATTGGCAAACAGTGTAGATCCAGATGAGCCGGCTAATGATGAGCAGTCTCATCATGAGCTGCACTTTCTGCAAATAATTTTCATATTTGTTAGAGCAACAGCACCCCCTTTAATAAATGGACTAATGTGAAAATCATTTGTGACGATAGGATTGGTTGGAAACCTAACATGTCAAGATCCATTCTAGTTACTTAGGGCTGAAAGGGTTAATGCAATCATGTTTCTCTAACAAACACATTGAATGCATTGCTATCAATCATCAGGCATATGCTATTTGATCAGGAGCTACACTGGTCACTGGTCACTGGTCACAAATCCCATAATCCCCATTTCTCAAGTCACGTCCGTAATAAACGATCAGACACAAGCTGTCTTTCTAAGCCAACAATCTCCTTGTCTGCAGGACAGTAGATTACAACAGCTTAGCTCCTGATGGCATGATATAATAATGTACATGTTGCAGAAATTGTAGTTTTCAGTCGCTTACGTTTGGAATACACATTCTGGCATTGGAAGTTTTTAAACAATTATTTGTCTATTTTCATTAACCTTTACACCGCTATCTTAATTTTTTGTCTTCTGCTGTTTAATTTCTACTTTCCATTTTTATCATCAAAAACATGCTTTGACAGCACTTTAGAACATTGGAAATGATTCTGAAGTGTTGTCAAAACATGTTTTTATTGAGAAATAAGGCAAGATATAAAAGCAACAGCAGACGACAATTGTTGTGTGTAGCGGTCTAAGTGTTAAATCTCAATGAAAGTATATATTTGTGATCACGGCGTGACGGATTAAAAGATGTGTTACTTTCGATGAGAAATAAAATAAAATATTTAGAATTCTCAGTATTCATTTCCATTTCTAGTACTCCATGATAAAGTGTGGCTTATTGTCTTCACAGGTTGAACACTCGGACCTGTAACACAACATAGGCGGCGGAACTGCAAAAAATATTGGGGGCCCAAAGGGCTCGATGTTGCTAGGCGGTCCTGGGGCATGCTCCCCCCCCCCCCCGGAATTTTTTTAAATCTAAGAGACATTATTTCCTGCATTCTGAGCAAATTTGAGGATGAGAATATGTGCTTTATTACAGAACTATTGAGGGGGCCAGGCCCCCACGGCCCTCTCCACTTCCGTCGCCCCTGCTAAAAAAAAATGCCCATTACAAAAAATGTGCATTTTTTTGTGTCACAGGTCCGAGTCTTCCACCTGTGATTGTCTTTGCAAACAGTGTAGCCAATGATCAGCTTGGGTATCCACGCTACCGGTATGTGTTCAGTAGCCTATTTCACCAACATTGCAAAGTATAGTTATTTAACAAAGTATACTTTGAGGGAGAAAATTTCAATTCAAGGATACATTTATTAATTTTGTTTATACTGAATTTATTACATTATCACAGTCAATTTGGCTGTGATAATGTAATAAATTCAGAAAAATAATTACCTCATTGCAAAATTCCAATGGTACAATAGACCACTACTCACAACTTCATTTTTCGTGAAGACTCAATTTTCCCAAAATGTCCGAAAAAGGCCTGAAAATAGAAAATAATTTGGAAGATGTACACCCAAATCCCTAGCTTCAAGTCGGCTCTATTTGAATTGAGGAATTTACCAATTATATTTGAGTACCATCTTATAAGCAGTTATATGGGCCAATAAAAAGGAAAAATACCATTAAATGTCTCACAGGGAGGTACTATAAATTAATATACATCAAACGTTATTCTGTGTTTTCCCTTGTAAGGGCATTTACTTGGATAAATATTTGTGCAACACTGAACTGTAAATATGGAATTGTATAAAGAAGTAAGTATAGTGTACCGTATTGTGAATTTTGTTCACCATTTTGGGAACATGATATTTACATGAATTGGAAGTTTTCACAGCATTTTATAAAAATTTGGAAAATATTAGTTTTTAGAAATGTCAAGTTTTACATTCTAACTTAAAAATTAATGAGAAAATAATAACGATGTACTGGTATTAAAATAAGAAAGAAAAGTTCTTTCAATCGTTTTTTTTTCTGTGAAATTGGGATAAAATATACTACATGTGCAAGTATTTGCTGTTGAGAAAACAGACTGCCGTATTAACCCTACATATTCAGACACATTTTGCTTTTGGATACATGCAATTTGTTATTGGGAAACCCCTATTTAAATAGGGGTTTCCTTTGGGAAACCCCTATTTAAATAGGAGTTTCCCAAAACAAATTGTTTGGGAAACCCTTATTTAAATAGGGATTTCCCAAAACAAATTGCATGTATATCCATTGTTATTGTGGTTAGACCACTACTGCCATACTAACCCTAAATATTGGCACACCCACTGTTGTGGGGAAACTGTTTTATATGTTTCCCCAAATATCCACCCAATGTCATTTGACTGACCTTGGTGACCTTGACGACCTTGACGACCTTGACCTTCATATCATATAAGATGTATGTCCTAATTGAATATCTTCTGATTCGTTAGTTGGATCATTACCAAACTTCATCAATAACTTCCTCACATTGATGGCTATCCATCCAGTGTCATTTGGGTGACCTTGAATTTTGTGACCTTGACATTTATGTCAACAATATTGGACGTACATCCTAATGTATATCTTGTATATGTAATCCGTCAGTCGGATCATTACCAAACAAAAGCTTCCTCACATGTGACTTTTACCTTGGTGACCTTGCCCTTTGTGGATGGATGACACTCAAAGGCGATCGCCTTATTCTTTGAAAACTGGAATTTCCTCCTTTGTAATAAATTTACCCTTATCATATGTGAATGTGGGAAATCTGGGTTTAAGGGGTATACAGCGTATATCCAGATAAGCCTGCAAATCCGCATTGAGAAACTTCAAATGAATGGTCACAACATATATTTTGAGTAGCAGTAAGAAAATTAGTGACAATTATTTGATGTTGTTTATACCATATATAGGTGTATTAAGCATGACATGATACCTTTACGGGTATGAAATTTATTAAATATTTTTTCTTGTTATTCTTATGAAAGTATATGTTGTGACCACTCATTTGAACCGGTTCAAATGGTGGTCGTGACATATACTTCTGAGCGCATACATGTAGGAGGAAAATATTTAGGATTTTCCGCAAACAGAATGGCGTATCCTCAGCATGAAAAGGATTCATACCATATTTATTATAATAAACGCCCCCCACCACCCCCGGGCTATGCATTTTTTTTGGGATCAAAATGTGGAAAGCAGGATAAAAATATGTTATTTTCACATACAAAAGCCATTTAAAACAATGTTTTAAATGGCTTTTGTATGTGAAAATAACACATTTAGAATACAAATATGGGAGGGGGCCTACTATTAGAGAGGGGGCTACTATTAAAATGAATATGGTATATCAATCCATAGTGGGTGGCAGGTGGGTAGCACGCGATGGGTAATTTAACGATCGGGTTCATCCTTACCGGAATTCCGACTGGAGACCTGGTTTGGTCCTCACATACGTCTTTGGCATTTTGTATGTGACAGTTGAATCCGGTTATATATACCCCTTATGTGAGTATTACGATTATTCGTAATCCTATTTTAGGGGAAGGGGCCAAGTGACTTTGGTGTGGTATGGACCACAGGTGGAAGACTCGGACCTATGACACCAAAAATATGCCTATTAAAAAAATCCCATTACCCCACCCACTTGGTCTCGTACATTACCATCTTCTATAATGTACGAGACCAAGTGGGTGGGATAATGGGATTTTTTTTAATAGGCATTTTTTTGGTGTCATAGGTCCGAGTCTTCCACCTGTGGTATGGACCTGCCACCAGGTCAGGTTATTCTAATTTCAGGGCTGAATATATTGTTTCTCGATGTAAATATTCAGGTCTGATTTTGGAATTTTCCCCCCAATGCAGCAGGTTAAAACGGGATCGAACCCGTTTGCCCGGCCTTACATGACCTTAGCTGTTGATAGGCCATTAAACACCAATAAACAAACAAACAAACAAACAAACAAACGTTCTGATTTTGGGATTTTCCCCCCAATGCAGCAGGTTAAAATGGGATCGAACCCGTTTGCCCGGCCTTACATGACCGTAGCTGTTGATAGGCCGTTAAACACTAATAAACAAACAAAACAAACATATCAATCCATAGGGTCTAAACCTTGAATTGAATATTTTCTAAATTTTCTGCCCTATAAATTTATTGACCAACAATTATCATCTATAATTATAAAATACTGTGATAATTACAGGCATACTCGTAAGTACAACAATCAATTCCTGTTTGTACGGCAGTTATACGAGTGTGTGACATATGGGACATACCTGTATGTGTATGTGACACGTATATAAAATTTATTTTGACCAGTGTATGCCCTGCTCATCTAGCACGCTCATGCATTCTGATATGGATCTCAAGTTTTCAATAGATTCATCAGGAATCTTCTACTCATCTTAACTCTTCACCCCAAACATCTGGAATAGATTTTGATATGTCAATTATCAAACCAATCCAATTGTAACAAAATTATTTTCAGACTAGTCCATTTATGAAATAGGTATTTTTTCTTTTCTGAAAATTACTTGCACAAATTTGATTACCGTTCTTCTTTCATTAGATACCCGGCATTGATATGTTAATTATCCAACCAATCCAATTGTAACAAAATGATTTTCAGACTACCGGTAGTTCATTTATGAAATAGGGGGTGTTTTTTTCTGTCTAAAAATGATGAAAATTACAAAGATTTGTTTACTACTTTTTGATTAGATACCCGACAGAGCCTCATTTCTTATGAAATCAGTAAACTAGTTCAATAAATACCACATTAAATCATCACAAATGCAGCTCTTCTATATCTAACCAATCTACTCTGTAATATATGTGGCTGTGACTGGAGAAATGTGTTTTCCGACCAGTGTAGATCCAAATCAGCTGATTTGGATCTACACTGATCGGAAAACACATTTCAAACATCTCCAGTCACAGCCACATATCCTACAGTATGATCTCCCGACAGAATCAAGTTTCTGACCACTGTACCATGACTATTTACAGGTACATCGTTCCCATGGCGACCTGACCGGTGATGCCGACCTCCAGATTTCGTACCCTCAGTCCAGTTTTTACCAAGATCTGTACCGAAAATACCCACGAGCCTTCCAGCGCCGTCGTGAATCACGTGAGCTGGGACGGAAACTGTTCAATTCCCAGCACCATGTGAGGTTCGAAGACGATACAGACATGGACGATGACAGAAGCGTGACGTCCCTTAGATCAGCAAGGTCGGAGCGACCTGTTACGAACTGGGACAAAGAGGTTGGCTTGTATTTAGGTCACAAGTCAAGGTCACGGGTGTGTATGACGAGCGCGGAGCCTTCAGAGGCTGGGTCTGTGTACTCCGTGAAACAAAGACTGCACACAAGTTCACAGACACTGAACAAATTGTTGAACGAGTCTCCACTTAGACGTAGGTTTGCGGAGAGTGAAAGAGGCAGCAGCCATTATGACAGTGGTACGGAAAATGAGCAACCGGGGAATTATTATAAACCGGACAAATCACGAATACGAAATAGAACACATCAACGAAAGGTTTTACAACGAAAGATTGACAACAGACAGAATGGTGCTTTTGACAATTTCGAACATGTAGATACATGGACTGGAAGGCAGTCTGCGCCAATTACGCACCAGATTGTTTCGCCTCGTAAACATAAAAGGTATTTGCCAAAAGTCCCTCAGCCTAAAAACAGACAAGTGGATGTGAATGCTTTAATTTCCAACACAGATTTAAAAATCGACACGTTATTAGAAAAAATGAGCATGAATACAGCCAATCCTGATTCGCCACCTGATAGTGCCATCGACGTTGATACGCCATCTATACAATCAGCTGTTACCACAGACAGGGGAAGTCACTCTGGTTGTGTGAATTTGAACTGTGACAGTTCTCCCAGTAACAGCAGTGGTAAAGGTGTTTCAGAACTGAGTTCTGGGAACGACTCTGGCTTGGTGAATAGTTCTGATGGCAGGCACAGTAGACCTCACACTCATGACCAGACTGGTCTGTTGTGTCCAGTGGATGGGACTGAGATGGCGGACCCATTAAAGGACAAAGACAACATTCTGTTACTTCAGGAATATGGCATGTTGAGCGAAGATGAGGAACTGGACAAACAATTTCCCAGTGAGGAAGAAATTAAGCCGCATTTTGAATCAAACGATACAGAAATTGATTCAGAAAGTAAGCAGATACAAGAAATTGTTGATAATTTCACACAGTCTGCTGCTAATGAGGAGGATAGAGAATCAGATTCCAGAATAGCTGTGCCAGGTCAGGGTTTAGTGCAATTGTTTTCTCCGTCATCAATTAATATTCATAAGGACTTACACAATGGAATTCCGCAATCATCATTAAATATTCATGAGAGCACCACCACAGCCAGTGACATGGCGGAAAGGATATCACATGATTCTACTCCAACCAATGAGATTAGCAATGAAAGTTTGAATAATTCAAATTCAAATGAGTCGAATAGGTCGAGTGTGGATGATCTGGAGGTGAAATCTCCAGGTGATATTGTAGAGAATAAAAGTTGTAATGTTGTAGAAGAGAATGTGAATTACCATGCCGATGATGAGGAGGATGTCCATGACGATATCGTCGTTGCCATAGAAACTACGCAAGCGAGTACTGGGCAGAAACGGACGTACCAAAGAGGTTTGTATTAATTTATATCTATTTATATATTTGGTTATGATCGTCATGTTCAGATGAAGTGAGACTAGACTGTCACAATACTGGTGTCTTCGTAGGCATCGTCGGTGTCATTTAGTTTGGATGTACGTCTAAATTTTGTATATCTCCTGATATGTTGGTTTGATCTTTACCAAACTGCATCAATACATTCCTCACATTGATGGCTTTCCACCCAGGTTCATTTCAACACTTGCCAGAGATTGACTTGTTGATTTTTTACTCATCCATGTTAGTGGAAAGTGAGACATAGCATAATTCTGGCATAGGTGACGTCGTAGTCGATGTCAACAATTTTGAATTCCGAATGTTGAATATCTCATCCTGATCCATTAGTCAGATCAGTACCAATTATCTCCATGGCCATTTTTAAAAATCAGATTGGCTTGAAAGTTCATGCTGCTAACAAGCAAAATATATTGTTATCAGGCTACAGGACTGGGTTATTTGATCAGGAGCTACACTGTTCATAAATCATAATCCCATAAGCCCAATCAAATCAACTGAGCAATTCCCCATACAGTTATATTCCCATCTGTATATGACCTCGCTGTTTAATGGACGCAACACTCCAATCAATAAACCTGGATTACATTGTGAATATTTTTCACAAACTTTTTCCTTTCCTGATAAATGTACATGCATGTAATAGTCAGAAAATTAACCCTTAGATCGCTACACACAATACTTGCCGTCTGCTGTTGCTTTATATCTTGCCTTAGTTCTGAATAAAAACATGGTTTGACAGCACTTCAGAATCATTTCCAATGGAAATGATTCTAAAGTGCTGTCAAAGCATGTTGTAAATTATTCTAAAGTGTTGTTGAAGGATGTTTTTGATGATAAAAATGGAAAATAGAAAATAAACAGCAGACTACAAAAAATTAAGATAGCGGTGTCAGGGTTAACGTGGAACACCCCATTAAATATACGGAGGGGTGACAGTGTTTATTTTGTAGAGTTATATAAATGGAAATGGGTTTTCAGGTTTATATGTAAATACTAATTATATTAAATTGTAAATAGCGGGTAAATGGCAAATTGTGTGTTTATGAATATAGACCTATATGCAGTTGTCTTCTTCATTGCTCCACGTGGGTGGTTGGTCGGGCGAACGCGATGGTGTAAATTAACGGTTGGGTTCCTCCTGGCATCAGATCAGTATCATTCTGATTTCAGGGCTGAATATATAGTTCTTTTATTGTAAATATTCAGTTCTGATTATGGGATTTTCCCCCCATTTGTACATGTACTTGAACATGTACTTGTACAGGTAATATATGGGATTTAGTACTAAACCCATTGACCCGGCCTTAAATGACCTTAGCTGTTAATAGGCCGTTAAACCCCAACAAACAAATAAACAAACAAACAAATCATTGCTCCACAATTTAATTACAGGGGCCTGTACTGAACAGAGAGATCTCATTATATTCATTTTGTAACCAGTGTAGAATTTAATTTTACATTTACCGTCTTAATCCTAAATATTCGGACACAATTTGCTTTGGGAAACCCCTATTATCATTGTTATTGTGATGAAACCAGTACTGCCATACTAACCCTAAATATTCACAAGCACACTGGTGTGGGGAAACCATATATTTGTATGTGTTTCCCCAAATAAATGGTGTCCGAATATTTAGGGTTGTTAATGTATTATGAATTCTAAACAGTGTGTACAGCTATGATACATGTACACATTATATCAAATTTTAATTGCGGTATAATATAACAGATTCTAGTGTAATTGGGTTCATAGTATCTACCATACGATAATCAATAACTTGTGTGACATTTACGACCAGTGTAATATCTGCCATACGATAATCAATAACTTTGTGACATTTGCGACCAGTGTAGCTTCAGATCAATTGATAAATACAATTTGATTTGGGCCTATGTTATTTACTATTATGAATTGGAATGGGTTTTTTTATACAGTGGAACCTCTCAAAACCGGCCACGCAGAATACATATTGTGCTTAACTTTGATTGGTAAATCTGTAATTAAATCTGATGATAGTGTCTGTTAGCATAGGCACAATGTTTTGGAAAGTTCATTTAACTGATTAACAGTGAAACCCCTCTAAACCGGAGACGCTGGGGACCTCCCAGGGTGTCTGGTTTAGAGAGGTTTCACTGGCACCTCCCAGGATGTCTGGTTTAGAGAGGTTTCACTGGGACCTCCCAAGGTGTCCGCTTTAGAGAGGTTTCACTGGGACCTCCCAGGGTGTCCGGTTTGGAGAGGTTTCACTGTGACCTCCCAGGGTGTCCGGTTTGGAGAGGTTTCACTGGGACCTCCCAGGGTGTCTGGTTTAGAGAGGTTTCACTGGCACCTCCCAGGGTGTCTGGTTTAGAGAGGTTTCACTGGCACCTCCCAGGGTGTCTGGTTTAGAGAGGTTTCACTGTGACCTCCCATGGTGTCTGGTTTAGAGAGGTTTCACTGTGACCTCCCAGGGTGTCCGGTTTGGAGAGGTTTCACTGGGACCTCCCAGGGTGTCTGGTTTAGAGAGTTTTCACTGGGACCTCCCAGGGTGTCTGGTTTAGAGAGTTTTCACTGTACTCAGAGCTCCAGTTAAGGTGCGTAATTTGACCAACTTGGGGTGAAATTTTGTTATTTCTTCATCAAAAATGGCAAGTTGGGAGTTCTTTAGAATCGTCTCATTGAGACGATTCTAAAGCACTCCCAACTTGCCATTTTTGATGGAGAAATAAGAAATTTACCTCCAAATTACGCACCTTAACTGGAGCGCTGTGTGGTGGTTTAGAGACAGAGGTTTCACTGTACTGTTAATTAGTCATGGTTTGTATTTTATTGTGTTATAAATTCATATTTGCTGAATCAACGCTGTCAACTTTTTGGATTGTCAATGTTTTCTCGTACATTGGAAGATTGCCTCTATAAATATCGGAATAAAAGAAATAATTGAAGTTTAACCAGATTTAACATCGGAATGTGTTCCATTTAGCTCATAATACCGAGGAGCTTTATGTGTTTCATGCGTGTACAAACGTGACCTGTATACCTGTATATAATTATGCTCATGGTGCATTTTAAATCGATACTTAGGCCACAACAAAATGATAGTTAGTTACAACCCTTTCAACACTTCAGACCTCTACAATGGTGTTCATGAAATAAAAACAAAATGGGGAGGGTAACTTTTTTGTTATTGATGAAAAAGCACTTTCATTTAAATATTTTGAAAATTTAATGTGTTTAACCCTTTAAACACCACATACCAGTATAGTGGTATTGGCAAACAGTGTAGATCCAGATGAGCCGCTCATACCGAGCCATCTCATCAGCATCTGCACTTTTTGCGGGTAATTTTCATATGTTTTAAAAGAAAAAAAGAACAGCCCCTTATTACAAATGGACTAGTCTGAAAATCATTTGTGACGATTGGCTTCGTCCTTAAATTAACATATCACAGTCCCATTCCAGTTATTTAGGGTTGAAAAGATTAACAGTTGTCCGGTTAACGCTTCTCACCATTGCCTCACCGGACTGGACAAGTCGGTTTTCTTCGGGTGCTACAAGAGTACGCTACTTGATCAGGAGCTACGCAGGTCAAAATTCCCATAAGCCCCATGCGAACAGTGTAGATCCAGATCAGCCTGTGCATCCGCACAGTCTGATCAGGATCTGCACTGTTCGCCATTCGATTTCTCCAATCACAGCCACAGGTACCAAAGATTCATGAGGCGGCTACTTTGCTCATGTGTAGCCATAACCCATTGATGAAAATTGTCGTCTGCTGTTTTTCATTTTTGCCTTAAAGGTACATGCCCACTCAGTAGACACAAAATGTTCTTTATATCAGAGACATCAGATATCTGAGACATTTTCTGGCAAATTAAACATTCATTCACCATTACCCCACGTATTGATTGGCATTATTATACATTTTATATTAAACATACCTTTCAACACAGATATCAGGGGCGATAACCATGTTTCCTTAAAATGTTAACGGGCATTACTATTTGTTATCTGTATTTATTTTTTGATGTGCAATGATCGTACTTTATAATATGTCGAAAATATTATTTTTTCAGGTGACTCATTTAATTAGTATAAATAATGAAAAAAATATGCCTCATTTGCATATGAAAATAGCCTGATACCACCGCTCGTCACTATCAGTAAAATAAACTAAATGATTATATTGCTATAGCGGGCACTCTTTATTTTTAGAACTTGTGGAATAGTGACACAATTATACACTTATTTAATTCCTATAAAGAACAGTTTGTGCCTACTGAGTGGGCATGTACCTTTAATTCTTAACAAAAAAATAGTTTTTGCAGCACATGAGAATCGTCTCCAGTGGAGACGATTCTCATGCGCTGTCAAAACAGGTTTATATCGAGAAATATTGAAAATAAACATTTCTAGCAGACGACAAATTTATCCCCATTTTTTTTCTTTCATCTTGAAAGTATATGTTGTTACCACTCATCTGAACCGTCTCGACGAGACGGTTCAAATGAGTGGTAACAACATATACTTTCATGGAGAAATAAACGAAATAATGAGACTTTTTACAAAAAGTATCGTATCAAATAGACTACAATGGGTTAATTTTGTCACCCCTAAGTAACTAGAATGGACTTCATGTTAACCCTTAGAATGCAGGAAACAAAATTTGTTGTCTGCTGTTGTTTCATATTTTGTCTTCTATCTCAATAAAAACATGGTTTGACAGCATTTTAGAATCATTTCCATTGGAAATGATTCGAAATTGCTGTTAAACTATGTCTTTGATTAATAAAAAATTGACGATAGAAAATAAACAGCAGGCGACAAAATTCAGCATTGAAAATTATGCAAGTAATCAGAAACAGTTTATTTTCTTAGTATTAACAATAAAATAAAAAATATCCACGAGCGATGTATATACAGATGAGTCGAATCATCGGGATCTACATTGTTTACAAACATTGGGAAATAAAAGCTCTTAAGTGGATTATCAGTTTTCTCATATACCGGTATACATTCCTGTTGTGAAGATTAGATATGCCAATATTATTTATTGAATTCACAAGCCAATATGTCCCGTTAGATTAAATTTGCCCAGGGGCGGATCTGGAGGGGGGGTTCCAGGGTTGCAACCCCCTGTTCAGCCACAGAGTTTACATAGATCACAGTTTACCATCAGTTGGAGTCTGAATTTAAATGCCGTAAAAGACAGGAAAGTGCATTTCTGGACATCTAGATTTCAAAATTTGTCCCCCCCACCCCCTTACCCGGCCTTAAATGACCTTAGCTGCTGTTGATAGGCCGTTAAACACCAACAACAAACTGAATAGTGCAAAAATTAAGACTGCAAACAGGGTAGATTCAGATTAGACTGCACAGCTGTGCAGTCTGATCTGAGTCTACGCTGTTTGTAATAAAACTTGATAAATCTGGCAAATAATGAAGTTCCGGATCAGACTGTGCAGATATGTAGGATAATCTGGATCACCAACTAGTAAAAAATCAAAGGACTGAAAGTCCTGAAATCCTTCGCAGTTGCGACAAAAAGTATTCTCTCAAAGAGTCGTCACAGATTGGAATGCACTCCCTAGTGATTGTGTAAATTCGAACACACTAAATAGTTTCAAAAGTTCACTCAACTCCGCCTGGAAGAAGAGACCCAGCAAATTCAACACGTGAAAATATTGTACAGACATTTTAACCATGATTTAGTTGCGCTCTCCCCCAAGCCTAGCTTACATGAAACGGCCTTCAACCAAGGTTGAACCAAGGTAGGTAGAAAATAAAAAAAAGTACTTGCCCAGGTCAAAAAGTTACTCGCCCAGTTTTTTTTAAAAATAAATTGCTATTTCCAGTTTTTGTAATGTTGCATCTTATTTATAAAAAAAAAGCTTTTACATATGATCATTACCAAAACGTATGAGACATATTCACTATTATTGTTATTTATATTTTAAGTATTAAATGAACATAAACAAACAAATAGCAGCGAATTTGCTCAGAGGCTTGCACACTTCTTATTTTCTATAAGTGTTGAGTGACATAGATTTAGTTTAATTTATAGTGGCTATGTTTGCATGCGCTGCGTGCTGCCTTAATTACTAAATGCAATGGTTTCGGACCCGGCGCCAACCGTTTCGTCCCAAGCCGTTATGTTCGGCGTCTGAAATGCGCGTTAACCCAACTGTATACGAGACGATATATGTGGCCGCGTATACACTAGTCTATACTCGCAGTCCTATTATTTGTTAGCCCGGCCGCGTAAAACCGACAAATAATCCGTGAATTAAACTTGCCCGATATGGACCGTGTTCAAAATCGCTAGAGATTCTACCCGTAACCGTGTACATAGACACTGCTTGAATCTTACTTCCCGCAAATTGACGTAAACTGTAAACAACAAATGGTCGCTGAATTAATACCATTTGTTGGCCGTTATCGATGGAATTAATTGGCAATTTGTTCCAAAAAAAAAATGCTGACCTAATCTTTCACTCGCCAAACTGGGCGAGTGCCTGTAGAAAGTACTCGAACGCCACAAAAAGCACTCGCCATGGCGAGCTGGGCGAGTGAAATTTCAACCCCTGATTATTGTATCGATTCAGGTGCGCGAAATGACCTTGTCAATTTGCATAAACTGAAGCCATCACAGGCGCTCGGATTGTTCAACAAAAATAATAGAGAGTCGCATTTCATCACACTATCGGATTATTTAATGATTAGGATGCATGTTTTGTTGAACGGGTATATAATAAATAGGTTTTTGGATTTGTACGGAAATATATTTCGGCGTACTCGTTCGTTCGGCGGAACCTAAAATTATTCAAACTCTAAGACAATGTTTCCTTTGTGAAGTGTATCGTACTGCATTTTCTGTGTAACGTCATTATAGATTAGTTGATGTTTTAAGTAAAATGGACAATGATTAATAATATCGATGGCTCAAGATGATTATTTAAAGCATGCGGTATGTAACTGTCAAAAAACAATGTTTCTGTTTTAAATCATCATCATTATGTTGGATTTTATCGAGCAGTGAAACACGACAGTTAATATTTTATAAAATCACAAACTGTTTTTAAAAATATAACTAGCTGAAAAAAAATGTAGCTGGCCAAATATGTGAGTGACACGTTCATAATGCACCGCTCGCTTTGGAACTCTCTCACGTGGCGTAGCTAGAATCATGAAGCATGAAGTACGTTCGTTGGTCGACAATTACTCATTTGCATAAATCATGTGAGGTCTCAAAAACCGTATAAGGACTATATCCAAGCAAATATGCTTGGATAAAAACAGTTCATTTCCACAACAAATTGTGTGGCAGTCGCCCTTTTTACAAGCAATAAGACCATAATAAAATATACAATTTGGACCGGATTTCTATAAATAAATTCAAAGGGAAATAACCAGCACAGAGCAACCTGCACATCTGCAATTCAGTAGATTATTCTGAGTGTAATGACCGTATGAAATTATTTACAATCAAGCATGCGGTACATGTATCTCTTAACCCATAGACCGCTACTCACAACAATTGTCGTCCGCTGTTGCTTTTATATCTTGCCTTATTTCTCAATAAAAACATGGTTTGACAGCACTTCAGAATCATTTCCAATGGAAATGATTCTGAAGCGCTGTCAAAGCATGTTGTAAATTATTCTAAATAGCTGTCAGAGCGTGGTTTGATGATAAAAATGGAAAATAGAAAATTAACAGCAGACAACAACAAAAATAAGATAGCTGTCTAAGGTTTAATGCTGAATCTTACTGGGATGCACACATCACAAGTTGATCGAAGTAATGGACCGAGGTCTATAAATACATTAAATATGCCTAAAAGCATCAATAAATGAAAAAAAAGAAAAGGTAAACAATTTTTGTTACTCCCTCCATATCGACATGGAGTCTATATGGAGGATGTAAAAAACAAAATTTAGCTCTTTTTTTTCTTCATTTAGTGATGCTTTTAGGCATATATGCCTTTAGGCATATTTAATGTATTTATAGACCTCGGTCCGTTACTTACATGGGGTGAATTGATCCTGCGTAGTTTGGGTGCAGTTCTCGTCCATACTGTTGCATTTTCATGTGTACAGAGATCCAGATAAGCTGCATATTTGCTTAAATACCCAAATAAAATTGCCAAAACAAAACAATTGAAATCAGAAGTAGCGAGTATCAAAAAGCAATACAAAATGTGTGATATCTATTATGCTACAAGAAATAATAAATAGATCACAAATATAGCATATTTTTATTATTTTTCCATGAAAACATCTTGGTATTTCATTAGAATTGTCTCCAGGGAGACAATTCTAATGAAATACCAAGACATGTTTTCATTTAGAAGCAAACTATTCAATAAGTGCGGTCTGCTGATGTGTAAACAGTAGTGTGATTTTATTTTATCCAATTAAAATTTTGAAATACATGTACCCAATTGCTTCAGAAATGATGGAGTGACAATACTCGATTACTAATTCCTTATATGGAGCCCTGTCTGTATATGGCCTTGCTATTTGCACTCAAACACACCAACCAACCAACCAACCATTGGAAATGATTCTAAAGTGCTGTCAAACTATGTTTTTCGATAAAAACATGTTTTGGCAGCGCATGAGAATCGTCTCCACGGGAGACGATTCTCATGTGCTGTCAAAACAGGTTTTTATGCCCCCGCCACAGAATGGTGGGGGAGGGCATATAGTGTTACCGGCGTCCGTACGTACGTAACGTAACGTACGTACGTAACGTACGTACGTCCCGAAACCTTAACGCTCGGGTAAATGGCTTATAATTTCTGTTTCCTTGCTCGGATTTGCTTGACATTTCACACACGCATTGCTCCAATGGTCCTCTACCACTCTGTGACAAATCCACATTCGTCCCGCCCCCGTTAAGCCCAGGGTCAAGGTCACAGACTTGGTGCGTTCGAAACCTTAACGCTGGGTAAATGGCTTATAATTTCTGTTTCCTTGCTCGGATCTGCTTCACATTTCACACACGCATTGCTCCAATGGTCCTCTACCGCCCTGTGACAAATCCACATTCATCCTGCCCCCGCTAAGCCCAGGGTCAAGGTCACAGACTTGGTGCGTTCGAAACCTTAACGCTGGGTAAATGGCTTATAATTTCTGTTTCCTTGCTCGGATTTGCTTGACATTTCACACACGCATTGCTCCAATGGTCCTCTACCACTCTGTGACAAATCCACATTCGTCCCGCCCCCGTTAAGCCCAGGGTCAAGGTCACAGACTTGGTGCGTTCGAAACCTTAACGCTGGGTAAATGGCTTATAATTTCTGTTTCCTTGCTCGGATCTGCTTCACATTTCACACACGCATTGCTCCAATGGTCCTCTACCGCCCTGTGACAAATCCACATTCATCCTGCCCCCGCTAAGCCCAGGGTCAAGGTCACAGACTTGGTGCGTTCGAAACCTTAACGCTGGGTAAATGGCTTATAATTTCTGTTTCCTTGCTCGGATCTGCTTCACATTTCACACACGCATTGCTCCAATGGTCCTCTACCGCCCTGTGACAAATCCACATTCGTCCCGCCCCCGCTAAGCCCAGGGTCAAGGTCACAGACTTGGTGCATTCGAAACCTTAACGCTGGGTAAATGGCTTATAATTTCTGTTTCCTTGCTCGGATCTGCTTCACATTTCGCACACACAGTGCTCCAATGGTCCTCTTCCGTCCTGTGACAAATCCACATTCGTCCCGCCCCCGCTAAGCCCAGGGTCAAGATCACAGACTTGGTGCGTTCGAAACCTTAACGCTGGGTAAATGGCTTATAATTTCTGTTTCCTTTCTTAGATCTGCTTCACATTTCACATATGCATTGCTCCTATGGTCCTCTACTGCTCTGTGACAAATCCACATTCGTCCCGCCACCGCTAAGCCCAGGGTCAAGGTCACAGACTTGGTGCGTTTGAAACCTTAACGCTCGGGTAAATGGCTTGTAATTTCTGTGTCCTTGCTCGGATCTGCTTCACATTTCACACACGTATTGCTCCAATGGTCCTCTACCGCCCTGTAACAAATCCACATTCGTCCTGCCCCCGCTAAAGCACAGGGTCAAGGTCACAGACTTGGTGCGTTTGAAACCTTAACGCTCGGGTAAATGGCTTGTAATTTATGTTTCCTTGCTCGGATCTGCTTCACATTTCACACACGCATTGCTCCAATGCTCCTCTACGGCCCTGTGACAAATCCACATTCGTCCCACCCCCGCTAAGCCCAGGGTCAAGGTCACAGACTTGGTGCGTTCGAAACCTTAACGCTCAGGTAAATGGCTTATAATCAAATATGCCTCGTTTTCTTTGTCTGCCAGCGGGGGCATTCGTGTGCCGACAGGCCACATTTCTAGTTTGTTAAGAATTAAGGCAAAAATTAAAAACAGCAGACGACAATTTTCGTCTGCCGTGTAGTGAGGGTTAAGGTGTGCTAATGCCTGTATCATAATAGGATATAAATGTGTATTAATACATAGTATGGTATTACAGCAATAAGATAGGATATATTACATCATAGAGATACACAGTATTACATCAATAAGCCATCTGCAGATAAGCCAATATTACCTGAAAATGATTATGCTGAAAATGACCGATCGATCATTTTGACTATATACATACAATAATAACGGTGAAACTCAAAGGTCAGTCTCTTCCACTACACAATTAAAACTCGGAAATAATGGTGAAAATGACAGGTCGATCATATAGACTATACAAATACATACAATAATAACAGTGAAACTCAAAGGTCAGTCACTTCCACTATACAATTAAACTTGGAAATAATGGTGAAAAGGACAGGTCGATCATTTTGACTGCAATGCAAAATAGATACCATAATAATGGTGAAAATTAAACTTTCACTATACACTTTATAGGCGGCGTGAAAACACCATTTCATGCATTCTCATGGCCCAGTCTTGAGGGCCCGATGTTGTTAGGGGTGTCGAAATTTTTTAAATCTAAGGCCATTTTTTTTTATTTGTTTGTTTACAGATCCGCTGACCCGATTTTTTGGCAATGTGGAAAGAAATTTCCGATTTTTTTTTAGATTTTTTTACCGCCGATGGAAAAAAAGAAAAAAGAAATATTAAAAAAGTAAAAAAAGAATTTGAACGCCCGTACATGAAGTACAACTGTTTGAAAGTTATTCGTGTGCTCTACATGACCTGAATTTTTACTTGCAAAATTGGAAATAAACCTGAAGTTGAGTCTCCCGTTAAATCAGAAAACTGTACAGAAAGCCAACTGTGTGACCACAATGCTCATACACTAGAGTATTTTATCATCAAAATCCGAGGTAGTTACACAAAGATATTGGAAGTTAATAAGCTGTATAAAATACGTCATAAATTACGTCACATCGTTCGGCAATATTCGGAAACCACGTGATCCCCCACCTTGTGTGTTGTGTAACATTGGTAATTGTTAGGTTATCAATAGCTGACATTAATGTACGAACTGTCATACCACAACATTTTACCAGGAGCGTAAATGTGAAACAATAGTGCTCAGTGTGTATCAAGTGCCAAGTATGGTGACATCAACGAATTGTCACACGACTTTAATTGGTAAATAAATACATATACTCTTGATTCATTTTTGTCGCGCCTGCTTTAGCAGAAGCGCGACTATAGTCGTCGTATTTTCCGTCCTCGGCGTCGTCCGCGTCGTCCGCGTCGTCCGCGTCGTCCTGTTTTTTTGTAAGGCAAATGCGTTAAAGTTATTGTTTTTTCACAATATCTCTTTAACCCCTTGCCAGACATTGATAATATTTCACATCAATGTTTGTCTAGGGATGATGCTTCATTACGCACACCCCCACATCCAAATTATCAAGGTCAAGGTCATTTATTTCCTTGTAATGTTCACCGGTTTTGTAACAGAAATGCGTTAAAGTTATTGTTTTTTCACAATATCTCTTTAACCCCTTGCCAGACATTGATAATATTTCACATCAATGTTTGTCTAGGGATGATGCTTCATTACGCACACCCCCACATCCAAAGTCTGAAGGTCAAGGTCATTTATTTCCTTGTAATGTTCACCGGTTTTGTAACAGAAATGCCTTAAAGTTATTGTTTTTTCACAATATCTCTTTAACCCATTGCCAGACTTTGATAATATTTCGTTATCAATGTTTGTCTAGGAATGATGCTTCATTACGCACACCCCCACATCCAAATTTTGAAGGTCAAGGTCATTTATTTACTTGTAATGTTCACCGGATTTGTAACAGAAATGCGTTAAAGTTATTGCTTTTTCACAATATCTCTTTAACCCCTTGCCAGACATTGATAATATTTCACATCAATGTTTGTTTAGGAATGATGCTTCATTACACACACCCCCACATCCAAATTTTGAAGGTCAAGGTCATTTATTTCATTGTAATGTTCACCGGTTTTGTAACAGAAATCCGTTAAAGTTATTGTTTTTTCACAATATCTCTTTAACCCCTTGCCAGACATTGATAATATTTCACATCAATGTTTGTCTAGGGATGATGCTTCATTACGCACACCCCCAGATCCAAATTATCAAGGTCAAGGTCATTTATTTACTTGTAATGTTCACCGGTTTTATAACAGAAATACGTTAAAGTTATTGTTTTTTCACAATATCTCTATAACCCCTTGCCAGACGTTGATAATATTTCACATCAATGTTTGTCTAGGGATGATGCTTCATTACGCACACCCCCACATCCAAATTCTCAAGGTCAAGGTCATTTATTTACTTATAATGTTCACCGGTTTTGTAACAGAAATGCGTTAAAGTTATTGTTTTTTCACAATATCTCTTTAACCCCTTTCCAGACATTGATAATATTTCACATCAATGTTTGTCTACGGATGATGCTTCATTATGCACACGCCCACATCCAAATTCTGAAGGTCAAGGTAATTTATTTACTTGTAATGTTCACAGTCAAATGCCTCGGCAGGCGCGACACCGCTTCCGTGGCGGAATTCTTGTATTTAATTATTTTTATTTTACTTACTAAACCTAATCCAGATACTGTATTAATATGTACGCATTATGCAACCCATTCACAATGATCAACATTCAACAGTATGTAAATATTAAACTGAGTTGCTATGTAGAATATAAAGAACCTTGCTGAATCGACACCCTACATTAACCGACAAACTCTTCACTGTATCACAATCACTGGCCTTTTTGTTTTTTTACCGACCGACAAACCGACCCAACCATGTGCCTAAAAAAAAGTGATATTTTTACCGACCGACCCAACCTTGTGCCAAAAAAAAAGAAAAGATTTTAAGTTTTTTTTTATTTTCATTTTTTTCCGACCGACCGACCCGATCTCGCGGGAAAAAAATCCGTAAACCAACAAATAAAACAAAAAATGGCCGAAGAGGCGTGAAACGCCATTTCCTGCATTCTCATGGCCCAGTCTTAAGTGCCCAAAGGGCCCGAGGTTGCTAGGGGGGTCATGGGGCATGCTCCCTTGGACATTTTTGAAATCTAAGAGGCGTGAAACGCCATTTCCTGCATTCTAAGTCTTGAGTGCCCAAAGGGCCCGACTCCTGGGTCACGCTCCCCCGGAAATTTTTGAAATCTAAGAGGCGTGAAACGCTATTTCCTGCATCCTCAGCAAGTTTGAGGATGAGAAAATGTGCTTTATTACAGAATTATTTAGGGGGCCAGGCCCCCCCCCCCCAACAAAATTATTTGGGTAAATCGTTTTTGCTTCAAAATACATACAATAACTTGTTGAGCACAGTCGATGGCATGCCATATCAATATACCCACTTTCCCCAAATGCTAAGTTGAAAAGAGGGAGATAATCCATGACCAGAGGCCAAATAAAAAATCGAAATTCGCTTTGCTCATCTACACACCATAAGTTAATTATTTTATATTTACATTTTGCAAGGCAAAATTAGGAAATTCTAAGTCGAACAGGGGGAGATAATCCATGACCGGGTTCGAATCAAAAATCGAAATTCACTTTGCAAATCTACACACCAAATCTACATAAGGAAGGCACACACCAAGTTTCAAGTCCCTACCTATTACGGTTAAAAGGTTTTGCTTCTTACAAGGCAAAATTGGAAAATTCCAAGTCGAAAAGTGGGAGATAATCCATGACCAGGGGTCAACTCAAAAATTAAAATGCACTTTGCGCATCTACACCCCTTAAGGAAGGCACACGCCAAGTTTCAAGTCCCTACCTATTAAGGTTAAAAGGTTTTACTTCTTACGAGAAACTGGACGGTGTACGTACATACGTATGGACAGACGGCCGAATACCCGTGACAAAAACAATGTACCCATTTTTTTCTCCTAAAAAAGTGAGTATAATAATGGTGAAAATGAAAGGTCAGTCACTTCCACTATACAATTAAACTAAACAAATAATTGTGAAAATGACTGGTCGATCATTTCCACTATACCAATACATGCAACAGCTGCCCTGGAACGACCTGGTTATATTCATTCTATATGTGCAATGTTAATTATGGATTAATTGTATTGACTATAATGAAGTCTAAGCTACTTGTATAAGATTGAATGAATTAAAGAATTTAGAAATAATGCTTTTGTCAATAAGCCATTGCATGTATGGTTGTTTGGATTTAACACATAACATATTGTTGATACACAAGTTTATGGATGAAAAATGTGAATATTCTTCTTATTCGTCATTGAAAGTATATGTAGTGCCCACCATTTGAACCGTCTCATCGAGACGGTTCAAATGAGTGGTCACAACATATACTTTTGTTGAGAAATGAGAAAAATATAGGGAATTATATTAGGGATTTATGCAGCTATAGGCGGCATTCGGAATGTTCTGGGTTAACAATTAAGCTAATAATATTGAGAATATGTTGTTTATTGCTATCTTCAGAAAGTTAATGTTTCGACTATTATAATTAATATTATACAATAAGTTGTGATCATCGACATAGAAATATGCTTCATGAACAAAAAAATCTGCATAATACCGGTCATTTGTGTTTGATGGATGGAGAAAAATATTTATTTTTGGGTAACATAAGGAATTAGGAATTTGTGCATACCGTAATAACCCTAAATATTTGGACACAATTTGCTTTGGGAAACCCCTATTAAATACATTGGTATTGTGATGAAACCCGTACTGCCATACTAACCCTAGATAATCATATTGGCAAGCTTACTGTTGTAGGTAAACCATATATTTTAAGTGTTCCGTCAAATAAACGGTGTCCGAATATTTTGGGTTATTCAGAGCTCCAGTTAAGGTGCGTAATTGGACCAAATTTTCCGGGTATTTTTTGTTTATATCTTCACGAAAAATTACAAGTTGGGATTGCTCATCGAGACGATTCTAAAGCACTCCCAACTTGCCAATTTTGGCGAAGAAATAACGAAAGTCTCCCCAAAGTTGATCAAATTACGCACCTTAACTGGAGCTCTGTTATTATGGTAAATGGTATGTAATTAACAAAAGGAAAAAATTGTGTCAAAGGTCATGAGGTGGAAGGAAGTAATCTCTAGCAGCTGATGGATAAAGGGAAATATTTGTGTTTGCCTGTGATTGGGAAATATTGGTGTAATAATTCTTGATTGACTGAAGTAATTAGGAAACTGCGTATAAATGGTTGTATGTGATTCACAACAGGAAATAATGGTGCAATAACGTTTGATTATCAAAGTAATTTGGAAATTTTATGCCTACTACGTGTATATGTATATACATTGTATATATAATAATATATATGTTACTGATAAAATGAAATTTGATGTTTAAACATCATTTGACTGAAGGAATTCGGTATGAAGTCGTTGTCAAGTCATTATACATACCGGTGGCTGGATTTAAATGCCGGATCCCTGCGACGGAAATCATTGGGTGAGAACCACGGGAATAAATGGTCCAATGATGCACTGTGTACTGTAATAACCCTCAATATTGGGACACAATTTGTTCTGGGAAACACAAATAGACGTTGTCCAACAACAAAGTGTGTCCCGATATTTAGGGTTAGTATTGTTTAGTTGCTTATATCGAAATAACAGTGTATTTGGATACACTATATTTTGGGAAACCCATATTTGATAGTGGTTTGCGAAAATAAATGCTATCCGGGTATTAAGTAGTCTGTATATGGCCATCATTATTTGCCATTCTCATGCAGAATATTTCTTTGCTTCTTCACTTTTTTCTTTTTTTACCCTTCACCCTTAGAATGCGGGAAACGAAAATTATCATCTGCTGTGGTTTCCTTCTCAATAAGAACATGGTTTGGCAGCACTTTAGGAATCATTTCCAGTGGAAATGATTCTAAAGTGCTGTCAAACCATGCTTTTATTGAGTTAGAAGACAAAATATATAGCAGCAGCAGACGACAATTACACTTCCCGAATGCTAAGGGTTAAATGTAACAAACAGTAAATGATAACTGCTCCATTGAGATCATTGCACTGTCAACAGGACTTGCTGAAGGCAGGTGCAAAAATGCTAGATGCTATGATAAAACGGTCCCTTTACCTTTGGTTGTGTGACTGACTGAGAAGCGTCTTGTAGATCAGCTAGCACACATTTCCAGCCAGAAAGTAGAGCCAGAGTGGTTGTTCTTAGCTTAATTACCTCTTTGCATGCTGGGAAACTTATGGGCTATTAATAGTTCAAATTAGCAGATGACAATTCATTAAATTGTCTTTATTTCTCCCTGTAAATATCTTGACTATGTCTTGGGATTTCATTAGAATTGAGTCCAGAGGATGCAAGTTAACACTTAGACCGCTATCTTATTTTTGTTGTTGTCTGCTCTTTATTTTCTATTTTCCATTTTTATCATCAAAAACATGCTTTGACAGCACTTTAGAATAATTCACAACATTCTTTGACAGCACTTCAGAATCATTTCCATTGGAAATGATTCTGAAGTGCTGTCAGACCATGTTTTTATTGAGAAATAAGGCAAGATATAAAAGCAACAGCAGACGGCAATTTTTGTGAGTAGCGGTCTAAAGGTTAACAATTTTACTGAGAGAAATAAGGATAATACATATAATTTATTGGATGTTATTTTCACCGCTAACATGCACAGAGTCAGCAAAACAGTGTAGTCCTTGATCAGTCTGCATAAGTGTGCAGATTGATCTGGGACTAGACTGGGAAGAAATTCACCCAGTGGGCACACGATGTCAGATACATGTCAGACTGACGTCGGTTTCCGACATCGGATAGACGTCGGATTATGTTCGAAAATGAAAGTTTTTTAGACGTCAGAATCCGACGTCGAACGGACGTCTGATTCTGACGTCATTCCGACATCTAAAAAACTTTCATTTTCAAATATAATCCAACGTCTATCCGACATCAGAAAACGACCTTTATCCAACGTCTGGTTCTGACATCAATTCAATGTCGGGTTTTATCGTCTAGAAAACTTTATTTTGCATTGATTACTTGATCTGCAGTTTCACTTTGGATCAACTAATCAATATCCTGGTTTGGTACCTGGTCAGTAATAAACACATATTTTGACTGGCAAATGTATTTTATTATACTTTCACATATATTTTTGCCATAAATTTATGGTGCGATTCGTTACTCGATGGAATCATATAGCACGGACTTAGTTCACTTCAACCCTTATCCTGCTGCAGACGACAATCGTGCGGATGGAAATTGCTGAATATTCGATCATTTCGCGATAAAAACATACCTTGGCATTTCATTAGAATTGTCTCACGAGACAATTCTAATGAAATGTCAAGTATTCTTTTCATGGAGAACTGCAACTGTGTCCGCGGATACGAATGCCCCCACTGGTGCATCGATGGTCAACAATAAACGTATCGTCCACTGCCACCTCGGGTTCCGAGTCCGCGTCGTTTCTACGAATGCGTGAATTGGTATCATGAAGCGTCGCCGGCGATGTCTTGGGGCGAGCTTGTTTCTGATTCTTTTTCATCTTAGCATCGTGCTTCATTTGTCGCTTCAGCAGTTCTTCGAGAGGATCCTTATTGGAATCCGGTTTACTTTTCACAATTTCTCTCTGCCTGTCTCTGTATCGTCTCAATCGTTTCTTCATCTCGTTCTGCGCTTTACATATTTCCATGGCCGTACTGTGTTTCAGTGTATCCAAGGATGCCAGTGTGATTTCAAACATTCATTGTTTGATAAGATTGGCTCGTTGGGAAGATCGATCGGCTTAAATCTCTTCCATTTCTGTGTTGCTCTCGTATGTGTATGTCTTAGCGTTGTATGAAATATACATAACACAACACAATTATGAAAGCATACAAATGTTTGCATATCTTTTAGTATTAGCCCTTACATGATGTATACAATGTACCTCCATGAAGCCAACATGTGCAAACAATGTATATCCAGATGAGACGGCTCGTCGTCTCATCAGGATCTGCCGCATTTGCCACTATTATTCATCTAGAATTGTCTTTTGTCATAAATGGAATAGTACAAAAATAGTGTGAAAAAAAACAAGGTAGGATAACCAGGGTTGAAATGGTTAATAATAATAATACACTAGTAAACGTTAGGCCATCAAAAGTACTTTGGTTCTCAGATATCGCCGCATCTGAATAATCCCTGCGCGTCTAGCATTTTATCGTCATGGAGAATAAAAGTGTACTATAAATTTGCCACATGATCAATAAAAAACACTACCATGAAAAATATGTTAAATCCAATCATGTCTGACAAAAATCTTGTGACTTATCACATCTAAAGAGTTGATCGTAACTTTATATAACATTTTCCTTTTGTTTGAGATGTTCGTCTCTGATTTTTTTTCAAGTTGCCAGATGCATACATGTATATGCATCTGGCAACTTGAAATAAAATCACACACGAACATCTCAAACACAAACAAATATATATATATATATTAAAAAAAAAGCCGTTCTCCCGCTGCACATTCTGCACACCCCGTGACTGCCAGAGTCCTTATTTGTATGGCCTAATGTATATGTTGTAGACCGCTACCGAATACATATGTTCGATGAGCGTTACAGCTTCAAATCTAGTTTCCTATGAAACTTGTGGGAACAAATTGTTATTTCGTGGGAACGAATTGTTAAATTGAAGGAAAAAATTGTTATTTCGTGGGAACAAATTAACCCAAAAAAAAAGAATTCTACGTCCCCTGGGTGGCTCCGTACATGTACAGTGTGATGTACAATTCGAATAAACTTTGAGTATATGCGCCATTATCTAAGGCGAATAGTTTCACAAATACAGTATTTAACGATGACAAAATCTATAATTACTATAGCTGTCCTACAAGTTTTGAGAAAACGCGACCGCATAGACCTCTATTAAAGGCACAATTATATGATAATGCATGCAGTTTGTAAATGGTGAATAAAATAGCGACAATATATTAACAACCCATGAATAGGAATGTGCGAAGTGATAAGGAGCGAAATAATTTCACGAATTGAAACGTGAATCAACTGATCACGGCGTTGTCATGTATTTTTGTATTAAAAATGTTATTGAAAACATGCTAGCTGACACGCATGCACCAATATACTTACATAAGAACGTTGATTTCTTCAAGATTACGTCGATCTTTCCCCAATTTCAAATTAAAATCATAAAGAGAAAACGGAAATGGCGGGATAACCTAAAGACAATTGGAGCACCTCAGGGATTATAGATTAACCAGACCTCCGCTTTGATGAAAAGATCCGAGATAGTTCCGAATGAGTCAGGTCAGCTGTTTACCAGCGTATTACTGTATCTGTGGCTACCGCTATGCAGTAACGCGGGAACCAGGTCCAGTGGCATTTGACACGGACGCTAATAAAGCATGCCAGTTGTCAACACTACGCGCGCGCACGAGAATCTTGACCTAGAATTCTGCGACGTTAATGAAATTCCACGTACGCCCAACCCAACCTAAATACATACTCAAAATTAATCATCTAGGATATAAAATGATTAATTACATAGGCCTAAACATGTCGCAAATAAAGTTTAAACAGTGGAAAACAGATCAGCTGCTCTTCCATTGGCATATCTATAGGCTGCTGACAGTGGGTCACCTTTTAGTGTATACCAATCACGACCTGGACCAGACGTCTATTCGACATCGGAAACGGACGTTGATCCGACGTTGTGATTCCGACGTCAACCCGACGTTGTGTTTGTGTCGCGACAAACTACGACTAGTAAACAACGTCAGTACGTCGTTTCGACGTCAGGGTTTCGACGTCTGGCTGATGTTGGATTTGAGTCACCGACATCGCAACCTGGATCCGACCTGGATCCGACGTCGTACCGACGTCGTGTGTTTGCTGGGCATAGTTAACCTTTGTTGTGTCATGTTCTGTTGTGTGATAAAATATTATCAAGTTGTCTTTGAGGAAGTGGTTGTTGCTGCAACGTTATCATTGATGTTGCGTCATTATGTGACGGTAATCGGCCGATGTTTCCTTCATTTTGTATCTGTGGCTTGGTGTACTGGATTAACTTGGTTGGTTGGTTTCTTGTAATTTGTTTGGCCTTGCCCTCAATGAAACAAGAGTGGATGCTTTTTGTTTCGTCCACACATGTGTAGGGGAGACAAGTGCGCCGCTTTTTTCGTCTGTGGTTGCGGCAACATGTAAACCCTTTCAATGCTGAATTAAATTTAAAGGTGTTCGAGCCAATTCCCACCCTTAAATAAAAGCCGAATTGGATCAAATTAAATTTTGTCGTCTGCTGTTTATTCTTTATCTTACATTTTGCTCATCAAAAACATGCTTTGTCAACACTTTAGAATCATTTCCAATGTAAATGATTCTAAAGTGCTGTCAAAACATGTTTTTATTCAGAATGAAGACAAAATATAACACAACAGCAAATTTATCCATACCTTGCTGGCATTGATGGCTCACCACCCGGGTGGTGAAGAAAACATTACCAAGCCTCAAGGTTCACCACCCGGGTGGTGAAGAAAACATTACCAAGCCTGCCAGATGTAACAGCTGTGTCTGGTGTATCGACATATATCTCTCATCTGAAATGTTTGTCACGATGTCTATAGTCATGTTGGTCTGCAGCTTGTCATACTGACAGATGTTGCCTCGTCTGAATCTAATTCATTGAATGGAACCCCACTGCAATTCTGTGAAACATATACAAATATACGGAGCCGCGCAGGGGACATGGATTTTTATGCCCCCACCACGATAGTGGAGGGTGCATTTAGTGTTACCCTTGTCCGTCCGTCCCGTCCGTCCGTCCGTCCGTCACGAAACTTTAACGCTCGGGTAAATTTGGCCTCATTTATTATCAAAGCGATATGTGGGGCATCCGTGTTCTATGAACACATTTTCTAGTTTTTAGCCAGGTTTTTTTGTTAAAAAATCCAGGCTATTGGATTGGCGAAAGCCGGGCGGGCGGGCAGCGTCCACAATCAATGTTAAGTTTTCATGTTTGAGTCCATTTCTTTGTTACTGTACCACCTAGGACCACCACACTTTCACAGCTTCATAATCAAGGGGTGCCCACCACATATCAAAAATTATCGGGACCGCGACGCCATTTCGAGCGAGCCCGACATTACGAGCGATCGCGATTTCACTGTATATACATTGTTTTAAAGTCACTCTTTTTATGGTAGAAAATTTAATAAAAAGAATGACTTTAAAACAATGTGTATTAAATGTGCTTCCTTCGGAGGTTATTGGAAATTACGTTCATATATACTTTTTTAGCCAGGTTTTTTGAGAAAAAAGTCCAGGCTATTGGATTGGCGAAAGGCGGGCGGCGGGCGGCGGGCGGCGTCCACAATCAATGTTAAGTTTTCGTGTTTGAGTCCATTTCTTTGTTACTGTACCACCTAGGACCACCAAACTTTCACAGCTTCATAATCAAGGGGTGCCCACCACATATCACTATCCAACATGTTACTTTTTTTTTAACTTGACCCATTTTTTCCGCGCAGTCGACTTAGCCATTTTCAATGTTAAGTTTTCGCGTTTACAATGTTAAGTTTTTGTGTTTAAGTCCATTTATTTGGTACTGTACCACCTATGACCGCCAAACTTTCACAGCTTCATAACCAAGGGGTGCCTACCACATACAACTATCCAACATGTGACCATTTTTTTTACCTTCACCTATTATTTTTACGTAATTGACTTAGCCATTTTCAACGTTCACTTTTTAACGTACGTCTGGTTAAATTTGTTGGTTAAAACTTTTTTGTTAGACTATATCTCTGCAACTGCTTCGCCCATTACCTTGAAACTTCACATGGGTGTTTGTCATCATCCATATTTTCATTCTCACCCCCAACCGTGCGGCCCCTGTGCGCAATGTCAAGGTCAAATTACTTTGAATTTATTTGTTAAAGTTTTTTCGTGTACTATATCTCTGCAACTGCTTCACCCATTACCTTGATACTTCACATGGGTGTTTATCATCATTGTCGCACCCGCTTGCGGAAAGCGCGATATCGTCGGCATTTTGGCATATGTCCGTCCGTCCGTACGTCCGTGTGTCCGGTTAAAGTTGTTTTTTTTTCGTTAAAGTTTTTCCATCTACTATATCTAATTTTTTAGTGTCCATGCCTCGCCCCAAGGCGCGACATGCAGGCCACGGCCATCTAGTCTACAAAAAGTGGGTATAATTATGTTATCCAAGTGTCCATGCTTGGAAAAAACCTGGCCTTCGTGGCTTTGCCTCGTTTCTTGTTTATTAATTTGTTCCCAATAAAATAACAATTTGTTTCCTCAATTTAACAATTTGTTCCCTCGAATTGACAATTCATCCCATGATATAACAATTCGTTCCCTCGAATTAACAAATTGTTATATCCCTCAAATTAACAAATTGTTATATCGTGGGAAAAAATTGTTAATTCGAGGGAACAAATTGTTAAATTGAGGGAACAAATTGTTATTTTGTGGGAACAAATTGTTATTTTGTGGGAACAAATTAATAAAAAAATAATTATATGTCACCTGTGGGGCTCCGTATAAATGTCTGGTTTCCCACAACAAAATGTGTCCCATTGTTTAGGGTTGGTATGGCTGTACTGGTTTAAACCTTAGACCGCTACTCACAACAATTGTCGTCTACTGTTACTTTTATATCTTGCCTTATTTCTCAATAAAAACATGGTTTGACAATGGAATCACAATTCTGCCTAATTTTAACCCTTAGACCGCTACTCACAACAATTGTCGTCTGCTGTTACTTTTATATCTTGCCTTATTTCTCAATAAAAACATGGTTCGACAGCACTTCAGATTCCAATGGACATGATTCTGAAGTGCTGTCAAAGTGTCAAAGCATGTTGTAAATTATTCTAAAGTGATGTCAAAGCATGTTTTTGATGATAAAAATGGAAAATAGAAAATAAACAGCAGACAGCAACAAAATGTAGATAGCGGTCTACGGTTTAATACAATTAGAGTATATTTGGATACCATTTGTTTTCTATGTGGTATAACCTATATCCTTTATATCCTATGCTATGCATTTTTTTCTTTTTTTTCATTTACATCTTTGGGAGGATAGGAATTGTGGGGTGGGCTGGGTGGTTGGGGCGGGAAATAAATTCAGTATTTCAAATATTAACCCTTACAACACCACAGGCCTGTACAGTGGTATTTGCAAAAGGTGTAGATCCAGATGAGCCGGTTCGTGACCGTCTCATCAGGATCTGCACTTTTTGCCAGTAATTTTCATAATTTTCATATTTTTTACAACAAAAACAACCCCTTTTCATAAATGGACGAGTCTGAAAATAATTTTGTGACGATTGGGTTGGTTGTAAAATTAACATATCCAAATCCATTCCAGTTACTTAAGGGTGAAAGGGTTAATGAAACTTAAATAGTGACAAATGTAATGTATTTTATATATATGTTCCTTTGTGTTTCAGATTCTGATGTTGATTCTGGAATTGGACAAAGCAGGTTGGTGTTACAATCAGGGTAACAGTATTTAACCCTTTCAACACTACATACCTCTATAGCTGTGTTTGCAAACAGTGTAGATCCAGATTAGCTGGCTCCTAAAGGGCCGTCTAATCAGGATCTGCACTTTTTGCAAGTAATTTTCATATTTTTTTAGAAAAATAATACCCCTATTTCATAAATTGACCAGTCTGTTTATCATTGTGTGACAATTGGATTGGTCATAAAATTAACATAGCACAGTTCATTCCAGTTATTTAGGGTTGAAACGGTTAAATCCAGTCATGATTATGCAGAATACACAGATACAGCCTACGCTCGTTTACTCGAAGTCTGTCGGACTGTGATAAATACTTTAGTAAACCGAAGTTTGACGTCTGCACAGGACCTCAAAATATTGCCATACACGTTACGGGACGCAACTCCCATACGGCCTGTGACACACGGAGTTACACTTTTGCAACTCTAATGTGTTTACTTGCGTTTGCCTATACACATATGTGTGTAGTCGGACTAAGTATACACATCTGTATTATCAGGGTGGAACAAGCAAAGACAATTCAAAGCAGTAAAGTAACATTTTATTATGTTTAATACATAAATCATGTAAACCAGAAGTTGTGCATACCGGACTTCATTATATATACACACAGCATTTATCAATCGGAGGGTGAATGTGAGCCTATATACCAATTCTATATACTCAGTTATTGATCACTGGTGAGCTAAGTTTAATTGGTGTCGAGGAAAACACCTTTAACACTTATTCAAAGTTTGTTTACACAGGTAAACAAGTCCAATCTTTGATCCGGTAAATTGGCGCCGCGAATTCGCACTTCGAGTGCAAATTGACACTTTGACTTAACGAGAGTGAAATACCACACATTTTTGTTTTCGGGACCTAACAATTAGTTTGAATTCGCGAAAATTTTACGTAGCGAAATTCGACACAACGATAGCCAGTTACATTGAAAATAATAGGATTTGAAATGCGACTTGGACACGAATTTGACGTAGCGAGGGAATTTGACGTAACCAACTTTGAGTAAACGAATGTAGACTATCTACATTTACATTTTTAGCTTACCTGAGCAAAGCTCATGTCAGCTATTGTTACCGCAATGTGTCCGTCGTCGTCGTCTGTCGTCCGTGAACATTTTCAAACGTCTTCTCCTCGGTAACCATTGGGCCTATAGTTCATGGTCATGGTGCTTAGGTAGGGGGATTACGAAATTGTTAAAATGACGTCATCACGTAATCCAAGATGGCAGCCATCTAAAAATAGCACAAATTCTTCAAAAATCTTTTTGTCAAGAATCGCCAACCGGATTTCGACAAAACTTGGTAGGAATCATCGATGTACAATGCTCTTTCAAAGTTGTTAAAATGGTGACCCCGGGGTAAAAAATAGGCGTGGCCCGTGGGGTCAAATTGAGGTCAAATTTTATTTTTGACCGAATATGGTCATGTCATATATCAAATCGAAGGTATCAACGAGGCGATCACTCTGGTGCATTTTTTGTTGAAATCGGATGGTCTTGTCATCCAAGATGGCCGCCGAAAGGTCAAAAGGTCGTTATTTTATTAGAGATTTCAAAATTCTTCTTCACATGAACTGCTTGGCCCATGGTAGCCAAACTTAAAAGTTATGGTCCATGGGTGAAGCCTTTTCAGATTTGTTAAAATGGAGGTCGTCGCTAATCCAAGATGGCCGCCGTCTAAAAATAGCACAAATTCTTAAAAAATCGTCTTCTCATGAACCGCCAGCCGGATTTCGACGAAACTTGGTAGGAATAATCGATGTACAATGCTCTTTCAAAGTTGTTAAAATGGTGACCCCGGGGTCAAAAATGGGCGTGGCCCGTGGGGTCAAATTGGGGTCAAATTTTATTTTTGACCGAATATCAAATCGAAGGTATCAAAGAGGCGATCGCTCTGGTACATTTTTTTGTCGAAATTGGACGGTCATGTCATCCAAGATGGCCACCAAAATGTCAAAAGGTCGTTCTTTTATTAGAGATTTCAAAATTCTTCTTCACACGAACCGCTTGGCCCATGGTGGCCAAACTTCACAGGTATGGTCCATGGGTGAAGCCTTTTCAGATTTGTTAGAACGGAGGTCGTCGCTAATCCAAGATGGCCGCTGTCTAAAAATAGCACAAATTCTTAAAAAATCTTCTTCTCATGAACCGCCAGCCGGATTTCGACGAAACTTGGTAGGAATGATCGACGTAGAATGCTCTTTCAAAGGTGTTCCAATGGTGACCCCGGGGTAAAAAATGGGCGTGGCCCGTGGAGAATTTTTATTTTTGACCAAATATGCTCATATATCGTATATCAAATCGAAGGTATCGATGAGGCGATTATGATTATGTCATCCATGATGGCCTCCAAAAGGTCCATTTATTCGAGATTTTGAACGTCTTTCTCAGGAACCACATGGCCGATGCTGGCCAAACTTCATAATAAGTTAAGATCCTTGGGTAAATCATTTTCAGATTTGGTAAAATGAGTCATCGCTTAATCCAAGATGACCGCCATCTAAAAATAGCACAATTTTTTTAAAACACATATGAACTCAATGTCACATTCTCCTCTGGTGTTCATGGAGTCAGGTGAGCGAATTAGGGCCATCATGGCCCTCTTGTTATTTGAGTGCTAGCAAAGAATTATACAACCAACATCCAAATTTGAGGTCTGACAGTTTTTATGAGCTAATGTCGGTCGCAGCACATATTTTGCAAATTTAACTTTTTAAAAATACGGGTCTTACGCCATAAAAAAATAGTTCTAACAACTTGGCTTGATCACCTTTTCAGTGTGATAAATGTTTTGTTAGCTCTTTTGTGCTAAATTTATGTTATTGCAAATGGTTCCGTAGTCTAAGGGTGCGACGATTAACCGCCATACTCGATTATTCTCCAGGGTTTGGATTTGTAACTCCAGGGTTTGGTTCACGAATGCAATCTAGTGGATTTCCAAAAAATCTATTTTTAACTTGTTGTTGCTGTGAAATTCCTGCACCTATTTTTTTCACGAAACACTTTCCACTCTAGATTATTTATTAGTCTATGTGTCATCCACAAACACATACAGCGCAGAATTTCAGGACGTTCAGTCCCTTGATTTTTCCTATTTTCTTCATTTCTAAATGAAAACATATGTTGTTTAAATGAAAACATATGTTGTCACCACTCATTTGAACCGTCTCCTTGAGAACCGAGTATATGGAGAACAAAATTGTTGTAAATTTTGATATTTGATAATAGGTTCTGGCATGAAATAGGTTAAATATTGTATACTGGTACACATATGTACGGAGCCCCGCAGTTCCCACGATATAACAATTTGTTCCCACGAAATAACAATTTGTTCCCTCGAATTTACAATTTGTTCCCTGGAATTAACCATTCGTTCCTTCGAATTGACAATTTGTTCCCACAAATTGTTTTGGCGCCCAGCTGCATGTGCAACACCTTTGTGCACGCGCAACTGGGTGCCAAAACAATTTGTGGGAACAAATTGTTACTTCGTGGGAACGAATTGTTACATTGAGGGAACAAATTGTTGATTGGAACAAATTGTTAATTTGTGGGAACAAATTTTACGTCCCCTGCGGGGCTCCGTACATATGACTTATACTGAGTTTGGAAGATCTGTAAGCCAATTATTGCCAAAAATAGTATACATGTAGGATACAAGTGAAATATGGTTTGAATAATTCTGAATAAACTGTATTTCCGAATCAGACAAATATCACCATGGTAACAACAGCAACTGTTATGTTATCTCTGTGCTTGCTAATAGTTGTTAATGTTGTAAATATAAATGTTTGTCTAATGTGAGCATGCTATTGAATGTCAATTTGCTGTGCTTAAAAGTGGCTTTGACTGGAGGTGCCTTATGGAATTTGTGACCAGTGTAGATTCTGATCAAATAGCTCACTCTTGTTGCTTGACAGCTTGTACCAACTGTTAAGACTACGAGTTCGCCAATACAAAATTTAGCAGCATTACTAATGTAGTTAGTCTGAACATTCTGCAGAGAAATTTGAATCAAACCAAGTTTAAATAACGTTCAATTCCGTTTGATTCAAATTTCTCTGCAGAATGTCAGAAACCCCAGTCGTATTGATGAAACATAAAATTTAGCGGAGACCTCATGGGCGCTGCCATTACTCCAGACAAAACAATTGACCACGTGATACCATACCCTGTATAGGACTGGTCTATTGTAGGACTAAGGGAAATTACTTGTGATTTTGTGGGCTGTTGGTTGGGAGTATGTGATGGATGAATTTAACGATGGGTTTCATCCTTTACGGAATCCCGCTATCCCTGTAGCCTATTTCATCAACATTGCAAAGTATACTTTACTAGCAAAGTATACTTTGAGGGAGTAATCATTTATTTTTCCTGAAATGCATTATTTCATATAGAACTAACAAATGCATATATTTCATGATTAAAAGTATGCATAATTATTATACTGAATTTATTACATTATCACAGCCATTAAATGGCTGTGATAATGTAATAAATTCAGTATAATAAAAATTAATAAATTTATCATAAAATTGAAAATTTCTCCCTCAAAGTATACTTTGCTACAGGTATGACACTTAGGTACATTTTGGCTTCCTGTTACTTGAGAGTTAAATCCAGTTATACCCATTATAAAAGTAGTAGGATTAGTACCTATAATATTACTTTTAGGGAATGGGGCTAAGTGACACTGGTGTGGTGAGGACCTGGCTCCAGGTCTGGTTATTCTAATTTCAGGGATGAATATACCGGTATGTTTTTTTCTGTAAATGTTCAGTTCTGATTTTGCGATTTTCCCCACCATCACAACAGGTGAAACATGGGATTCGACCATAGCTATTGACAGGCTGTTAAACACCATTAACCCTTTCAACAACACTGGCCTTTATAGTGGTATTGGCAAACAGTGTAGATCCAGATGAGCCGTCTCATCAGGATATGTAATTTAAGTAAGTAATTTTCTTATTTTTGAGAACAAAAGCACCTCCTTTTCATAAATGGACTAGTCTGAAAATCAGTTTGTGACTATTGGATTGGTTGCAACAATTAACATACCAGTATCAAAATCCATTCCAGTTACTTAGGGCTGAAAGGGTTAAATAAATAAATAAATATATATGTGTGATTTTCCTATTGATAACATGTCATATTATTATAATTCCAGCACGGGCACCCGCTCCCCCATGTCAACTCTACCTCCACGGGGAAGAGCGAAGCAAAGAGGGGCAACTACCAGGACAGAGCCTGTCCGTGCCGACCACAGCTTGATACACACAAGGTAACGGTAACCGGTCTACTGTGTTGTCATGGAATTCATGTAGATGATGGTGTATATATAAGGCCATACAAAATTCTTTGGTTCTCAGATATTGCCGTGTCACTAGAATCTCTGTGCGTCAGGCATTTTATTGTCATGGACAAATGAAAACATTTTATAAATTCGCAACTTACCCTGCAACAATACGTTAAATCCAATCATGTCTGATGACAATCTAGGGATGTTTCACGTCTAATGAGGCTATAGTAGCTTTAGTAAGCGTATATGTGAACCACGTGTTTAATTGACATACAACATGCATCTGTTGACTTGAACAAAATCTCATTACGCTTTGGTTCTCAGACACTGGGTTTGCGTAATGCGTCGCATTACGCAAACCCCATGTCTGAGAACCAAAGTACCTTTTAATCGCCTAACTATAATAAATTAACACTATTTGTTCTGTTCATTCCATGTAGGTCTGTAAAATTGTTCAATCACTCAGAGCTCCAGTTAAGGTGCATAATTTGATCAACTTTGGGGGGAATTTTGTTATTTATTCACCAAAAATGGCAAGTTGGGAGTGCTTTAGAATCGTCTCATTGAGACGATTCTAAAGAACTCCCAACTTGCCATTTTTGGTGAAGAACTAAGAAAAATACCTCAAATATTTGGTCAAATTACCTTAACTAGAGCTCTTATCACTTTGTATTCCTGAGTATTGCAATCTGTGTATAACCTTGTTATGAATATACAACATAACTCTTTGCATGCTGGGAAACTTGTGGGCTATAAATAGTTCAAAACTAGCGGACAAGAATTCATCATATTTTCTTGTATTTCTCCCCGTAAATATCATGAATATGTCTTGGAATTCTAATGAAATTTCAAGACATATTTACAGAGAAATAAAACATATACTCCTAATTTGTTTGTTTCGCCGCTAGCATGCAAAGAGTTAAAACTCCCATTCAATCAATCAATCAATCTAGCAATCAATCAATTAACCCTTACACCCCTAAGTAGCTGGAATGAATGTTGATACGTTAATTTTGCAACCAATCCAATTGTCACAATATGATTTTCAGACTAATCATGTATGAAAATGGGGTGTTTTTGTTCTCAAGCATATGAAAATTACTTGCAAAAAGTGCAGATCCTGATGAGACGGTGTGGGTGGCAGGTGGGAGCATGTGATGGGTAATTTAACGATCGGGTTTCATCCTCACCTTGTTTGGTCCTCACATACGTCTTTGGCATTTTGTATGCGAAAGTTGAATCTGATTATACCCCTTATAAGAGTAATCCTATCGGTATTACTTCTTGATAGGGGAAAGTGCCAAGTGACTTTGGTGCGGTATGGACCTGGCACTAGGTCAGGTTATTCCAATTTTTTCTTGATGTAAATATTCCGTTCTGATTTTGGAATTTTCCCCCAATGCAGCAGGTTAAATGCGGTATCAAATCGTTGGCCCGGCCTTACCGTAGTTGTTGATAGGCTGTTAAACACCAATAAACAAACAAACAAACTGATGAGACGGCTTGTTACGAGCCAGCTCATCTGTAGCCTATTACATCAACATTGCAAAGTATACTTTTCTAGCTTCTAGCAAAGTATACTTTGATGGAGTAACCAATTATGCATTATTTCATATAGAACTAACGATTGCATATATTTGATGATTAAAAGTATGCAAAATTATTATACTGAATTTATTAAATTACCACAGATGGCTGTGATATTAATGTAATAAATTCAGTATAATAAACATTAATAAATTTATCCTTAAATTGAAAATTTCTCCCTCAAAGTATACTTTGCTAGATAAGCATACTTTGCAATGTTGATGAAATCGGCTACAGGATCTACACTTTTTGCCAATACCACTATACAGGCCTGTGGTGTTGAAAGGGTTAATCAATCAATTACACATTCATTCAGTCAATGATGCATAGTTGTTTTCTTTCAGAACTGATGTTGATTCCTGTATTGAGGATGAGGTCAATTTAGTGCAATTGTCACATGATCTGTCACATGACCTGAAAAGGAGGGGACATCATTCTAATGAAAGTGACGAGAAAGATGACACAAATTCACAAATGAGAATTTCAAAACTTACAATAAAGGAGCAGAACATAGCAGCCCGTTATCGCAGACATAGATCACCTTCGCCATTTGTTGTTACAAACAGACGACCTCAAAGTGCTCCATCATTTTGTCCCACTGATACTGAAATGTGTTTCGTGAACATTTCTCTTTCAAACGAAAATGTTTCAGAAACAACTTCAAAACATTCCAATGCAAGCAAAGATGAATTAACTTGCCGGAAAGAAGATGCAAATTCTCCTCCAACCCAAAATGGTGCTTCGGACAAAACTGATAAATCAAAATCTATTGCCGGTAATCATTCAGCAGAATCACAAAGAGACAACAATTATAGTGGTGTGAATGAAGATAAAACTCTAAATTCTACGTTTACCATTGTGTCTTCCAGTCCAGTTCAACAACGAAAATATTCATCTTCATCATATTCTTTGTCCTCTGTATCTTCAAGCGATACACTGAAATTATCGCAGTTGGAAATCCACAAACGGTCACAAAAGAGCAGGGAAAAGACTGTGTCCAAGATAGTGACACACTGCAGTACATTACTACAAGCAGTAATGAAGTGAACAAAATTAGTAAAATCAAAAGTGAAAGTGCTACTCATATTGCTATGAGAGGAGATAATACAAACAACTTCGGTGAAATCAAAAATAAAGGTGCTACGCATACTGGCCATGTAAGAGACCAGTATAGACATTCAATGAGTGATATGAACACAATTGAGCCAGTACATGTAAATAGTGTTACAGCAGGCCAGTTAGAAGTGATAGCTGATAATAGTAATATGTACGATGGTTGGAATACAGATGGTGGTCAAAACAATGAATATCCAGTAGATAATGACATCCAGGGGAGTAGAAATTCATTTGCTAGTTTTCAAGATGCAGAGCCAAATGTGTATAAGGTTGCCAATGTAAATGAAGCCGAGCACGAAGTTGACCATACTGATGAATATATAACAGAAATGAGGGGCATTTACAAACCATCAGTGACTCCACCGAGAGTGAAAGCTAAGAGATTAAAACTAAAAAGCATGTTTAAAAACAAGAAAGGTAGTTTTAATCCCGGTGCTGTGCCAATTATTACAAATGATAGAAACATTGTGAACCGTATATATGGGAGGGATAATAATGACGCAGGTGTAAGGGTTCCGCAGGCAGCAAATATGGACGTTTTGGATCAAGAAAGCATGTTTGGAAATGGACAACCTGTGACAGAGCTGACAGATCGGGCTTACCTAAGTTCTCCTGTGGTATTATCGTGTAGTGAAGACTCTAGTGATGTTTCAGGAAGTGAAATGGATACTAACGAGAGTGAAATAACGCAAAAGGAGGTCGTACACACAGTTGCCGATGTGGTAATTGACGGAGGAGTCACCAGGAAGAAAACCTCAGCAATTATTACATCATCTCAGCCTATAAATGTGAAAACTGTTGTTCACAATGGGCATAACAGAGATTTACATAATGGTGCTCAGTTAAATACAGTTACTACTAAGCCAATACTTATTAATTCTAGACACATAGAACGCAATCGTCATGGGGACCATGTCACGGATAACCATAGCAACGGTGTCCCAGTGCCACCAGTACGGACTAATGCAAGGAACAAAAATCTTCCGCCAGATTTAAATTTCTCCAAATATAAAATAAAGAACACTGAAGCTCCTGCAGCACATACCACAAATTTAAATTCTCATCGCGGCCATTCATTGGATAGTGTACCTAACCAATCATCAGGTAGAGCAGTGTCACATGATCAACCAAGATTACCAAAAACAGCTACAAAGGGAGATCATTCTATTGCTGTCCAGCAAGTGTCTACGGCAGGTAATTATTCTCTTTCCTTTACTACATCTTAGTCTCAATATGAGACGAGCAATGTGATTTTGTACCTTAGAATGAGATGTGCATGAAAAATATTTACATATTTTATGACATTTCCATAAATCACGTCCAAAGTTGACGAAATTTTCAGAGCAATTGCTGAGAACATTTCGTCAACTTTCGACGAAGGGATGGGCCATGGTCTAAGGGATATGGCATTGGGCTTCAATTACGGCGGCTGCGAGTTCAATCCTCACCCTAGTCATGAAACCAAAGTGACCAAATATGTATGCAATTTCCAAGTACATGTAATTGCCAAGATATGCCAATAAAACATGGTAAATCATTTTACAGCATATTTTGACAGCACATGAGAGCTGTCTAAAATGGAGACAATTCTCAAGTGATGTGAAAACATGTTTTCGTCAAGAAAAATGAAAAATGAAAAATAACAAAAAATTTCAACTGACTTCAAAGAGTTAACATGGTTAACCTCCACGGTCTGCATTCTGACCTTCGTATGATCTTGACCTTACTTTCTATTTCTCAATTGTGACCTTCATGTGACCTTGACCTCACTTTCCATCCTTTACGTCACTATTACTCTGTTCCCAGGCCCGAGAGAACACAAGAGGCCTGATCGAAGGAGGGTGACTGAACAACCAATGAAAGATATTCAAGTGATGCCCGTTGAGAAAAGGTATGACAGTTTATGGTGGAGGGAAAATGTTTTTTTAGCTGTCAATGGCACGTTGCAGATTAGACTCAATTTTAATGAAATTCCAAGGCATGTTCATGATGTTTACAGAGAGAAATAAATGAACATATAATGAAAATGTCATCTGCTAATTTTGAACTATTTATAGCTCACAAGTTTCCCAGCATGCAAATAGTTAAGCGCTGGGTCAAGTAGGACCGGAATATATGCAAACCTCTTCTAAAAATAGATATGTGAATACTATTGCTGGAGATTGCCGAAGTGCAGGATAACTATTATTTTACATTCATAAGCCAACCATCATTATGTGCTAACATATAAGCTATCGCCTCAGGATCTGCGGTATGACAAATACGTTATTGTGATTCTACACAGGCTATATGGTGTAATATTGCCCGTCTGAAGGTATGTTCACCCGAGGCGATAGAACATACCTCCAGACGGGCAATATTACACCATATAGCCTGTGTAGAATCACAATAACTTATATTATGTATAGGCTATCGCCTCAGTCAATATTGATTCTTCTGGTGCGTATCACATCATATACACCAGCTAAAAAGTCCATATTTGTTTAATATTTCACAAATTTTCTTTACTGGTTTTACATAACAAAACTGCATTACAAAATTATTAAAATTAAACTTTAAACCATATTACCTTCCTTGTTTGTCACAATTTGTAACTGTATATACTTGAATTATAACACAAATCCTTTGAAATTTTATCAAATATAGTACCATATGAACCAGTAATAATTTGTGGTTGTGGCTGGAGAAATATGACCAGTGTAGATACAAATCAGCCTGTGCATCTGTACAGTCTGATATAGATCTGCACTGTTCGCCATTCCATCAACGAAACACCCGTCATTCTTCTAACAAGCAATAAAGTTCGTTATCAGACTACAGTAATGTGATATTTGATCAGGAGCTACACTGGTCACAAATCCCATAAGCACCATTTCTCCAATCATTCCATAAGCACCATTTCTCCAATCAATGGGATGGGTTGTGGCCTAGGGGTTTAAAACACCTGACTTCCAATCGGGAGGTTGTGGGTTCAAACCTCGCATAGGGCATCAAAAAACACTTTCATAGTATTTCCATCCCACTGACCTGTCGGATGAGACTTTATTATAGGGTTAACTGTATTGTAATATAGGGTTAACTGTATTGTAATATAGGGTTAACTGTATTGTAATATAGGGTTAACTGTATTGTAATTTTCAAATTTGCGGCGTATATCAGAAAATGATAGGTCGGAAAATCTGTTTAATGGCGACGCGCTAGCGGATTTCAAAATTACAATGCGGTTCACCTATTTCTAGTGCACTCCTTTACTACTGGCGTAGGAATACATATTGAAATAATTTGCGACCGTTCATCAACAATGATATACCTGTAATGTATGACCATCAGCCAATCAGATTGCGTGATATTTATAGAGTGCATTAGAAAGTAACTTAGTCTGTTTCACGAAAGCTGCCCAAATTTTACGGCCATATAAACAATTCAAAAACAATATTTTTTTCGATAGTATTAAATTAAAGGAAAATTTAAAAATGAGCCTTCTTTTTATTTCTTGAAATTCGGTCAAATATTGGTTTTATTACGAAAAATTGATTTCTCTATGGGAATTTAACATGGGGGAAAAAGAGGTAAAGGAGTGTGGGACGAGTCAAAAAACTAAAACAATTGTAAATTGACTCCGAAACCTAGCTAGATAGCTTGGATATGATCTAACTAAGAAAACAAAAGTTGAATTTTAAAAATCGGTCCAGTATTTCTAAAATTCAAAAAAAATTCCCCATGTTAAATCCCCATAGACATCTTCACTCCGTGAAGATGTCTATGGGGATTTAACATGGGGAAATTGTTTTTAGCCAGGTTTTTTGAAAAAAAATTCAGGCTATTGGATTGGCGAAAGCCGGGCGGGCGGGCGGCGGGCGGCGTCCACAATCAATGTTAAATTTTCGTCTTTGAGTCCATTTCTTTGTTACTGTACCACCTAGGACCACCAAACTTTCACAGCTTCATAATCAAGGGGTGCCCACCACATATCGCTATCCAACATGTTACTTTTTTTTAACTTGACCCATTTTTTCTGCGCAGTCGACTTAGCCATTTTCAATGTTAAGTTTTCGCGTTTACAATGTTAAGTTTTCGTGTTTAAGTCCATTTCTTTGGTACTGTACCACCTAGGACCACCAAACTTTCACAGCTTCATAATCAAGGGGTGACCACCACATATCACTATCCAACATGTTACTTTTTTAGCCAGGTTTTTTTAAACAAAATCCAGGCTATTGGATTGGCGAAAGCCGGGCGGGCGGGCGGCGGGCGGGCGGGCGGCGGGCAGGCGGCGTCCACAATCAATGTTAAGTTTTCGTGTTTGAGTCCATTTCTTTGTTACTGTACCACCTAGGACCACCAAACTTTCACAGCTTCATAATCAAGGGGTGCCCACCACATATCACTATCCAACATGTTACTTTTTTAGCCAGGTTTTTTTAACAAAAATCCAGGCTATTGGATTGGCGAAAGCCGGGCGGGCGGGCGGGCGGCGCGGGCGGCGGGCGGGCGGTGGGCGGCGTCCACAATCGTGTTTGAGTCCATTTCTTTGTTACTGTACCACCTAGGACCACCAAACTTTCACAGCTTCATAGTCAAGGGGTGCCCACCACATATCACTATCCAACATGTTACTTTTTTTTTAACTTGACCCATTTTTTCCGCGTAGTCGACTTGGCCATTTTCAATGTTAAGTTTTCGCGTTTACAATGTTAAGTTTTCGTGTTTAAGTCCATTTCTTTGGTACTGTACCACCTAACACCACTGACTTTAAAACAATGTGTATTAAATGTGCTTCCTTCGGAGGTTATTGGAAATTACGTTCATATATACTTTTTTAGCCAGGTTTTTTGAGAAAAAAATCCAGGCTATTGGATTGGCGAAAGGCGGGCGGCGGGTGGCGGGCGGCGTCCACAATCAATGTTAAGTTTTCGTGTTTGAGTCCATTTCTTTGTTACTGTACCACCTAGGACCACCAAACTTTCACAGCTTCATAATCAAGGGGTGCCCACCACATATCACTATCCAACATGTTACTTTTTTTTTAACTTGACCCATTTTTTCCGCGTAGTCGACTTAGCCATTTTCAATGTTAAGTTTTCGCGTTTACAATGGTAAGTTTTCGTGTTTAAGTCCATTTCTTTGGTACTGTACCACCTAACACCACTGACTTTAAAACAATGTGTATTAAATGTGCTTCCTTCGGAGGTTATTGGAAATTACGTTCATATATACTTTTTTAGCCAGGTTTTTTGAGAAAAAAATCCAGGCTATTGGATTGGCGAAAGGCGGGCGGCGGGTGGCGGGCGGCGTCCACAATCAATGTTAAGTTTTCGTGTTTGAGTCCATTTCTTTGTTACTGTACCACCTAGGACCACCAAACACAGCTTCATAATCAAGGGGTGCCCACCACATATCACTATCCAACATGTTACTTTTTTTTTAACTTGACCCATTTTTTCCGCGCATTCGACTTAGCCATTTTCAATGTTAAGTTTTCGCGTTTACAATGTTAAGTTTTCGTGTTAAAGTCCATTTCTTTGGTACTGTTCCACCTAGGACCATCAAACTTTCACAGCTTCATAATCAAGGGGTGCCCACCACATATCACTATCCAACATGTTACTTTTTTTTTAACTTGACCCATTTTTTCCGCGCAGTCGACTATCCAACATGTGACCATTTTTTCACCTTCACCTATTATTTCTACGTAATTGACTTAGCCATTTTCAACGTTAACTTTTTAACGTACGTCTGGTTAAAGTTTTTTGGTTAAAACTTTTTTGTTATACTATATCTCTGCAACTGCTTCGCCCATTACCTTGAAACTTCACATGGGTGTTTATCATCATCCATATTTTCATTCTACCCCCCAACCGTGCGGCCCCTGTGTCCAATGTCAAGGTCAAATTACTTTGAATTTTTTTGTTAAAGTTTTTTCGTGTACTATATCTCTGCAACTGCTTCACCCAATACCTTGATACTTCACATGGGTGTTTATCATCATTGTCACACCTGCTTGCGGAAAGCGCGATATCGTCGGCATTTTGGCATACGTCCATCCGTTCGTCCGTGTGTCCGGTTAAAGTTTTTTGGTTAAAGTTTTTCCATCTACTATATCTATTTTTTTAGTGTCCATGCCTCGGCCCAAGGCGCGACATGCAGGCCACGGCCATCTAGTCTACAAAAAGTGGGTATAATTATGTTATCCAAGTGTCTATGCTTGGAAAAAACCTGGCCTTCGTGGCTTTGCCTCGTTTCTTGTTTATTGTAAAACATGTCCATGAAGTAGTCAAATAAATACGATGCTAACCGCTACGTACAATGTTACTTCGTGAAGGGAGTGACTCAGTAAGCGAATTGAAACCGTGGAATACCTTGTTCTAGTCCCTGATGTTTTTTGCTGAATACACCAGGAATGCTTCTAAACTTAATAGTGAACAGTGTAGACCCTGATCAGACTGTGCTTATGCACAGTCTGATCTGGGGCTACACTAGTCGCACACTCCCGTAAGCCCCTTTTTACCATGACTGGGTCACCTATCATAAGATCCATTTCGTCCACAGATAACCCATGTTACAGGACAGGTGCATATTTTAAAATTTCCGTCCATATCTCATTTCCTTGAAGCGGTTACGTATGTCTGTTAATTTATAAGAATGCTATCATAATGTGTGCCTATCTAATCTGCGTGTGGGTGGATTTTTCCCAACAGTATTCAGAATGGTGTTCAAAATGGATAATACAGTCTATTCGCAAGTAGGGAAACGTACCATATTTCTTCTCTAACAGTAGTCCCTTAACCCTTAGACCGCTATCTTATTTTTTTTGTCGTCTGCTGTTTATTTTCTATTTTCAATTTTTATCATCAAAAACATGCTTTGACAGCACTTTAGAATAATTTACAACATGCTTTGACAGCACTTCAGAATCATTTCCATTGGAAATGATTCTGAAGTGCTGTCAAACCATGTTTTTATTGAGAAATAAGGCAAGATATAAAAGCAACAGCAGATGACAATTGTTGTGAGTAGCGGACTAAGGGTTAATGTTAGCCCCCTCTCTACCCGTAATTATTTGGGTGGTCGTTGGTTGGGAGAATGTAAAGGGTAAATTTAATGATGGAGTTCATCCATACAGGAATCCCGATATCTCTGATTTGGGATGGCCTCGGGTACATTTTGGATTTCTGTAGCCCATTTCATCAACATTGCAAAGTATACTTTTCTAGCAAAGTATACTTTGAGGGAGAAATTTTCAATTTTAGGATAAGTTTATTAATTTTTGTTATACTGAATTTATTACATTATCACAGCCATTTTGGCTGTGATAATGTAATAAATTCAGCATAATAAATCTGCATACATTTAATCATCAAATATATGCAGTCGTTAGTTCTATATGAAATAATGCATTTCGGGAAAAATAAATGATTACTCCCTCAAAGTATACTTTGCTAAAAAGTATACTTTGCAATGTTGATGAAATCGGCTACTGGTACATGAGAGTTGAATCCGGTTATACCCATTATAAAAATAGTAAGATTATTACTACCGGTAATCCTAATAGTTTTAGAGAGTGGAGGGCTGAATATACACTTTTTCTGTAAATATTCAGTTCTGATTTTGGGATTGTCCTCCATCACAACAGGTGAAATATGGGATTCGTCTCCGTTAACCCGGCCTAAAATGACAATAGCTGTTGACAGGCCGTTAAACACTATCAAATCAAATCAAATCATTAATCGTAGCCACCACTCTAATAGTGACCCTCTCGTATTCTCAGTAGACAATGTAATTTCAAACATAAACATTTCTGTATTTGAAAGTTGTTTCAGTGAAAAGTGTGCTATATTCACATAGTAATGTAATTCTAAATATCAAAATATTTATGCTTCAAAGTTATACTTCAGAATTTAGCATTGCGCCAGGGGAATTTATTAGTTTCTACATTTTTGGAGTCGTACCTGTAGCCTATTTCACCAACATTGCAAAGTATACTTTTCTAGCAGTGTATACTTTGAGGGAGTATTCATTTATTTTTCCCGAAATGCATTATTTCATACAGAACTAATGACTGCATATATTTGATGATTAAAAGTATGCAGAATTATTTATTATACTGAATATTTTACATTATCTAAATGGCTGTGATAATGTAATAAATTCAGTATAATCAAAATTAATAAATTTAATTATCCTTAAATTGAAAAGTTCTCCCTCAAAGTATACTTTGCTAAAAAAGTATACTTTGCAATGTTGGTGAAATGGGCTACCTGGATCTACCGTACTCACTGATACTCATTTATACATTTGGATATTCTGATTGGGTCTATATAATGCTGTTTGCTCACTAAAGTATTCATACTGCCCTCAGGATCAATATGCACCAAGATTTGAATAAAATCAGGTTTACAGGCTGTGCAGCCAGCATAGACCCAGATCAGTGTCTACACATCAATACTATCTGATCAGGATTTACATTGTTCTCTAGTCGCCACATTTAAAATGTCAGGAAACCAATTTGGACTAGTAACCCTTAACATGCGGGAAACAATATGTGTTGTCTGCTGTTGTTTTAAATTTTGTCTTCTTTCTCATAAAAACATGGTGTGACCGCATTTTAGAATCATTTCCATTGGAAAAGGATTCTAAAGTGATGTCAAGGCATATTTTTTGTCAGACGAATGAAAATAAAAACAAACAGCAGACGACAATATCTAATTCAGCATGGCAAGGGTTAAACAACATACATGTTGCATAAATTGCATACCGTATATATTTTTCAGCAACCTCGAAAAGTCCAAAAACATCAGCGGCTCAAAATTATCACTTTTCGACAAAATGGGTGGACTGAAATCGGCGACAAAGGGAAAGTTCAAGGCGATACGAAAGGCAATGAGTCTGGAACGAGGAATAGACCAGGTTGGAAAATCTCCTCACGATGAAAGGTCAGGGTCGGGTGAAAACAAGAACAGTCACTCCGGATTTCCTCGTATAAAGAAAGCTCCATCTTTAAAGTCGATTACCTCCCTTTTCGGAAGGAAGAAAAAGAGGGGCAAATTGACTCTGAATGATCCTGGTGGTACAAGGTAAAATGTTCACTCATTTGATAACATGTGGCCTGTGGCTGGAGAAATGGGGCTTATAGGTTTGACGACCAGTGTAGATCCAGATTAGCCTGTGCATCCGCAGTCTGATCAGGATCTGCACTGACTGTCTGTTCACCATTCCATCAATGAAAGATCTGTCATGCCTCAAACCAGTAATATAGATCGGTTGTCAGGCTACAGGATATTTCATCAGTAGCCGATTTCATCAAAATTACAAAGTATACTTATCTAGCAAAGTATACTTTGAGGGAGAAATCATTTACTTTTCCCGAAATGCATTATTGCATATAGAACTAACCACTGCATATATTTGATGATTAAACGTATGCAAATTCAGTTTATTAAATAAAAATTAATAAATTTATCCTTAACCCTTTCCCTGTTTTGCGATCCAAATCCAAAACATCTGAATAAAAGAATCAAGTGCTGGGTCAAATGATGGTTAAATTATCTGATAGAGTAGAAAACATTGTGGGAAAAGGAGAAATTGCTTGTAACAAGCAATTTCTCCTTTTCCCACAATGTTTTCAAAAGACATCTTCTGCAGAGGCGTGAAAAGTCGTCTCTATCAGGGAAAGGGTTAAAGTATACTTGCTAGATACTGTAAGTATACTTTGCAATGTTGGTGAAATTGGCTACAGAAGCAACATTGCTGAGAAATTTCATAAGCTCCATATCTCTAGTCAGGCCACAATTCATAATGGCAATGCCCATTGAATGTATTGTGTTTATATCTAAATGTTTGTGTGACATCGCTCGATGTTGCTGATTGTTTGAAGTTAGTTTGGCATTAATCTTCACGATGTTGTCAATAATGGCACATACACTATTGATGTCGCTGTTCCATGAATTGCGACGAAATGACATAAAACAAGATAATTTATTAATTTTAACACCATATTTGATTATTTATATTTTTGAAACAATCAGAAAACACAATGTACTAGTGAATACATGAATACGAAATAAAATAATGGGATGTTGCATTTACCGTGGTAAGGAAAACTATAGGTCTGTTCAAAACAATCTGCGTTGAAATATTTACATGCCTTGTATTTACTTCAAACTTCAAATACTTCTTTATCATCAGCCATATGTTCACTCTACAGCCCACCCATGTGGCCCACATGCCCGAGGTCAATGTCAAATTACTTCAAACCTAAAGTTAATAATGATTATCAAGCGACTGTACTTTATTTTTAGTGGAAATATTGCAACACATAGCAACATGAAACGTCAGCAATGGTCGTCATGTGACTCCCTATCCAACCCGAGACAACCAGTGGGAAAACTGGTGAAAATGAACCTGGATGGCAGCCAAGTTATTGAACTGACAAAGCCAGACCAGGGGCCGCTGGGGTTCTTCATCGCTAAAGGCAGCCCGCAGTACAAAAATGGTAATATATAGACCAGGGGCCCGTTTCACTAAACTTCTTACGACTAAAATGTTCGTAAGTGCAAATTTAAGATCGTCTGTAAATTACAATTTATGGATTTACATTTATTGAGCATAGGCTGCATATGCAGCCTATGCTCAATAAATGTAAATCCAATATTTGTTTACAAGAAAATAGTGTTAATGTGAAATTTATAGACTATCATAATTTTGCACTTACAAACATTTTAGTCGTATGAAGTTTAGTGAAACGGCCCCCAGTCGCATAAATACTGAACTTGGAAAATCACAAGTATCTTCACTTATAAAAGTGAATGGGTTTAACATCCCAGCAACAGCTAAGGTTATATAGAGACAGGACAACAGTTTGAAGTCTCATCCAACAGACCACTGGGATAGATATGCTATGTAAATATTTTTGACGCCTAGGGTGATGATTGAACTCACAACCTCCGGTATTGAAGTCCAATGCCATATCCCCTAGGCAACAGCCCGTTCTAACTTCACTTAGAAATACTTATGAACCATCCTTGAAGTTAGAATTGGTGGATATTGTCAATTTGATGTCACGTTGCTTAGTTTAAACTAAGCAACGTGACGTCAAACGGACATTATCCACCAATTTTAATGTCCGTCTTATAAACAGGGGCCCGTTTCATTAAACTTTGTACCACTAAAGTCTTCGTAAGTGCAAATTTAGGATCGTCTGGAAATTTCAATGGATTGATTTACATTTATTGAGCATAGGCTGCACATGCAGCCTATGCTCAATAAATGTAAATCCAATAATTGTTTACAAGAAAACACTGTTATTTTGATATTTACAGACTATCATAATTTTGCACTTACGAACATTTTAGTGAAATGGCCCCCTGGTTACCAAACTTGGAAACGCAATAGTAGATTCCCGTATAACAACTCCCCGAGGCATCCTTGATGTATGAATTGGCTAGTTTGTTGGTTTGATGGCAAGTTGCATAGTGTTTTCCACTTCTAATGTCGACGATGCCTCGGAGGTAGTTCTAAGGGAAGTTACTCATGATTTTGGTACCATATTTATAAGACTGAAACATTTTCTGCCGTATCATGCATCATTATTTACTGCAATTTATTTTTCAGATCTGTGATATCTTTCAGAGTACATGCAGAATTTATTTTTCTGTGAGCTCCAACGGTATTAATGTAAAGACAGACCGCAGTACAATAATGGCATCTGCGTGTCTGTACATCTGTCTGTATGTGCGGTCAGGTTTGAAATTAAATCACTGCTTGGAAGAAAACGAATATATGCTTCTTTCGCCTCATCCATGTTTTTTTCTATCACCCATCAATGTGGCACATATGCCCAAATTCAGGGTCAAATTACTCCAGTGTTATTTAATACATCAACATCTCCTGCTTCAGTGGGTTTGACTTGCCGACCACAGCCATCTGGTTTGTTAAAAACTTATGTTGTTATTTATCTGCTAAGTATAATTTGTCATCACTCATTCCAACCATCTTGTTTACCCTTTCAACCCTAAATAACTGGAATGTATTTTGATATGTTAATATTCTGACCAATCCAATCATCACAAAATGAATTTCAAACTAGTCTATTTCTAAAAAGGCGACGTTTTTGTCTTCTAAAAAAAAAGAAAATTAATTGCAAAAAGTGCAGATGCTGATGAGCCATCTGCATCTACACCATTTTCAATCACCGCTACAGAGGTCTGTAGTGTTGAAAGGGATAACAGACTGGTCACATGTAAGTGCAATCATCCCAAGTCAAACTGCAGTATCTGTTAAACTGCAGTATCTGCACTATAGACAGATTGCTATGCTGACCCTGTGCAATCATCCCAAGTCAAACTGCAGTATCTGTTAAACTGCAGTATCTGCACTATGATGCTATGCTATGCTATGCTGACCCTGTGCAATCATCCCCAGGTGGGGATGATTGCACAGGGTCAGCATAGCATCATAGTGCAGATACTGCAGTTTAACAGATACTGCAGTTTGACTTGGGAGGGCAGTGTAGCGTTGAATGGGTTAACAGACTGGTCGCATGTAAGTGCCTCAAGCACCATTTATTCAGTCACGACCGCATATTATTTTTGTTACAAATATTTGTATAATCTTCAACTGTTTTTGTTTTGACCGGTATTCTACTTGTGTATTTCAGGTATTTTTGTATCACGATTCAGTAACGATGGCCCAGAAAAAATGTTGGCCGGCTTGATGGGAATTGGCGATGAAATCATGGAGATTAACGGCAACCTTGTGTGCGATCTGTCTCTGGACACAGTCTACAAATTAATGGCCGCCCAGCAGACGCTTGTGCTGAAGTTATTTCCATTAATAGCTCGGATAGATGTATGATGTCATCGCATGTGTTTTTGTTTCGCAATTTTGTCGTCTGCTGCATTTTATTTTACTTATTTTCAATAATTGTGGACAAATGTATTTTGACAGCCCAAAGGAGATGATTCTCATGTGCTGCCAACAAGAAAAATTACAAGAATTAAAAACAGCAGACGGCACTATTTATTTTCCACATTTTAAGGGTCAATACCTGTAGCCGATTTCATCAAAATTGCAAAGTATACTTTTTTAGCAAAGTATACTTTGAGGGAGTAATCATTTACTTTTCCCAAAATGCATTATTTCATACAGAACTAACTACTGCATATATCTGATGATTAAAAGTATGCAGAATTATTATATTTGGGTGTGATAATGTAATAAATTCAGTATAATAAAAATTAATAAATTTATCCTAAAATTGAAAATTTCTCCCTCAAAGTATACTTTGCTAGAAAAGTATACTTTGCAATGTTGGTGAAATAGGCTACTGGAATATGTGTATGAAACTTCTTTTGATATATCACTGGACACCGTCTGCAAACATGGCTGCTAGTCAGACATTTAAGCTCCGACAATGTATTTTGTCTTATTTCTCGATAATAACATGTTTTGATAGCACTTTATAATCATTATCCCCTTGCCTAGTTAGTCCATGTTACGTATGTATGTACGTATGTACATGTATGTACATACGGTGCGCATAGTAACACCTTTCATTTTTAAATAGCTTATGTTCACCTTGTTTGTAAGTTGTTTTTTTGTTGTTTTTTTCAGTAAGGGGATTAGTTCAGTGATAACGACGCCCTTATTTCCATTGGAAATGATTCTAAAGTTCTGTCAAACCATGTTGTTGATGTGAAAAATGGACAAATAAGACAACAATTTAATTCGGCAGTGTAAGAATTAATGGCTGCTCTAGATCTTCCATTGACTATCCCAGAGCAGGTGGTAGGATGGAATGTGATGGGTAATAATCTAACAATTGGGTTCATGATTAACCCTTTCACCCCTAAGTAACTGGAATGGATTTTGATATGTTAATTTCAACTAATCATCACAAAATGATTTTTGGACTAGTCCATTTATAAAAATATAAAAAGGGGGTTGTTTTTTTTTCTTCTAAAAAATATGAAAATTTGTTGCAAAAAGTTCAGATCCAGATGAGACGGCTCGTCACGAGCCGTCTCATCTGAATCTGCACTTTTTGCCAATACCAGTATACAGGTCTGTGGTGTTGAAAGGGTTAATGGAATCCTGATATCACTGGTTTGACCTCCGTTACATTCCTGTACATGAATCCACTTATACTCATTATAAGAGTAGTGTGTTCAGTGATAATCCTATTGCTTTTAGGAGTGGGGCTAAATGATTTTAGTGTGGTGAGGGCCTGACACTAGATCAAGTTAATCTAATTTCAGGGCTGAATATATATATATTTTTGTAATTAATCGGTTCTGATTTCGGGATTTTAGCTGTTGTTAAACTGTTAACTCAAATCAGAAATCAGTTCTGTCTGATTTTAGAATAACCACCCCCACCACGATACCACCCCACCACCCCCACTATCCCCACCACCATGTACAGATGAAACATGGCTTAAATTACCCAAGCTGTTAAACACATTGAATAAATAAATAAATAAATGGAGGGTGCAGAATGAACAAGTTGCACGGTACCATTAACCAAACAAATGCATGATATCAAAATATTCCATTACTTTTAATGGGAGCCGTTACATCGAATGAGATATGCGTATATCAGAACGGTGTTTTATAATCAGAATATATATATGCCTATATGTGGCTCTGACTGGAGATATGGGGGTTACGGGATTTGCGAACAGTGTAGATCCAGATCAGCCTGTGCATTCGCACAGTCTGATCAGGATCTACACTGTTCGCCATTCCATCGATGAAAAACCTGTCCTGTTTCCAGCAAGCAATATAGATATCGAGGATTGTGCAATCTTAACAGGAGTTACTCTGGTTGCATATTCCATAAGCACCATTTCTCCAGTCACAGCCACACACCAGTAGCCTATTTCACGAACATTGCAAAGTATACTTATCTAGCAAAGTATACTTTGAGGGAGAAATTTTCAATTTAAGGATAACTTTATTATATTGTATTTATAACATTATCACAGCCATTTTGGCTGTGATAATGTAATAAATTCAGTATAATGATTCTGCATATTTTTAATCATCAAATATATGCAGTCGTTAGTTCTATATGAAATAATGCATTTCAGGAAAAATAAATGATTACTCCCTCAAAGTATACTTTCCTAGATAAGTATACTTTGCAATGTTCGTGAAATAGGCTACAGAACTATTTTATAATCAGAAAATAGTTGAATACATTGTCTGCCAAAATACTATTATTACATATGTAGTATGTATAATATATTTTCATAAATGAAAAAACTATATCAATCTACTGTCTGTTTCACTAAAGCTGCCCAAATTTTACGGTTCTATAAACAATTCAAAAACAATATTTTTTTCGATAATATTAAATTAAATGAAAATTTAAGAATGAGCCTTCTTTTTATTTCGTGAAATTTAGTAAAATATTGATTTTATTGCGAAAAAACAATTTCCCTGTGTTAAATAACCACAGGGCTACTAAAATAATTCCATTGTATTCAATCTGTATGAATTCAAGTGGGTGGGGGATATTCAACATTGCCTGTGGATTTAACCTGGGGAAATTTTTAGAATTTCAGAAATACTAGACAGATTTTCAAAATTTAACTTTTGTTTTCTTAGTTTAATAGATAATTTCCAAGCTATCTAGTCAATTTCCAAAATGTTTCGTTTTTTGACTCCTCCCACACTTCTGCACCTCCTTTTTCCACCATGTTAAATTCCCATAGACATATTAATTTTTCGTAATGAAATCAATATTTGACCGAATTTCACGAAATAAAAAGAAGGCTCATTCTTAAATTTTGCATTAATTTAATATTATCGAAACAAATATTGTTTTTGCATTGTTTATATGGCCATAAAATTTGGGCAGCTTTCGTGAAACAGACCACCGACTGTTAATCTTGCCCAGATGTCAACGTTTCTGAACATCTATTGACAGTCTCAACTCTCAATCAAGCAGTTTGATTGACTGAGCCTGAGCTGTGGCACAGCTCAGGCTCAGCCAATCAAGCCGCCCGATATCGAGCACAATATTCAAGTATTTTGAATTAATAAGAAATTAAAATATTGGCAAGATTAGCACAGGCATTGGTGTATGCCCTGCTGAGGGGTGTATACAATGTAGTTAGCATCACTTCGTCATTCCATCTGTCCATACGTCCGTGTATATTTGTGGCTGTGACTGAAGGAATGGGGCATAGGAGATTTATTTTGTGACCAGTATAACTCCAAGTCAGATAGCACACTCCTCTAGCCTGATAACAATCTATATAGCTTGTTAGAAACATGGGGCCCGTTTCACTGAACTTCGTACGACTAAGATGTTCGTAAGTGCAAATTTAGGATCGTCTGGAAAATTCAATTGATGGATTTACATTTATTGAGCATAGGCTGCATATGCATATGCTCAATAAATGTAAATCCAATAATTGTTTACAAGAAAACATTGTTAATGTGAAATGTACAGACTATCATAATTTTGCACTTACGAACATTTTAGTCGTACAAAGTTTAGTGAAACGGGCCCGTGGTGGGTGTTTCATTGATGGAACGGTGAACATTGAAGATCTGCATCAGACTGTGCAAATGGACCTGGCACCAGGTCAGGTTATTCTAATTTCAGGACTGAATATATTTGTTCTCGATGTAAATATTCCGTTCTGATTTTGGGATTTTCCCCCCAATGCAGCAGGTTAAAATGGGATCGAACCCGTTTGCCCGGCCTTACATGACCTTAGCTGTTGATAGGCCGTTAAACACTAATAAACGAACAAACAAACAAACAGACTGTGCATTTTTAGACTGCAAATGCACAGAGTGATCTGGAGATACATTGTTCGTAAACACCATAAGTCCCATTTCTCCAGTCAAAGCCACATTTCTGCTCATCACATGTGTATTAATGTTGTATGTACTAGACATGTATCAGCCACCGTAAGTCAGTTAGACCAGGGGCGGATCTGGAAGGGGGTTCCGGTGTTGCACCCCCCCCCCCACCGTTCAGCCACAGAGTTTACATAGATCACAGTTTACCACCAGTTGGAGTCTGAATTTAACTCTTGCAATTAGTATGGGAGTAGATTGCAAGAGTAACCTTCGCAACTAGACACCCCCCCCAAATGCTGGATCTGCCCCTGTAGACTTTGTAACACAAGTATTGTTGTGTTGTGTGTTTGTGTGTAAAGTTCTCGTAATATATAGTGCTGTCATGATGTGTACATGTTGAAGTAACGGACCGAGGTCTATAAATACATTAAATATACCTAAAAGCATCAATAAATGAAAAAGAAAATAAGCTAAACAATTTCTAAACAATTAGCTTATTTTTTCTTCATTTATTGATGCTTTTAGGCATATTTAATGTATTTATAGACCTCGGTCCGTTACTCCAACCTGTGATGATGTGTACATGTATGTATATATTTGTGCTCATATTATTGGGGTGTGTTTATATAGTGACTTGAGCTGTTGATCGGGAGCTTGCAAAGGGTAAATTTAACAATGGTTTTCATCCTTACTGGTATTCCAATATTCGTTGTTTGGCCGTCAGATATTTTTTTTGCTTCTTGTACGTGAGAGTTGAATCCGGTTATACCCATTATAAAAGTAGTAGGATTAATGTTAATCCTATTTCTCCATCGATTTATACAATGCAACATATACCTGTATCCTAGTTACATATATGTGACTGTGACTAGAGAAATGTGGCTTATGTGACCAGTAGAGATCCAGATCAGCCTGTGCGTTCGCACAGTCTTATCAGGATTTGCACTGTTCACCTTTCCATCAATGAAACACCCGTTGTGCTTCTAACAAGCAATATAGATTGCTATCTGACTACAGGAGTGCAGGGCATGAATTTTCCACTCGTCCACTCGTCCACTCGTTCACTGGTCCACGTCCTGTGATGTTTGAGCAGGAGTTATACTAATCACAAATCCCATTTCTCCAGTCACGGCCACATTATAAAGTTTGTATATTTTGTGCAATGTGTGATGCCAGTAATATTTTGTCCATGTAATAATACGATATTATCCAGATATTATCCAATATATATTATATTTTGGTTTTGCAATATTGTTTTTGTATAACTGTATTATTTATACATGTAATTGTTAGGCACCTATCGATGTCTGCCCTGTCTGTGGAAATAGGCAACACCAAAAATAATTTGGTATATTCACAGATAGCTTTATAGTCCAGCTATTTTAGGGGAAGGGGCCAAGTGACTGGTGTGGTATGGACCTGAGACCTGTTTCACTAAACTTTGTACGACTAAAATGTTCGTAAGTGCAAATTTAGGATCGTCAGGAAATCTTGATTGATGGATTTACATTTATTGAGCATAGGCTGCATTTGCAGCCTATGCTCAATAAATGTAAATCCAATAATTATTTACAAGAAAACAGTGTTAATGTGAATTTTTCAGACTATCATAATTTTGCACTTACAAACATTTTAGTCGTTCAAAGTGTAGTGAAATGAGCCCCTGGCAAGTAATATAGATTGTTATCAGGCTACTGATGTACGCTATTTAATCGGGAGCTATATTGGTAGCAAAGCCCATAAGCCCCATTTATCCAGCCACAGCCAGAATTAAGTTGATAGTGGGATAAGAATATTTCCATAGAGACTATAATTGGACATTTACTATTCATACTCGATTAAAGAAATTTCTGCTACTCCTGTAGCCGATTTCATTAAAATCGTTAAGTATACTTATCTAGCTAAGTATACGTTGAGGGAGTAATCATTTATTTTCCCCGAAATGCATTGTTTCATATAGAACTAACGACTACATATTTTTGGTTGATTGTAAGTATGCAGAATTATTATACATGTACATATATTTGATGATTAAAAGTATGCAGACTTATTGTACTGAATGTATTACATTATCACAGCCAAAATGGCTGTGATAATGTAATAAATTCAGTATAATAAAAATTAATAAATTTATACTTAAATTGAAAATTTCTCCCTCAAAGTGTACTTAGCTAGATAAGTTTGCTTAGCAATTTGAAATTTACTTCTGATATAAAATGTTTAATAATGTCAATCAATACGTGTGGTAATGGTGAATGAATGTTTATTTTGCCCAAAAATGTCTCGGATGATGTCTCTGATATAAAGAACATGTTGTGCCTACTGAGTGGGTATGTACTTTTAAAGACATAACAAATTTGATTGATGTGAAAAAAAATCAAATAATTATTTATTTCTCATTAGAAGTTAGCTGTTGTGACCGCCATTTGATCAGTCTCGTCGAGTGAAGTAATTTGACGATGGGGTTCACCCTTATCAGAATCCTGATATCTCTGTTTTGGCTCACAGTTCTGTTTTTGGCATTCTAGTATGTGAGAGTTGACTCCAGTTTTACCTGTTATAAGCGTAGCAGGTGGGCGTATGCGATGGGTAATTTAACAATCGGGGTTCATCCTTACCTGAATTCCGACTCGAGACTTGGTTTGGCCCTCACATACGTCTTTGGCATTTTGTATGTGACAGTTGAATCTGGTTATACCCCTTATGTGAGTATTACGATTATTCGTAATCCTATTTTAGGGGAAGGGGCCAAGTGACTTTGGTGTGGTATGGACCTGGCACCAGGTCGGGTTGTTCTAATATTCAGGGCTGAATATATTTTTTCTTGATGTAAATATTCCTTTCTGATTTTGGGATTTTTCCCCCAATGCAGCAGGTTAAAATGGGATCGAACCCGTTTGCCCGGCCTTACATGACCATCGCTGTTGATACCAATAAACACCAATAAAAAAACAAACAAACAGGTGCAATATGGGATTTGACCTGTTAACCCGGCCTAAATGACCGCAAGAAACTGATGCCATATAAAGGGAGGTAAATCAAGAGCTAGGCCAATTTCATTATGATCTTGTACACAATTTGTGTTAAATTATAGAGCAGTTTTACATGTACCTATACTGTATAATAAAACATACAATTTTTGTAACAAAAGAAAATGAGCTTTGTCGTACTACTTTCAGGATGTGAGATCATGTGGTGTCAGCAATGTGTGACTATAATGTTGGACGTCATGTTGTAATATACCGTCAATAGCAGCACAATGGATTTTTTTCGGAAACAACGTGCAGCAAATACGTGAGACCACTTACAAGCGAAAGTGTAGAAAGCAAATACACATAGTGTTGTATACAGTAATCACAATGATATATATGAGACAAGCCATGTGATTTTGTACCTTACATGATGTGCGATTACAAAGTTGACAAAATAGACAAATTCCACATGTGTTATGGAAATATTGACGTCATTTACGGACAATACCACCGGCTTTGTAAATATTTTTATCCCGTCAACACAGTGCGTATGCGCCGTGAAACACGGTGCCGTGAAACATTTTTGATATCGTGTCAATACGACCTACTCACTGCGTATGAATATGTGCGGTTGCTGGGTTTATTTCTTTTGTATTTTAAAGCCATTTGTAGGTGTTGACGGGATAAATAGAATTGTAGGTTAGTGCCATGAATGGGAAAAATATCTGGCGCGGCACGGAAACGAGATGTGCTCGGCAGAGCCTCACACATCCAGTTTCTTGCGCCTTGCCAGATATTTTTCCCATTCACGGCAGTAACCTACTATTCTCTATCTATTTTCCTTATTTCTGAACCAAAGTATATGTTGTGACCATTCATTTGAACCGTCTTGGCGAGACGGTTCAAATGGTGGTCCCTACATATACTTCTGATGAGAAATAAAGAAATTCTTGAGCCTAGCCAGATATTTTTTCCCATTCACGGCATTAACCTACTATTCTCTATGTCATGAAAAATCTCCCATCTCTGGTACAAATTCACATGGCCCGTCTCTCTCGTATGTCTGACCACTTATTTATCAGGGCCCGGTTGCTCAAAACCTCTGTTAGCTTAACAGACTGTTAAATCCTTAGCATGACTAAAAAAGCAAATGGTGATTCTTCTGCGTATAACATCAAAATTGCAAAGTATACTTATCTAGCAAAGTATACTTTGAGGGAGTAATCATTGATTTTTCCGAAATGCATTCTTTCATACAGAACTAACGATTGCATATATTTGATGATTAAAACTATGCAGAATTATTATACTGAATTTATTACATTATCACAGCCAAATAAATTCATTACAATAAAAATTAATAAATTTATCCTTAAATTGGAAATTTCTCCCTCAAAGTATACTTTGTTAGAAAAGTATACTTTGCAATGTTGATGAAATAGGCTACAGGTCACAATCTAGGTCTGAAATCTAGCTGTTGATAGGCCGTTAGACACCAATAAACAAACAATTCCGACGTAGGTGACGATGGAGTTGAAATGTGGCGTCGTAGTACATGTAGTAGGCGTTAACAATTTTAGACATACGTTCAACTGTGGAATATCTCCTCATCCGTTCGTCGGATCATTACCAAACTTAATAGCTTCCTCACATCGATGGCTATCCACCCATTGTCACCTTGATATTGTGACTTTAATATTGGTGGCATAGATCTTCATGGATTAGACACTCGCCGACGATTGCCTTGAAAAGGCTTCACCCACGTTACATAACTGTGAAGTTGGACCATCATCGGCAAGCGCTTCACGAGAAGACGTTTGAAATCTATATAAAAAGGATGACCTTTCTACTTTCGGCGGCCATCTTGGATGACGTAATCATCCGATTTCGACAAAATGCTCCACAGTGATCGTCTCCTCGATACCTTCGAATTGATATATATAACGTGACCAAATTTGGTCAATTGTGAAATTTGACCCATACTTGATCTCCCATTTTTTATCCCGGGGTTATCATTTTAACAAATCTAAAATAGCATTGACTATCGATAATTCCTACCAGTTTCGTCGAAATCGTGAGAAGATTTTTGTCTCGCCCCAGATAGTGGAAAGTGAGACATAGCGGTCACAAATATCGCATATATCTTAATATGTTAGTCGAAGCATTACCACACTTCATAAATACCTTCGTGGGTGGTCCGATTAGCTCAGTAGGTAGAGCGTCGGACTGCGGATCGGGATACCCCGGGTTCGATCCCACTTGCTTCGAATGGCTGATTCGGCGTGTCCATGGTCAAGACAACTTCGTGCTAGCCTAGTCATACCGGACGGGGACTTAAATGGTCGGTCCCGACATGCAAGATCATCGACCCAGTGCCGTCGTTAAATCAAAGCATTTACATTTACATACCTTCGTCACGTTGATAGCTATCCATTCAGTGTCATTCGGGTGATCTTGACTTTCACCTTGGTGACCTTAACTTTTGTGTCTAAATTGTTTGACTTGCAAAATTCGGGTGATCTTGACTTTCACCTTGGTGACCTTAACTTTTGTGTCAATAATGTTGGACATACGTCCAAATGTTGAACATTTCCCGAGACTTTAGTCCGTTATACCTTTATACTCTGCAAACTTCATCAGTATTTTCCATACTTTAGTTCACAACCACTCTCGATTATTCCGGTGACCTTTATCTACTTTTCTCGAACTTTAGGCCATGTGCGTTAAAACGTTCGCAAATTTCGAATATCTCCGGATACGTTTGTTGGATTTGCGCCAAATATTATCAGTAGCTTCCTTACATTGATGGCTAACCATCCTGAGTCATTCGGTGACATTGACCATACTTTTTTTCGAAATATAGGACATGTCCGTCAAAACGTTTGGACGTACATCCAAATTTCACATATCTTGTTGTCGTCCTCCAAATATCGAATATCATTCAAATGACCTGACTTTTCTTGAAATGCATGTCAAATCCATCACAATTTTGACGTACGTCCAAATTTCGCATATCTTCTTATACGTTAGTAGGCTGTTTGTTAAATGTCATTAGTAGCTTCCTGACATTGTTAGCTAACCACCCGTGTCATTCGAGTAACCTTTACCTATTGTTAGTGGGTGAGACACTCCCCGGTGATCTCTTTGTTTAAGGATTCGACCTACTGTTCTACGGCGGCCATCTTGGATAGGCAACGACGTCCATCCAACGACAGATCTGAAAAGAAGTTACGCATAGACCATCGTCCTTGAAGTTTGGTCAACATCGGGCCAGAGATTCAGGTGTCAGAAAATTGTTGATGGACCCGAAGCCCCATTTATCAAGTCATAGCCTCATATTTAGGCGCGAATTGTAGACCGGTCAACCCCAATCTGGGTCCTAACAATACATGTATTATTGAGACCCAGCCCCAATCAATCGATATCAATTGTGTTTCACCAACTTTATCATGCTATTTGAAAAAGCACTGTCCATAGAACGGTTATATCACAGGCACTGTGTGGTGTGAACGAAAACAACTCTTCTAAATCCAATTGCACTCTGATATTAAACATCTACGAGGTAGGACATTCGCCATCTTTTCAACCACGGAAGTGGTACTAGTGTACCTTGGGCCCGGCTCGCTAATTCAGTAATTGCAACCCGCACAAATGCCGGGGTCCTGTGTTCCTGGCCTTCGCGCGTATTACAATTACTGAATTAGCGAACCGGGCCCGAAGATAAATGCTCCACTTTCGTTGATTGAAAAGATGGCGAATGTCGTACCTTGTAGATGTTTAATATCGGAATAAAATTGGTTATGATTTAGAAGATGATTCTGTCGTTCATAGATTCGTATGACCAAGTGGAAACGGGGACATAGTGTCACAATTGTGGTTAAATAGAGAACCATGAACCCATATGAAGAAGAAAACAACGTAATACATCATGATTAATAGATAGACACGCACACATCGGTGGTCTATGAGCCTTCAGCGTAGCACAAACATGCATTCCGCGACCAGCATGTAAAATATATAAACATGAAACGAACACAACTAAAGCCCCGCAACTATTCCCCCAATGAACGTCGAGAAAATAGCAGTCGCAGCCGGAACAAAAACTAAATCACCATGAAGGACAGTGCACGAAGACATGACAGCAAGGGTGCCGCCTTGGAACGGCCAGTGAACAATACCGGCCACTGGGGCGGTTGACTTAGGTTAGCGGGGCGATTCAAACCTCCCGCGTACATCGCCAACATGCCTTAAAATGGCAAACACATACAAGGTAATCAAAAACGATTAATATAATGGACGAAAAGGGCAAACTAATCATAAAGAGTATAGTTGATGGTTACTAAATTAATTTTATAATCACGCCCGATTGCGGTAGGTGTGAGTAGACTGATGTGATATAGTTGCCGCTGTTTGCGCGCGTCCGGCATTTGCGTTAATGTTTTTAAGTACCCAATATCTCCACAACTCAATTGACATGAAACTTCACACACCTCTTTATCATCATCCATAGTTTCATTCTATAGCCAACCTATGGGCCCCCACCCCGTGCCCAAGGTCAAGGTCAAATTACTTTGAAATTTGAGTTAAAGCTTTTATAAAATCTGCGTTAACGTTTTGAAGGTACACATATCTCCACAACCCTAAGTCCAATTGACTTGCAAAGTCACATACCTCTTTATCACGGTACAATAGTTACCGTTCGCAACTAGGGGGTTGTCCTATTTTCGAGCTCTTCGGAATGTACCTTCCTGTGTTTTACGGCATTTAAATTCAGACTCCAACTGGTGGTAAACTGTGATCTATGTAAACTCCGTGGCTGAACGGGGCGGTTGCAACACCGGAAACCCCCCTCCACCAGATCCGCCCCTGAGTTTCATTATATAGCTCAGTCACGATGCCCCCATGTCCAACGTCAGTGTCAAATGTGGCTGTGACTGGAGAAATGGGGCTTATGGGTTTTGTGACCAGTGTAGATACTGTTCAAATAGCACACTCCTCTTGCCTGATAACGATCTATATTTATTGTTAGAAGCATGATGGGTGTTTCCTTGATGGAGTGGCGAACTGTGCAGGTCCTGATCAGTCTGTGCGGATCTGGATCCAGGCACGTCATTAGGCGGAGGCCTGGAAGCCCGGGCTTCAACATAATTTCCAGACATACCCTTAATGTTTTACTTATAAAATTGCACAAGTGATTTAATAAATATTTGCAAAAAAAACACATAGAATGCTACAATGGAGGTCGCAAAGTAAGAGAGCGCACTATATGGGAGGGACGGGGTTGTGGTTTTTTTAAACTAAGGTGCACTGGGAGCGCACTATGTGGGAGGGACGGGGGTTGTGTGTTTTTTAAACTAAGATGCAATTGGAGCGCACTATGTGGGAGGGACGGGGGTTGTGGTTTTTTAAACTACGGTGCATTGGGAGCGCACTATGTGGGAGGGACGGGGGTTGTGTTTTTTTTAAACTAAGGTGCAATGGGAGCGCACTATGTGGGAGGGACGGGGTTTGTGGTTTTTTAAACTAAGGTGCATTGGGAGCGCACTATGTGGGAGGGACGGGGGTTGTATTTTTTTAAACTAAGGTGCAATGGGAGCGCACTATGTGGGAGGTATGGGGGTTGTGGTTTTTTAAACTAAGGTGCATTGGGAGCGCACTATGTGGGAAGGACGGGGGTTGTGTTTTATTTTTAAACTAAGGTGCAATGGGAGCGCACTATGTGGGAGGAACGGGGGTTGTGGTTTTTTAAACTAAGGTGCATTGGGAGCGCACTATGTGGGAGGGACGGGGGTTGTGTTTTTTTAAACTATGGTGCATTGGGAGCGCACTATGTGAGGACGGGGGGTGTGGTGGTTTTAAACTATGGTGCATTGGGAGCGCACTATGTGGGAAGGACGGGGGTTGTGGTTTTTTTAAACTATGGTGCATTGGGAGCGCACTATGTGGGAGGGACGGGGGTTGTGGTTTTTTCAAACTATGGTGCATTGGGAGCGCACTATGTGGGAGGGACGGGGGTTGTGGTTTTTTTTAAACTAAGGTGCATTGGGAGCGCACTATGTGGGAATGACGGGGGTTGTGGTTTTTTAAACAACGGTGCATTGGGAGCGCACTATGTGGGAAGGACGGGGGTTGTGTTTTTTTAAACTATGGTGCATTGGGAGCGCACTATGTGGGAGGGACGGGGGTTGTGTTTTTTTTAAACTAAGGTGCATTGGGAGCGCACTATGTGGGAAGGACGGGAGTTGTGTTTTTAAACTAAGGTGCATTGGGAGCGCACTATGTGGGAGGGACTGGGGTTGTGTTTTTTTTAAACTATGGTGAATTGGGAGCGCACTATGTGGGAGGGACGGGGGTTGTGTTTATTTTTTAAACTATGGTTCATTGGGAGCGCACTATGTGGGAAGGACGGTGGTTGTGGGTTGTGGTTTTTTTAAACTATGGTGCATTGGGAGCGCACTATGTGGGAGGGACTGGGGTTGTGTTTTTTTTAAACTATGGTGAATTGGGAGCGCACTATGTGGGAGGGACGGGGGTTGTGTTTATTTTTTAAACTATGGTTCATTGGGAGCGCACTATGTGGGAAGGACGGTGGTTGTGGGTTGTGGGTTTTTTAAACTATGGTGCATTGGGAGCGCACTATGTGGGAGGGACGGGGGTTGTGTTTATTTTTTAAACTATGATGCATAAGGAGCGCACTATGTGGGAGGGACGGGGTATGTGGTTTATTTAAACTATGGTGCATTGGGAGCGCACTATGTGGGAGGGACGGGGTTGTGTTTATTTTTAAACTATGGTGCATTGGGAGCGCACTATGTGGGAGGGACGGGGGTTGTTGTTGTTTTTTAAACTATGGTGCATTGGGAGCGCACTATGTGGGAGGGACGGGGGTTGTGTTTTTTTAAACTATGGTGCATTGGGGGCGCACTATGTGGTAACGACGGGGTTGTGTTTTTTTAAACTATAGTGCATTGAGAGCGCATTATGTGGGAGGGACGGGGGTTGTGGTTTTTATGCCCCACCACGATAGTGGAGGGGGCATTTAGTGTTACCCTTGTCCGTCCGTCCCGTCGGTCCGTCCCGTCTGTCCGTCCGTCCGTCCGTCACGAAACTTTAACGCTCGGGTAAATTTGGCCTCATTTATTATCAAAGCGATATGTGGGGCATCCATGTTCTATGAACACATTTTCTAGTTTTAAACTATGGTGCATTGGGAGGGCACTATGTGGGAGGGACGGGGTTGTGGTTTTTTTTAAACGATGGTACATTGGGAGCGCACTATGTGGGAGGGACGGGGTTGTGGTTTTTTAAACTATGGTGCATTGGGAGCACACTATGTGGGAGGGACGAGGGTTGTGGTTTTTGTCGCGCCTGCTTTAGCAGAGGCGCGCCTATAGTCGGCGCTTTTTTCATCGTCGTCGTCGTCCGCGTCGTCGTCGTCGTCGTCCGCGTCGTCCGGAGTTTTTGTAAGGCAAATGCGTTAAAGTTATTGTCAAATGCCTCGGCAGGCGCGATACCGCTTCCGTGGCGGAATTCTTGTTTTAAACTATGGTGCATTGGGAGCGCACTATGTGGGAGGGACGGGGGTTATGGTTTTTGTCTCGCCCGCGAAAACGGAAAGCGAGACATAGGTTTTGCTTTTCTGGAGTCGTCGGCGGCGGCGGCGGCGGCGGCGGCGGCGGCGGCGGCGGCGGCGGCGGCGGCGGCGGCGGCGGCGGCGGCGGCGTCGGCGGCGGCGTCGTCGTCGGCGGCGGCGTCATCATTCAATGTTAAGTTTTCGTGTTACGGTCATTACTTCAACACTTTATCAGCTACAGTCATCAAACTTTATACAGACCTTTACTATGATATGTAGATTAATATAGGACTATTCTCGGGGCCCCAGGGTCAAGGTCAAGGCGAGACATTTGATTCCGCGGAATTCTTGTTTTAAACTATGGTGCAATGCACCATAGTTTAAAAAAAAACACGATCCCCGTCCCTCCCACATAGTGCGCTCCCTTACTTTGCGAGCTTCATTGTAGCTGTAGACGGACGGTACGGGAGTAGATCGCAAGAGTTATTGTTCGCAACTAGCTCTATTGGATAACCCACCTGTAGCAGATTTCATAAAAATTGCAAAGTATACTTTTCTTTGAGGGAGAAATTTCCAATTTTAGGATAAATTTATTCATTTTTATTATACTGAATTTATTACATTATCACAGCCATTTTGGCTGTGATAATGTAAAAATATATATGTAGTCGTTAGTTCTATATGAAATAATGCATTTCAGGAAAAATAAATGATTACTCCCTCAAAGTATACTTTGCTAGAAAAGTATACTTTGCAATGTTGGTGAAATCGGCTACAGGGCTTCAGCTTTAGACAGGGTCTGACGACGTCCCTGGGATCTACACTGGTTGCAAAACCCATAAGCCCCATCTCTGCAGTCACAGCCGCAAATTACTCTGCAATTTGCGTAAAGTTTTTGAAGATCTGCGTTAAAGTTTTTACGTACCCAATTTCTCCAAAATCCGATTGCTCTGACCAGATACATACATACTGGGGCCATCAAATACCTCGGCGGGTGTGATATGCTGGCCGCGGACATCTAGCTATACGAATTATGTCGAGGGGTATATAGTTTTCGTCATTCTATCCGTCCGTCCGTTCGTCCGTCTGTCTGTCCGTCCGTCCGAAGTCCGTTCGTCCGTCCGTCCCATTTGCGTTAAAGATGTTGGGTACCCATTACTCTATGCAACGGTAAGTCGGATTGACTTCAAACTTCATATACTTTCTTATCATCATCAATATTTTCATTCCATACCACACCCATGCGGCCTTCATGTCCAAGGTCAATGTCACATTACTTAGAAATTTGCGTTTGAGTTTTTGCGGCGGCCGAGGGTATCCGTAAGCCTCTGTTCACTTGCTCTTGGATTAGAAAGACAACTGTAGCACAGCCTTATATTTCTAGAGTTATCTCTCCTTCATGAAACATTAATTTGTTCATTGAGGTCCTTGTCCGGAGATTAAGTCGTACACCACTTGGATGATATGCATGATACTTCACTCATGTGTACATCACGGCATAAACTCTATTTTGAAATTTCTGCCACATCACAGTTGTCCTTGTTATCGTACACGCGCGACACCTTTATGCCGTCACGGCATAAAGGTGTCTCGCGTGTACGATAACACGGCATAAAGGTGTCTCGCGTGTACGATAACAACACGGCATAGAGGTGTCTCGCGTATACGATAACACGGCATAAAGGTGTCTCGCGTGTACGATAACAAGGACAACTGAGATGTGGCAGAAATTTCAAAATATAGTTTATTATTCCGATTTTATGTTTTGTTTATTCTTGTTTATTTTGTCTGTCAAACTCGTAGACCCCTTCTTCGTCAAGTACATTATTGACCGTACATGCGTGATTATTTACTTTTGGCAACCATAACATACACACAAGTATATATTTTAGAATTCAGAAAAAAATGAAGATTCAGAAAATTCACAAACTCAAAACACATAAATTTCACCAAGTAGTACCCTTTCCATCACTCGTTAGTTTAGCGTAAGGACCCACTCACTCGTGTATTATTTCACGATAACCAGCTCACATTGTCAACCCTTTCATGTTTCAACCCTGGGTATCCTAAATTGGCTTTTTCATATTAACTTTCGCACTATTCCATTAATGACAAAAATGTGGATTTATTTTACAGGAGAATAATAGTAATGTGTTGCTGCAGATCCTGATGAAACGGCTGGTTAGGATCTACAGTGTGTGTAGGCATATCATTATGGCCCAATCACTCCCGTTACCCTCCCGCTCTATAGCACGATAAACAAAAACGAAAAATGTCACATTAATAAAAAATAAAAGTAAACCACGATGTAGACATGGCATGTTAGTCTACAGTGTTTGCACATGTTGTCTTTTTGGCCTTTATGGTTGAAAAGGTTAACCCTTCCTACGCTGTTGACGGAAATTGCCGTCTGCTGTTTTTTCATTTTTGCTTTATTTCTCAACAAAAACCTGGTTTTGACAGAACATGAGAATCGTCTCCACTGGAGACGATTCTCATGTGCTGTCAAAACCAGATTTTTGTCGAGAAATATTGAAAATAAAACATTTCCAGCAGACGACAACATTTAATTCAGCGTAGTAAGGGTTAAAGACGGGATGCAATTATAGTAGTATGAAACTTTTATGAGAAAAAAAATCCCCATTTTTTTAATTTCATTTCAAAAGTATATGTTGTTACCACTCATTTGAACCGTCTCGACGAGACGGTTCAAATGAGTGGTAACAACATATACTTTCATGGAGAAATAAACAAAATAATGAGATTGTTTACAAAAAATATCGTATCCATAGACTACAATGGCTTAAATAAAAGTCAGTAGCTTATGCAACAAAGTAAAAAGACTAGTACGATTTTCCACCGTCACTCTGTAAAATTGCCGCCGATCCGACCCGACGGTAAACCAGTAGCCTATTTCACCAACATTGCAAAGTATACTTTCCTAGCAAAGTATACTTTGAGGGAGAAATTTTAAATTTTAAGATAAATGTACATGTATTAATTTTTATTATACTGAATTTATTACTTTATCACAGCCATTTTGGCTGTGATAATGTAATACATTCAGTATAATAATTCTGAATAGTTTTAATCATCAAATATATGCAATCATTAGGTCTATATGAAATAATGCATTTCGGAAAAATCAATGATTACTCCCTCAAAGTATACTTTGCTAGATAAGTATACTTTGCAATTTTGATGAAATCGGCTACTGGTGATTGGTAAGGATGGTACATCATTTTCAGATTATCACTATCCCCAGCCATCGGCATTCTGGGACAGATATGCCATTGCCAATTGAGAAAAGCCATGTGATATTGTACCTAAGAAGATGCGCGCTATCCTGTGAAAAATCTTCACAAAACGTACCACATTTCTCGTAAATGACGTCGAAACTTGACGAAATGTTCATTTGCTATGAATATTTCGTCAACTTTTGACGTCATTTACAGAAGACATCGCCGTTTCTGTAAATATTTTTCATGACAAATCGCACATATTATTAGGTATTAAATCGCATGACTTGTCTCAATAGAGTTCTGTAGCCGATTTCACCAACATTGCGAAGTATACCTTTCTAGCAAAGTATACTTTGAGGAGAAATCATTCATTTTTCTCGAAATGCATTATTTCATATAAAACTAACAACTGCATATATTTGATGATTAAAAGAAAAAGTATGCAGAATTATTATACTGAATTTATTACATTATCACAGCCAAATTGGCTGTGATAATGTAATAAATTCAGTATAATAAAAATTAATAAATTTATCCTAAAATTGAAAATTTCTCCCTCAAAGTATACTTTGCTAGGAAAGCATACTTTGCAATGTTGATGAAATAGGCTACTGATATCGGCATATTATTAGGTATTAAATCACATGACTTGTCTCAATAGAGTCCTGATATCGGCAACGAATGGCCTGCGCAATATTATACTTAGACATATTCACTCTAGTATTTATATATTCCCAGCCCCGTCAGAATAAATGTGAATATTAATGAGCATGTGACTATGGTGGGTAATTGACGTCCCGCGCACCTTTTATGTTTGGCGTCTATGTTTAACCCTTAGAATGCTAGGAACGAAACTTGTGTCTGTTATTGTTTAATATTTCGCCTTTTTCTCAATAAAAACATGTTTTTTCAACACTGCTGTCAAAACATGTTTTTGATGATAATAGAGGAACATAAAAAATAAACAGCAGACGACAACATTTAATTCAGCACTGTAAATGTTAAACATTTCACACTAAATATATACATGTTACTTGTGGACTATTTGGTCAATCAAAAACGTGGTACTGTTTCAAATTCTTAAAAATAATGACAACACTGTAAACCCAGGTGCCCCAAGTGACCCGCTGTAGTAAAGGCGTCTGACACCAGATCAGGATACTGTATTTCATTGCATGTTGGCCTCGCTTTCGTTGTTTTTAATTCGAACCAACGAAAGCATCGTTTTTTAATCGTGAAAACGTACACGATGTCAAGTCAAAACGATGTGCCTACGACAGGCAATCGTTCGTTTGTGGAACCAGGAACAACTCCGGGATGTACATCGTCGCCAGCATCCATCGAAAAGACAGACACACACATGGCAATAAAAACAATGAATATAATGAAGGAAAAAGACAAACTAATCACGACTAGTATAGTCGATATGTCGCCAAAATAGTAGACGCTAGTCACACACCTTACCCACCGTCGGAAACCAGTGTCAGAGCGGCACAAAGGCACAATCACACTGACATAAAACATTTAAAAGCCAATTCGTCGGAATGCAGCCAGCCATGGTCCGCACCGGGCACTCTCCGATATGGCAAACCAATTTCTCTCGCGCCAAATCTCGCGAGATCAATTACAATTCTTCCTAGTCATTTACGCGTTTGGGAGCAGCAACGTGATGCTTTGCAGATTTCCTTCCAAGCGTCTCTTGGGACCAGACGCTCGCACGCGGCGTGATAACTCGTTTGAAATATTATATAATAAACACTAAAATCTGTGATCACAGTCCGAATCACTAGCAGCGCTTCTATTCCATGCCCAGGCATTGATTTTCGCGGAACGGGTTCCCCGCTAGATGGCGCTGTTATGAATATTTAAGGCGGCAATTGTCACAGTAGCCGGCCAGGTCCTTACTCGTCTGACAGTATTAATGACTTACTCACATTTGTAAATGCAGTTAATATGGGACTGATGTTTCGCTGTCAATTGATGTTTTAATGGAGAATACTATTGTAGGGAAAAAAATTGATGGGCAACGCATTTTTTGTTGTTGTTAATTTTCACGCCATTTAATGGAAACTTCTTTTTGTTTTCGAAACTATATATCAAAAGATACGGCGATATATAAAATGGATATATATATTCTGTATATCAGATCTGGGTCGTGTTCGCTCAGATTATTTTTTACCTCATTGTTGTGGATAGTTTTTATGAAAATTACACTTTTTTATTCAGAAAAGTTTAGACGCCGATATATACTGCCGACTTTTATTCATCATGTGTAAATCATTGCGACGAAATGTGAAAAGCAAGTTAATTTAGATTTTACCAAAATATATTTTTCGGCAATTGAACTCGACTGAAAGGCGGGAAAATATATTTTCTTTTTTCTGCATAATTTTAATTATCATTTAAAAGAAAAAGTAAAAAAAAAAAGAAGACATATGACAATGAGAAAGCGTGGATTGCTAACTTACCTGCAATTTCGTTTTGTAAAAAAAACCAGAACAACACAAGAAAGTATACGAAGTAGATATTACATATATTAACCCAATATATTCTGAAGATACACTTTTATTCAGACGGAAAACATTAAATACTTTGTTTAACTTTAATCAGAAGTATATGTGGTGACCACCATTTGAACCGTCTCATCATATACTTTGGTTGAGAAATAAGAAAAAAATAAATCAGAAAATATTGGAATATTTACCTACACATAATTTGTATTTCGAATGCAATTGGTTAATCAATCAATTCTTAATTGGAATTAAAGTGTTGCAAATGTGGATGATTGTAAAATTTCCGCCATTTCAGTTGAGTATGGATTATTTCGCCAAATACATGCATTACCTATTCTGTTAAGAGTAACATTCTACAAGTGTGATTATCTGGTTAATATATAGATACAATGCCACGTTCTTTCATGGTGAGACTTCGGAGGAATCAACGACCAACAAACGCGTCATGGCAGCCAACAGGTACGTGGTTCTAAATCAGGTGTGGTTTACTATACAATCAGTAATTATTGATATCAATAATTTGATTTTTTTTATACCAATAATTCCAGATGCGTTTTTGGACGTTTCAAAATTACAATTTACCATATGAAGAGCGCTTTCATAACAAGACATTTCATTAATGTGATAAAGACAAATGTTGAAACCGCATCAATACATAACAAGAATTTTAAGATAAAATTTAATTGCATGTATAAACAAATATTCAGGCCAGCAATGACGTCATAGATGTCCGCGTTAGTTACTTATTTAAATTCCAGTTTTCTGCATACTTTTATTCCAGTAGCCGATTTCATCAAAATTGCAAAGTATACTTATATAGCAAAGTATACTTTGAGGGAAAAATTATTTACTTTTCCTGAAATGCATTATTTCATATAGAACTAACAACTGCAAATATTTGATGATTAAAAGTATGCAGAATTGTTATACTGAATTTATTACATTATCACAGCCAAAATGGCTGTGATAAAGTAATACATTCAGTATAATAAAAATTAATAAATTTATTCTTAAATTGAAATTTTCTCCCTCAAAGTATACGTTGCTAGATAAGTAAACTTTGCAATGTTGGTGAAATAGGCTACAGAAGCCTAAAAAGCTCTTATATATGTAATCGCCATTTTCTGATTGGGGAAAAATTCTTGCATGCATCTCCATAATTTCCAACAGACTAAGATGATTTTAGTGGGGGTTTCAACATTTGGTTCGAATTTCGTTTATTTGTGTTACATGTAATTGTATATTAAATGTATTTAATTTTCTATTTATTTATGTGTTATGTTTGTTAAATAAACTCATCCAGTGAACTGTACTATAAATACATTTATCAGGTAACCTGCCCTGTATTGACCGAATACGTACTGACTGATAACATATTGTAGTATCAGGCATTGCCCTGATACAAACATCCGGGTTACAACGAAGTGAAAACTGACGTTCCATTGGTCGGATGACGTCACGTGACGTTACCGAATGACGTCAGTGTAATGACGCAACGTAAATAAGTCCGCGTTCTGTCCATAGAATACGACATCATCTAATGTCATTTTCGAGCATAAAACGTTACCTGATAAATATAAAACCAGGCTAGTGTATTTTGATATCAAGTTTATCAGGCTCGGCTCGGAAACGGTAGGAATTCCTCGGCAAGCCTCGGAATTCCTACGCGTTTCCTAGCCTTGCCTGATAAACTTAATATCAAAAGACACACGCCCGGTATTCTTTATGTACTTGTCTTCACAATAGAATCATGCTATATTATTGACAGTTTCATTTTGTTGTCGCAATCTTTCGACGTCGTTTACAACTACCGAATATATTTTCGTTCGAGATATTTTCCGTGAAAAATATGAAACATATCCTAGTACATAATGGTCAAGGTGTATGATAACGTGGTACTAACAACAACAACAAGTATCGATTCAAAGTACGTATTCTTTTATAGTGTCCTTAGTACGTAACGGATAATGATGAAATATGGCGCATCAAACGCGTCTTGTTAAGCTGCATTTGGTGGTCTCTGTATTTTCTCCCAAACTTCTGTCGTTTTTGCGAAGAATCGATTTCCGTGTCTCCGACACGGAAGTCGATTGTTCGCAAAAACGACATAAGTCTGTGCCAAACACCCTAGACCACCAAATGCAGCCCATGAAGACGCGTTTGCTGCGCCATATTTCATCAAAATCCGTTGCATATTAAGGAAAATATCAAATTATACTTACTTTGGAGTGGGTGACGTTGTTGTTGTTGTAACCACGTGATCATACACCTTGATAGTGTATTCTTCTTATGTTCAAGTTGTTAAATCTAGATTCCGTGGATGATTTAAAAATAAATCTTATTTCTATATGGAAAATATATGGACATGTCAAACGAGTTTTCTATGAAATTTTACGCACCGAGCCTCTGGCAGAAAGTGCCGAAACTGCTTAGTAAAATACATTTCCCTTGTAGATAATATCTATATAAATATTATGTACAATGTATTGTATTTCTGAACCCGATTGTAACACTATATTAATACTGAGAAAAAAACTAGCATTACAAACCAGCGGCGTCGGATGCATCATAAGATTGGTACGGCGAATCGACTGGGTGCAATCGCTACCCACATAAAGTGTATGTTGTTACCACTCAGTAGCACCGTCTCGCCGAGACGGTTCAACTGAGTGGTAACAACATACACTTTTATGAGAAATGAGAAACATTGCATAACAAATATTAACATTTCTGACATTATTATTTGGTATATATGAATTCCGAATTATTAAATAAAAACATAGTCGGACCTGTTCCGACGCCCCTGCGAACGCTACGTTTTATACCATCGATGTTACTAATTTAATGTTATTTATATAAATATTTACATTACTTAAACTACTGTTTGCTCCATGTTTTTCTGCCGACCTACTTGTGTCTATTAAACGTATTAATTCTAAAAACTATTTAACACATACAAATTCATTCTAAAAGTTATTTAAATCTTGAAACAAGTTTCATGAATAAAAACAAGTCACCTTCCCCAATAAAGTTTTCAATTGATGTTCATCAAATATTGTTTTTATTGCGAAACAAAATCCTATGGGAATGTACATAGTAACATCGGGCGATGTGAAACTGGAGAGTGATGTGGACGGTCGAAAACCGAAAAAAAAAAGGAAAGCTACTCAGAAACCTGGCTAGATAGCTTGAAAATGGTGTAACAAAGAAAACAAAAGTTAGATTTTGAAGTTGAATTAATTAATTAAAATTAAATTAGTAACAACGAATTGAATATAAACCAACGTTCACAATCGCTAGTTATTCGTAACTATTTTAAACATGTTTTCCATATACGTATTTTTTACAATTAAATTATCGTTTCCTAAACTCATGTTTTCAACGTAACCCTTGTTAACCCTTAGACCCCTACTCACAATAATTGTCGTCTGCTGTTGTTTTTATATCTTGCCTTATTTCTCAATAAAAACATGGTTTAACGGCACTTCAGAATCATTTCCAATGGAAATGATTCTGAAGTGCTGTCAAAAAATGTTGTAAATTATTATAAAGTGCTGTCAAAGCATGTGTTTGATGATACAAATGGAAAATAGAAAATAAACAGCAGACGACAAAAAATTAAGATAGTGGTCTAAGGGTTAATACTGAAACTGACACGACACACAATATATACCCAGATCAGACTGTAAATTTTCTTCGCTGGTTGTTTGATTCATCAAAGCCACCTTTTTCGCCTGCACTTGCTAATATCATATTATTCGGTAGTTAATTATTCATAAGACGTCACCAAAAGCCAATGCGCGCTGTGGTAGACCTTGATTTGTTAATGGCAAACGCACACTGATTTAAAAGCTTTTTCGCGGTTGTGTCGACGTTGTCGTAAAATGTGCTATGGCCCATTACACTAATATCATATGAATGTTCATGTAAATTTCCATCACATGGGACTTTCGGTATAAATGGGACGTTTGACACGATTCCAAACAACCCGGACTTTGTAAATTTAAGTGGGATACAGATCCACAGGTATCCAATGCCCCGGTCACATGAAGCTCCCGGGCAGTTTACGGGCCCAGTAAGATCCAAAACCCTGGGACCCCTGTGTAATAGCACGGCATGCCGTGCAGGCCCGCATAGCCCGTGGCTGACATTTGAGCATTCACAACAGACACGGGCTTCATGCGATATTGGGCTCGTAGAAGGCCCGTTGACCGTCGTGCTGAGTTCCCGTACGGGTCCATCACGGGCCCACAGAAATGTTGGGTCCTATGAGCCCCGTACAGGCTCTCACGGGCCCCGTGTGGCCTTTCAAAATCATATAGACACGACATCGCAGGAGGGTGACCACTAGCTACACTAATTCGCCTCCGATATGGCTATAATTTGACCCATTAAAGAAATGTGAGCAACCGAAGTGCATACCCAAACCTGTTGCATGTAGGTCAAAATTTAGTAAACTGTATATTTTATACATTTAAACAAAATTATCCTTCATGTAGAACTAGTAAATTGGCAACACTAATAGAAAAGGGAAATAATTTTCCCACGGAAGCCATATTTTCTCATGTCGTTGTTCAGCACTCAACATAACGAAATGAAGCTTTCAAATTTACAAGATATGCATGTAAATGTCAGATTAGCACCTTGCCACGGTAAACTAACCAATTTATGCATGTGTATGTTCTTTATTCATAATTTATTGATACAGTTTTGACAGTATTTCGCTAACATATCAAACACGCCGGATAACCGATTGCAAAAATCACTCGTCCATGTGTTACATTAAAAAGATGGGGTTAAATTGCTACCCTCGCGAGAGGTATGGAGCGGGGTAGCAATTTTGTTTCTATGTGACCACTGGCCCGTACGGCTCCCCACGTCCTACGGACCCGGGACCACCCGTAGGTCTCTTCTGACCTTAGCATAACTTTACCAACGTTTTCCCCATTTTCTCCTATTTCTCAATTAATATTATATTATGTCGTTACCTCTCAGTTGAACCGTCTCGACGAGAGGTAACACTATATAGGTTTGGTCATTATTAAGAAAAATGTTTTTGTTTTATTTTCCACGAAAATATATATATTCTGAATGACTTGCGTTAACCCCATTGTGCTCGTGACACGGACAATTTTCGAAACGAATGCCTAATTACATGTAATTTTAGGGTAACCCGAACCTGCCTAACACATTTAGCCTTAAATCTCCCAACAGATATTATATTGAACATTTTAGACAAAGAAAATAATTTTACATTTGAAACTAGAGGGAAGGCGATGGCGCAATATGCCCACTTTTAAAAAAGTTCGAAAAGAGAGATTATATTTATCAGATCAATGCATGCTACGGCATTATGTTATAAGTCAGTGCGTATTCGACCAATGCAACTCCAGTTACGTGATAAATATTGCATCAGGGCCTGCTGCGACGTTATGTTATCAGTCAGTACGTATTCGACCAATACAAAGCTCGTTACCTGACAAATCTTGTATCAGCGTCGATACACATGTGATACAAAAATCTCAACGCCATTGCAGCACGGACATCGCATTCATTGTTTTATCACCTCCACAATATGAGTCAAATAGTATGGTGGCTGCTTGCGTCCATCGCTATTTTCCTTTCCGCCTGTTCTCCGAAATTTGCCGAAATTAAATTTGCCTTTTTCCACAACCACGTACTTTTACCAAAGTTCGCATTTCACAGACTCCGCAGTCCTACGGGACCGGGACCGCCCGTATGTCTCATATGTGGCTTTGATTGGAGACATATGGCTTATGGCTTTTGCGACCAGTGTAGATCCAGATCAGCCTGTGCATTCGCACAGTCTGATCTGGATCTGCACTGTTCGCCATTCCATCAATGAAACACTCACCATGCTTCTCACAAAACAATGTATATTCTTATCAAGCCTCAGGAGTGTGATATTTGACCAGGAGTTTCACTGTTCACAAAACCCATAAGCCCCATTTCTCCAGTCACGGCCACATATTACCTTAGCATAAATTTACCAACTTTGTTCCTCATGTTCTCCTATTTCTCGATACATACATATTATGTCGTTACCACTCATTTAAACCGTCTCGACGAGACAGTTCAAATGAGAGATAATAACATATAGTTTTGGTCATTATTAAGAAATTCTTTTTTATTTTCCACAAGAAAAAAATGTATACATTAAGTGACACGGTCTTGACAATTTTCGGAACGAAGGCCTAATTAATGTTAGGGTAACCCGAACCTGCCTAACACATTTAGCCTTAATTTCGACCAATACAAGTTTGTTGCCGGATAAATATTTGCACCAATTCAATGCCTGATGGAACATTACGTGATCAGTCAGTACGTATTCGACCAATACAAAGCTCGTTACCTGATAAATCTCGTATCAGCTTTTGATGTATGATGCAATAATGTGTTATCAGTCAGCGCGTATGTAGGCAATACGTAGCGAGTTACCTGTAGCCGATTTCATCAAAATTGCAAAGTATACTTTTCTAGCAAAGTATACTTTGAGGGAGTAATCATTTATTTTTCCCGAAATGCATTATGCCATATAGAACTAACGACTGCATATATTTGATGATTAAAAGTATGCAGAATTATTATACTGAATTTATTACATTATCACAGCCAATATGGCTGTGATAATGTAATAAATTCAGTATAATAAAAATTAATAAATTTATCCAAAAATTGAAAATTTCTCCCTCAAAGTATACTTTGCTAGGAAAGTATACTTTGCAATGTTGATGAAATGGGCCCTGATACTCCCCTAAATGGATGCGGAGGATGGATTTTCCTAGCGGAATCTCAACACCATTGCAGCACGACATCGCATTAATTGTTTATCACCTCCACACTATCACTCAAATACTGTGGTGGCTGCTTGCGTCCATCGCTGTATTCCTTTTCATCTTTTATCCGAAATTTGGTGAAATTAAATTTGCCTTTTCCCACAACTACGCACAGGTGAAAGACTCGGACATATGACACCAAAATAAATGCCTATTAGAAAAATCCAATTACCCCACCCACTTGGTCTCGTACAGTACCATATATGCTCTGTAAATGTGGGTATAAATAGGGCTATTATAGAAAGAGCCCTCTATTTTCCGGCTCGCACAAACACAATAAACATCGATTAAATGTATGACTTCTGTCTCTGGCAATCGATACAGGTATTAGGTGTGTGAATATACTCACTTCAAATCGCTGTTTCCAGCATTTATTCAGTTATTCGCATTTTGTATACCCCATCCAAAGCGAAATGTGTGTGTACGAAAGAATCTCACACAGAATCGGAGGCCATCCGGCGTGGATTATCGGTCATATTTGACCGGTAGCTGATCGCCAGCTGAAACTAAAGTCGTGCACCATGACCATATACATTAGTAACTCCAACCATACAAAGTTCGTCCAATTGTGATCGTTCACCGATCTAAAAAACACTTTTTTTCTAATTTCATTGGCTTTCATTCATGATTCGCGTACAATCAGATTATGTCTTCCGGAAACCCTAAAAATGGAAAGTCCTCGCGTCTATTTTTAGGTTTAGCCAATCAGAGATGTTCTTACAGAGACGCTTCGGTGCTTGTATTATGGAAGATAGTGCATTGACCCAGTTCCAGATAATGAACGAAATTATAGAAATAAGTGTTTTTTAGATCGGCGAACGATCACAATTGGACGAACTTTGTATGGTTGGAGTGTCTAATGTATATGGTCATGGTGCACGACTTTAGTTTGAGCTGGCGATCAGCTATCGGCCAAATATGACCGATAATCCAGCCGGACGGCCTCCGATTCTGTGTGAGATTCTTTCGTACACGCACATTTCGCTTTGGATGGGGTATACAAAATGCGAATAACTGAATAAATGCTGGAAACAGCGATTTTAAGTGAGTATATTCACACACCTAATACCTTTATCGATTGCCAGAGACAGAAGTCATATATTTAATCAATGTTTATTGTGTTTGTGCGAGCCGGAAAATGGAGGGCTCTTTCTATAATAGCCCTATTTATACCCACCTTTATATAGCATATGGTACTGTACGAGACCAAGTGGGTGGGGTAATGGGATTTTTTTAATAGGCATTTTGTTGGTGTCATAGGTCCGAGTCTTCCACCTGTGCAACTACGTTCTTCGCATTTCGCGTGGTGACTTTTGGCGCGTTTCCACAGATGCGCGGTTGATTTCAAAGGGGAAGTCGCAAAAAAAAACAACACGATAAAATCATGAATTCAATGTTTACCAAATCAAAACAAAATGTTATTATTTCCAAAGGATGACTCATTGATTTTTTGTGATAGTTTTAAGTCTTTCAGAAATGTTGATAACACACTGTATCCTTATTGGATGCTAGATGCCATTACCCCACCAGCTGACATGTCCCATGTGTGAATCGTGTTAAGGATGGAGTCACTATGGATACACCAATACCAATGGCAAGGTGCATGATCACGTGGTTACAACAACAACAACAACGTCGCCCAATCCAAAGTAAGTATTATTTGATATTTTCCTTAATATGCAACGGCTTTTGATGAAATATGGCGCAGCAAACGCGTCTTCATGAGCTGCATTTGGTGGTCCAGGGAATTCGGCACAGACTTGTGTCGTTTTTGCGAAGAATCGATTTCCGTGTCGGTAGACACGGAAACCGATTCTTCGCAAAAAACGACAGAAGTTTGGGGCAAAAACGACAGAAGTTTGGGCGAACATACAAAGACCACCAAATGCAGCTTAACAAGACGCGTTTGATGCGCCATATTTCATCAAAATCCGTTACGTAATAAGGACAATATAAAAGAATAATCTTTTAATCAGATGGATTCTGGAAGTTTGAGTACTTGTTGTTGTTAGTACCACGTGATCATACACCTTGAATGTAACCCATTAAAATATATCCACATGCACAGCGAATATTTGTTGAAAGTTCACAAACGAAACAAACGAAAACGTGTGAAAACTATCGTTTTGTACAACGATATGCATATGAACGAATATCGTTTGGGTTTTGTACGCGAAACCGACATATTCGTTCAAATATCCGCTACCAGCTGTTTAAACGCCTGTCAATTCTTTAAACGCATGTCGTGTCGTTTTCTTCAAAGCACGTCGTGTCGTTTACACGTCGTTTTCGTTTTTTATGTTATCTCCCTTGAGATAGCATATTATGTCACGCAAATTTCTATGGGGGCAGCCATAGTGTCGCGCTACGCCTATTGAGAAAATATGCAACTTTTAGTCTCTAGTTCCGTAAGTTATCCGTTTTTGTGGAGATGACATATTTCAGTACTTTGAGTTTAACTATAAAACTATGTTTTCGTTGATTTAAACGTGTCACATCGTTACCTAATTAAAAAGGAACCGGATGTGAAAACGATGTGAAAATGATAGGCAATCGTTTGTGTGTGGAACCAGGAACAATCCGAACTGTATGTCCCTATATATATATTGTACGTTGGTTGCTTATTAACTGCGAAACATAGCTGTCACATTTGATTCTCTAAGTCTTTGATAAACCGTCAGATTTGTTTTCTTCTCGAGTTTAATAGGGAACAATTTCCCCGGGGAGCCCCTACTTTGCCTGAGTTTTCCATTCTGGCCTATTCTGGCATTGCGGAATGGATTTAAAATCACGCATCTGTTAGACCATCCCAGGCAAAGCTATGCACGTTTTATTACAGTTGTATTGGGTGTGAAAAAAAATCATCGAGAAATGTACATAGTGTATATGATTTGCGACCTGTAGCCGATTTCACCTTAGCAAAGTATACTTTGAGGGAGTAATGATTTATTTTTCCTGAACTGCATTATTTCATATAGAACTAACAACAGCATATATTTGATGATTAAAAGTATGCAGAATTATTATACTGAATTTATTACATTATCACAGCCAATTTGGCTGTGATAATGTAATAAATTCAGTACAGTAAAAATTAATAAATTTATCCTAAAATTTAAAAATTTCTCTCTCAAAGTATACTTTATGATAAATTTATTAATTTTTATTATACTGAATTTTTTACATTATCACAGCCATTTTAGCTGTGATAATGTAACAAATTCAGTATAATAATTCTGCATACTTTTAATCATCAAATATATGCAATCGTTAGTTCTATATGAATGCATTTCAGGAAAAAGAAATGATCACTCCGTCAAAGTATACTTTGCAATGTTGGTGAAATAGGCCATTGGTCACTGAAATGTTTTATTTTAATTTTAATTCTGAACGTACAGGTACTTTCCCGTTTGTAAATGACTGCTTTTGAAGATGATTCGCATGAGGGTGTGCAGTCTTGTATTACCTCCCTCATCGCATTGCCGTTTTTTATATTGAATTCCATATTCGCTCTGGATTTTGTGTCAATTTTTGTTAATTTGTGTCAACTAAATTGCGTTATCATTATTGACGAGATTCGGCGAGATTCGGCGATATGTCACGGAAGGTAATTTCAAGTGAGCCGGGCTCGGTTTTATTACTCTTTCAGTGGGCAATGAAAACTGATTACGAAATCTGGTTTATGAAATTCTGATCAGCGTCAGTTCAGTGCCTATGATGTACTTGGCTGTATTCATTGTGATATGTAAGCATGGACATTACTTTGTTTCATTTACATTTATATTCCTGCTATGCAGTGGAACATGTCTAAACCGGACACCCTGGGGACTTCCCAGGGTGTCCGGGTTTGAGAGGATCCTCTGTAGATGTTTTTTTTGTACATTTCAGAATGTACCGGTACCAGAAACCGCGGTCACACCAGCACAGAAAGCCACGACACAGACTTGGCCGGTTCACCGTATATAGACCATAACGCGAATATTATCAAGTGCACGGGGGATACTATATGTCTGTGTGATAGATGCCATCCCCGATACGTCAGCCGGAATTCACCGGAATTTCCTCCGAGTGCACGGTTATATCCGAGAAGCACCGGAGATCTGACAGATTTAGGTTTCGTGATAATCGGCAATGCTTCCGATGATATAAAAGCGGCTAATACACTTGAGTCTGAGGGAATTTATAATAAATGTTTCCCGAATGTGTTTGTCAACGAAATGCGCGTTGACAACGAATTCAGCTTTCCCTACACTCGGGACTTTCCGATGATGGATGAAAGGAACAGCCTATATATGCGCATGATGTCGGAGAATTGCGATATTAAATATCCGTACGGGCGTAAACTGTCGGAAAAACACGAGATTAATAGCGCGTACGACCGACGATTATTGGGAGACAACGACCCCACCCTCGTGTCCGCATCGCGAGACAATTACGACATTAAAATTCATCGGAAATTGCCGGAAAACGAACATGATACTTCGTATAAGCGTGAGTTGTCTGTTGGATACACAAACAAAATTCGGTATACCGGGAAATTCACGGCTTTGTCTGATTGTAAAATCGACACTCGCCGAGAAGTGCCGGATATGTACGAGTTTAAATCCGGGGATAGCCAACAACCGCCATACTGCAATGGCACCAGGTTTGCGTTGCCATATCGCCATCATGATGACAACTCGAGAAGCAATCAGGAGTATTCCGCTGCGTCGGCTTACGACTTCAACCCAGAAAGTAGTTCCGAACTACCGTCACCCGGTACACTTGGCTGGGATGACGCAGCGCTTGAAGTATTTTCTAGAATGTCCCTGAAATCACGGACCGCGCTCAATAATAACACGGAGCTGGGGCGTGCTCTATCTGGAATGTCCCTTAATGCAGAGCCCACACACAGTAATACTGACATAGCACAGTACCTGTCGTGGAAACGCTCACGCCCTGAAGACACTGGCAGCACGGCTGATGCCGCTATAGAGACAGCTGATGATCTGCGCTTGGCGACATCGCAGTCCGACGGACAATGTACGGATAGGATAGACGTGAACGACAGAAACCATCGCAGGACGAAAACATTCTATGCACGTGGTAGACTGTTCAGGTAACGTCCACGATATTTACGACGGGGCCCACAATATTCAGAATACTGCCATCGAATAACAGTGAAACACGCCATGCGATTTTGTACTTTCGGACATTTGCGTAAGTTCATTAAATACGTATACACAATTTATAATATTTTTAATAAATAAAGTCACAAGTTGACAAAGTTTTCAGAGTACATGCGGACTATAATTCCGCATGTACTCTGAAAATTGTGTCAACTTTTGACACCATTTAGGGAAAATATTGTAAATTTTGTAAATGTATTTCATGAAATTACGCAAATGTCCAAAGGTACAAAATCGCATGGTGTGTCTCTATTGTGTATATAGAGGACCCAGTCGTGAAGATGATACTTAGTTCATCGACATTGTCGAGAATATATATTTTGTATTATTTAATATAAGTCCAACTATAGTGGCTGAATGCCATTTATTTTAACCAGTATTGTTGGACTGTTAAAAGTATATTTTCCTGATTAATCAATATAATGTCGTTTATTCCTTGTAATTCTAACCTAATTCTATTTGATAATCGATAACATGTTTGGCAAATCTTATTTTTTATAGTTTCATACCAAAATCAAGAACAAAATGAATGTGAACAATTGTCGGTTTAAAGCTTGTTCGCAATATTTTTTTTTCTCGCATTTTAAATTTGCCATGACGTGGTTTCTCGCACAGGTCGAAGTAACGGACCAAGGTATATAAATACATTATTAATTATTATACCTAAAAGTATCAATAAGTGAAAAGAAATAAGCTAAATATTATTTTTACTCCCTGGTATAACACATAATGTGTTATAACAAGGAGTAAAATAAATATTTAAATTATTATTTATTTTACTTATTGATACCTATACGTATTTAATGTATTTATAGACTTTTGGTCCGTTACTTCAACCTGTTGCTTCTCGAGGCCAATGAACATCCTCAAAATCGTGTGTGTACATCTGTTAGAGTTGGAATAACGGCGAATATTTGTTACAGGTTCGCAAACGAAACAACGAAAACGATTGGTGTGTACAACGATATGCATAGAAACGAATATTGTTTGCGCTGTTTTGTACGCGAAAAACGCTATTTCCATTCAATTAATCGGCTACCAAATATTTAAACGCCTGTCGTTTCTTTCAACGCATGTCGTGTCGTTTCTTTCAACGCAGGTATTGTCGTTTACACATTGTCTTCGTTTCTTAATTAAATAACGATGTTTTCGTTGGTTTAAACGTGACACGTTTAAACCAACGAAAACATCGTTATCTAATTAAAACAAAGACACGGCTGTGAAAACGACGTGTAAACGACAGGCAATCGTTTTTTGGTGGAACCAGGAACATGTCCGGACTGTGTTCATGTATGAATTATTGTCATTTGCCCGAGTGTGACTATGAACATGTTCAAAATAATGTACTACTTTTGTTTTGTTTTGAAGTTGGACATTTTACTTTGTATACTCTGCACAGCAATTGTTACTAATATCATTGTATAAAATGGGTTTTCGCAGTGCAATAACACACTTTATTTACACTGGTCGCAAAACCAATAAGCCCCGTTTCTACAGGCACAGTCATATATTAATTAACGCAATTAAAGCGACGTCTTACAGATGTAACGAGTGTGAAAAGGAGTTTAAGCGTTCGTCGACCCTGAACACGCACCTGCTAATCCACAGCGATACGCGGCCATACCCGTGTGGATACTGTGGCAAACGGTTCCACCAGAAGTCGGACATGAAGAAGCATACCTATATACACACAGGTATAGATACACAAATATACACACAGGTATGCATGCACAAATATACACAGGTGTATATGCACAAATATATACACATATGTAAATATACATATATACACACAGGTATATTTACACAAATATACACACATGTATACACAAAATGTGTACAGATCTATACATACAGATATATAAATACACGTGCATATAGTATACATATATATACAGATATATTCATACAGATATATGAATACACGTGCATATAGTATACATAAATATATATAGATATATACATACATATATATGAATACACGTGCATATATTATACAGCAATATATACAGATCTATACATACAGATATATGAATACACGTGCATATATTATACATAAATATATATAGATCTATACATACATATATATGAATACACGTGCATATACTATACATCAATATATACAGATATATACATACATATACATGAAAACACGTGCATATACTATACATCAATATATACAGATCTATACATACAGATATGTGAATACACGTGCATATAGTATACATACATATATATAGATCTATACATACAGATATATGAATACACGTGCCTATATTATACATATATATACAGATCTATACATACAGATATATGAATACACGTGCATATACTATGCATCAATATGTACAGATCTATACATACGTGTGTATATATATATACATACAGATCTATACATACAGATATATGAATACACGTGCATATATTATACATAAATATATACAGATCTATGAATACAGATATATGAATACACGTGCATATAGTATACATACATATATATATATATATACAGATATATACGTTCAGATATAGTATATATGGGCCGCGCCATACGAAAACCGGGCTTAATGACAACGTCATGAAAAGCGGTAAACGACGTCGGAAAAACGACGATTAAAATTGTCTAACGTTGCCGTAAAATTTCACATTTTGCCCTCCCATTTTCGTTTACTAGTGTAAGTTAACATTAAGTGTGAACAGAAAACGGAAAATGATAACTTACTGAAACTTTCACTAATATGAGACGCGATGCCTTGTACCTCAGTACACATATTATGACGTCATGACGTGACGTCACGTACTTGTGACGTCACTGAACGTGAATACTTGTTTGACGTTATGGCCATGGTGTCGTGATAAAATAGTATAGCAACGATATTTGCACGAGTTCCTCGCAGCATCAATGACTTAGAAATGCTTGAGGTGCTGTACATTATCGCCTATCTGTCGTTCTTTGACTTTGTCTCTCTTTTTCGTCGGTTGTTCTTCTGAATTCAAAATGGTGGACGCATAATTTAGAAGTCTACATATCAGCGAAGTCTTCGCTTACACTGCACTTAATTCCTAAATAGTCTTAGTCATGTCCGTTAACATTTTAAGGAAACACGGTTATCGCCGCTGATATCAGGGTGGAAATTTACTTCTGATATAAAATGTATAATAGTGACAATCCATAGGTGGGGTAATGGTGAATGAATGTTTATTTGCCAGAAAATGTCTCAGCTGATGTCTTTGATATAAGGAACATTTTGTGCCTACTGCATGGGTATGGTACCTTTAATGCCACTCATGTTATCATAAACGGAGGTAGACATGCAGCTATATAATAACATATATATATATCCGGGGTTTGTATTGAATTTGGCAAAATAAATGCATCAAAATCTCTCTAATAGATTTAGAATCAGTTATTTCAATGCAGCTTCTTGATTGTTTGTGTATAAGCAATACATAATGCACAAAACGGACACTGAGGTCGGTGGAGTTTTCGAAAAGTCTTGAAATTAATTGGAAATTTGATGGTCATAAACTTGCTTTTCGCACGAATTGTAGTATCAAATCATCAGATTATCACCTGACTGCATAATAATGTATGTCTGAATCAGGCGATGGTAATGCGATCCTCAAGAAAGACACATGGCAACAATTATAAGGTATCACGTTACAAAATCTGCCCGACGTCGTGTTTTGTCACAAAGTTAATGTTATAAGAGGCCTACTGCAGATGTACACGTGCAATGTCTGCAAAAAATACTCCATTTGCAGCAATTCCGTACACATTCTTATGATATAATATTTGAATAGAAAACAATTAACGTGACAATTACGTGTGGGCACACTCATATGATCCGGCGACGAAGGGTGGGGATTGGGGATTCGGGGACAAGCGCCCCTTGGGAATATAGTTCATCCCTGAATGCCAATCGGTGTGTCTAAAATGTATTTCATATTAGAATGAAATGAAAAAGAAAGTTATCACTTCTTTCTATCTATGTGGGTCTGTAGTAATTAAAATAACACAACTTTATCATGATATGAAAGTCATTCGTTAAACATATCTAAAGTGAGCTTCCAGCTGTGGCGGATTTATATGGGGGATGGGCATCCCATATGCATAACCTGCAACTGCAACATCCAATTATGTATTATATTTACGCTGTTTGGGTTATGATCCCGCGGGATAATTTTAGAAGATTTGCAAGCACAATATGTACATAAAGTTGTACGGTCACTCGTGTGGCTAATGTTTAAACTGCCAACACATCACATTATTACCAACCACCGATCATCGCGGATAGGTTGCTTGTAAGAGTTTTCAATTTGCAGTGTTGGTTGAATAACCAGTATTATTATGCTGCAACATCCATATGCCTTGGGTTAACTGAAAACTCACATCCATGATGATTGATAAATACTACAACGATTTCATATGCACAACTCATCATTAATATATCATGCACACTTATATCGATACCAACGCAGCGTCTTCACGCGACATGGAACCCAACGTCAAAATAACGTTATGTTAATGTTATGCTCCTTATTGTTCAAAATTAAGAAGAACATGTCAATGGTTTCATTTGTGCTCGCACAATAGGTTATTATTTTTCAAAATAAACGGTATAACATCTTTTTTTTTATTCTATTTGCACTTCCGACAGCTAAGACAGGCAATGCAATTCACCTTCAAACATACCACCTGAGATACCAGCAGTAACATTTTTGACTGCTGACGTTGTCGAAGTGGATTCCCTTTATGCGGCTGTTCGTGTACGGTATTAAAAAAAGAAACCACATAGGGCAAGATTGGGCGAATATGGAGGATTGAATAACGCCTCAATCGACGATATTTGATAATAGATTCATCCACTGTAACCACTCAATTGGACAAATGTACATATGTCACTTCAACTGTCCTAAAACTCTAGAGAAATTGGTAACTCGCCTGGCCTTCCGCTACATGTTCACCATCATCGGGATCCATCTAGCCATATGTCTCTTCATATTTAAATCCTTTTAATCACACAATGAGTTCAACCGATCTGGAATTTCACGAAAAGTGGTCAGTCGACCAGGACTTTTACTGTGCGTCACAACGTCTGACGACGTCACTTTTGGGTTCCATGTCTGGCCTATCCTTTCGCGCCTTCATGTCCATTGTCTATCCGACTGTATCGTTCGCATATTGTCATCCCGATGATGGACTTTCTCTCATCATCAATATCTCGTGTTTTGTGTTAAAATACAAACTTTAATATAATCTCTTGGTTTTTCCGGCATATTCTCTTAGACAGAGCTGGCAGTCGTTAATCTACGTCATTTCCGGTCATGATGTCAGATTTTTAAAATATGTCGTCGCATACGAAATGTTAAATAATGTCGCTAGTATTCCCCAAAATTATTTCAGACAGCAGCAAACAACAGGGAAACGCCACACTTCTCACTCTGCCTTATTTGAAAATTATTCATACGAAATTACGTTACTTGGGCCGCAATTCAAAACATGACGTTACATTAGCAACTTCAACACAAGCCATGCACATTATGTTCATACTTTGTCTTGGCCTAATGGGAGACACTTGGCCAGGCTACGATATATCCAAATTTGGTTGACATGCCATAACAGTTGACACATCTATAGGACTTGTCCGGATATTTTATCAACACCCCTTGTATAAGCCGTTGATAAAAACGTCGTCATGTCGACGTCATTGATCTAAAACGTCATATAAGTTTTTAACACGCGTCATAAAAATACTTCTAAAATGAAAAATAATTGGGATACATTTATTATTGTTGCGGCATATGGCTTTTAAAAGATGTACAATTCAGAATACGCGAAAAAGTAAAAACTGAAAATGTTGTCATTAAGCCCGGTTTTCGCACGGCGCGGCTCATATATAGATCTATACATACATATATATGAATAAACGTACATATACTATACATCAATATATACTGATCTATACATACAGATATATGAATACACGTGCATATACTATGCATCAATATGTACAGATATATACATACAGATATATGAATACACGTGCATATACTATACATCAATATGTACAGATATATACATACAGATATATGAATACACGTGCATATATTATACATACATATATATATATATATATAGATCTATACATACAGATATATGAATACACGTGCACATAGTATACATAAATATATATAGATATATACATACATATATATGAATACACGTGCATATACTATACATCAATATGTACAGATCTATACATACATATATATGAATACACGTGCATATAGTATACATAAATATATCTAGATCTATACATACATATATATGAATACACGTGCATATACTATACATCAATATATACAGATCTATACATACAGATATATGAATACACGTGCATATACTATGCATCAATATGTACAGATCTATACATACAGATATATGAATACACGTGCATATATTATACATACATATATATATAAATATATATATATATATATATAGATCTATACATACAGATACATGAATACACGTGCCTATAGTATACATATATATACATATCTATACATACAGATATATGAATACACGTGCCTATGGCATACATATATATACATATCTATACATACATATATATGAATACACGTGCCTATAGTATACATATATATACATATCTATACATACAGATACATGAATACACGTGCCTATAGTATACATATATGTATACATATCTATACATACAGATATATAAATACACGTGTATATAGTATACATAAATATACATATCTATACATACAGATACATGAATACACGTGCCTATAGTATATATATATATATATACATATCTATACATACAGATATATGAATACACGTGCATATAGTATACATATATATACATATCTATACATACAGATATATGAATACACGTGCATATAGTATACATATATATACATATCATACATACATATATGAATACACGTGCATATAGTATACATATATATACATATCTATACATACAGATACATGAATACACGTGCCTATAGTATACATATATATACATATCTATACATACAGATATATGAATACACGTGCATATAGTATACATAAATATATATATATATATATGCATACATATATATGAATACACGTGCCTATATACAGATATATACGTTCAGATATAGTATATTTAAATATACAGATCTATACATACAGATATATGAATACACGTGCCTATAGTGTATATATATATACAGATATATACGTTCAGATATAGTATACATATATATACAGATCCATACATACAGATATATGAATACACGTGCATATAGTATACATAAATATATACATATCTATATATACATCATGGGCGGATCCAGCATTTGGGTTTTTGAGCTCCACTGAGTGAAGCGAGTATGGTAGGGGGGTCCTGGGGCTTGCCCCCCAGGACAAATTTTGAAATCTAGATGTCCAGAAATGCATTTTCCTGTGTTTTACGGCATTTAAGTTCAGACACTCCAACTGGTGGTAAACTGTGATCTATGTAAAACTCCGTGGCTGAACCGGGGGCGGGGGGGGGGGGTGCAATCCCGGAACACCCCTCCAGATCCGACCCTGAATTAAAGATATATGAATACAGGTGCATATAGTATACATATAAATATATACAGATGTCTACATACAGATATATGAATACACTTTCAGCACTGATAATACAACATCTCGGAGCAGTAGCCTATTTCACCAACATTGCAAAGTATACTTTTCTAACAAAGTATACTTTGAGGGAGAAATTTTCAGTTTTAGGATAAATTTATTAATTTTTATTATACTGAATTTATTACATTATCACAGCCATTAGGGCTGTATAATAATGCTGCATACTTTTAATCATCAAATATATGCAGTCGTTAGTTCTATATGAAATAATGCTTTTCGGGAAAAATAAATGATTTCTCCCTACCGCCTGTGCTAATCTTACCAATAGTTGTCAAGTTAATTATTTCAAAATACATGTACTTGAATATTGTGCTTAAAATCATGCAGTTTTATTGGCGAATCCTGAGCTGTGATACAGCTCAGGTTCAGACAATCTAGTTGCTTGATTGTGAGTTAACATTGCCCGTTGATGTTCAGAAATGTTGATACTCCTGGCAAGATTAACGCAGTCGGTTGTGTAGCAAGTGCGTTTGCTTCATAAGGTCTACTTAGCAATGACAAAACTGGATGGGGCTTGTTTATCGGGACAAATTTCATCATATGGTCTGTGAGTGGAGAAATGGGGCTTATGGGTTTTGCGCCCAGCGTAGATCCAGATCAGCCTGTGCATCCGCACAGTCTGATCAGGATCTGCACTGTTCGTCATTTCATCAATGAAACAACCGTCATGCTTCTAACAAGGAACATAGATCATTAGCATGCTGCAGGAATATGCTATATTATCAGGAGCTACGCTGGTCACAAATCCCATAAGACCCATTTCTCCAGTCACAGCCACATATTATGACGAACAGTGTAGGTCCTGGTGAGACTGCGCGGACGCTGATCAGGGGCAACACTGGGAACAAAAGCCGTACTGTGATACAGACGCATTTTGTCACCCGGATGACATTTTGTTAACTAGCTAGTTTGACGTGCCGCTGCTCCAGTGGGACCAACAACTAATTTGTTTCATAATCGCAAAATTAATATTTCATCACTAAACATGTCTGTCCATGATTTCACTTCAAAACGGATTTCACAAGATGAATATGTCACTGTCAATGGGCCAACAATACGATGGCAACGAAGTTGTGAGGAAAACGACGTTATTAAACCTGGACTCACACATCTCAGGTTTTAATATAGGGAGATATTTTGTTTTGTCCACTCTGTAGTTATGACAGTTTTCTCTCAAACTAAACATTAATTTACCATTACAGGACGTGTTAGTTGGCATTCGTAGACTTGTTATATCAAACGTATTTTCCACTCTTGATATCAGATATTAAAAGGCTCCCGGACCTAACTATTTATTCTCTCTATTTTTTTTATATGCAATGATCATAACTTATAATATGTCGATAAAAATGTATTCAGGTGAAGAATTTATTTGATATAAATAATTTAAAAAATGTTCTGACTCATTTGCATATAAAACTAGCCTGATACAACCGCGCGTCTCTATCGTCTCTATCAGTGATTTAAAGATTAATAAATTAATACCTGATTATCTGCACTGTAATGTTTAAAACTGGTAGAATAGCTACACCATTATACACGTATTTAATTCATATTAAGATACTGCTGTGCCTGATAGATGGGCCCCAACTTTAATGCTGGCAATTGGCCCCGGAAGCCTACCGCACCCGTGTTCTTTTGTCATTCATGGGCTCATTTATAAATAAGCGAGTTGACACTGGTTTATTACAACCATGGCGTGCTTTTGGTTTCACACACATTGGTGAGCGCAGTAATATTTCATAAGGTGTCTGGTCTGTTAAACAAGCAACGGAAAACTGCAATTCATGTTACATTGAATGTTGCAATAATTGCACATACCTCACCTTACATCAATTATAATTTCAACGTCAATATGGATTGCTATATTAATTTTGAATGAGTAAAACTGGGCGAAGTTGTTTTGGGGCGAAACCCGAAACCGAGTAAGTGCATGGACATCGTATTTTTCCTCCAACACATGTGGCTGTGACTGGATATGTTGGGTATTATGGGCTATGCGACCAGTAAAGCCCCAGATCAGCCTGAGCATCCGCGCAGTCTGATCAGGGCATGCACCGTTCGCCATTCAGTGAAGGCAGGGGCGGATCTGGAGGGGGTGGGGTTCCGGGGTTGCAACCCCCCTCCCCCCGCGTTCAGCCACGGAGTTTACATATATCACAGTTTACCATCAGTTGGAGTCTGAATTTAAATGCCGTAAAACACAGGAAAGTGCATTTCTACACATCTAGATTTCAAAGCTCGAAAATAGGACACCCACTCCCCGTTCCCCAAATGCTGGATCCACCCCAGCAAGGAAGCACCTGTAATGTTTCCAACTTATAGTTTTGATCCTTATCAGGCTTCACGAGTGCGCTAGAAGATCAGTAGCCTATTTCATCAAAATTGCCTAGAAAAGTATACGTTGAGGGAGTAATCATTTATTTTTCCCGAAATGCATTATTTCATATAGAACTAACGACTGCATATATTTGAGGATTAAAAGTATGCAGAATTATTATACTGAATTTATTACATTATCACAGCCATTTTGGCTGTGATAATGTAATAAATTCAGTATAATAAAAATTAATAAATTTATTCTTAAATTGAAAATTTCTCCCTCAAAGTATGCTTTGCTAGAAAAGTATACTTTGCAATGTTGCTGAAATAGGCTACAGGCTTCACGAGTGTGCTAGAAGATCTGGGGCCCGTTTCACTAAACTTCTTACGACTAAAATGTTCGTAAGTCCAAATTTAGGATCGTCTGAACATTTCGATTAATGGATTTACATTTATTAAGCATATGCTGCATATGCAGCATATGCTCAATAAATGTAAATACAATAATTGTTTACAAGAAAACATTGTTAGTGTGCACTTTACAGACTATAATAATGTTGCACTTACGAACATTTTAGTCGTACGAAGTTTAGTGAAACGGCCCCCTGATCCACAAATCCCATAACATGACAGCTAACTCGTTTTCATACACCTTAGGACTGATCTTAACTACATAAGTATCGACAATACGACTTACAGCGAAGATTTGATAAAGTTTCCCGAACGAAACAAACGCAAACGAAGTGAAAACTATATGCATATACACGATTATCGTTTGGTTTAGTTTGTATGTAAAAACGATATGCTCGTTTAAATACCCGACTTTATATTATTAAAACGTCCTTCGTTTCTTTCAATATATCGTTTTGGTATCGTTTATTATAATTAGAAAATGCTGTTTTCGTTCGTTTAAACGTAGTTTGACATCGTTTTCGTTGTTTTTAATTAGAAAATGATGTCAAACCAACGAAATATGGTTATCTAATTATAAAAAAAAAAGAAACTGTCAAAACGTAGGTAAACGATAGACATCAGTCGTTTGTGGTCGTTTGTGGAACCAGGAACAAATCCGGACTGTATTTATAACTAATCAAGACGAGATAAATGGGACGACATACTTAAATTACACTGTTATAACGTAATACATTAGAATCACGCCTTGACCATCAAATAAGTCGTCTTGACATTGTTTTGGAACACTGAATTTAGAGAATTCTGAGATATTAAAATAACAAAATAAAATACAAGAATATGTGGCATCTTGCAGAAACTCCGGGAACTTCTTAACCGAAACTGCCAAGTGTTTAAGCCAAGTTACGAAAGTCAAACGGTCATGGTCATATTCAGGAAAACATGGATGTGTGGTATTTGTACACATGCATACTACAGTCGAAACTGCGCTAAAGGCCATCTCCGAATAATAAGTACCTGTCTATAGCAGCCACGCTTTTGTTTCCCAAGTATTCAATTACTACATAAATGAATATGTGAACAAAATCAAATGTGAATTAAGGCCATATTTTTTTCTTTTTCCATGGCTGGCCTTTATTCACAGATTTGACTTTACATTGAAAGGTTGAAGTAATCATTCAATGGATAGACAAGTTATGACATACATGTATTGGATCAACGAACACACGAACGACAGGGGCGGATCTAAAGGGGGTGGGGGGTCCGGGGTTGCACCCCCCCCCCCCCGCTCAGCCACGGATTTTACATATATCACAGTTTACCACCAGTTGGAGTGTCTGAATTTAAATGCCGTAAAACATAGGAAAGTGCATTTCGAAGATCTAAAAAATACGACAACCCCCTTTCGTCTATATGAAGCGTAGAAACGAAAGAACAAAAAATGTAATGTTTTAATAAATTATAGTGTACATACATTTTGGGCATACACATACTATGAGAGGATAGGAAAAGTGTTAATGTTCGCCTCTACAAGGCGTAAAACCAAGCGCCTGAATTCATCGTTCTTAGAACCGATGTTCTGAACGAAATGTTAGCGTTTTGCGAAGGAAATGTCTCTACTAGGAACCATGTTTACCCTTTCAATGCTGAATTAAATACTGTCGTCTGCTGTTAATTGTTGATTTCCAATTTTCGTCATGAAACATGCTTTGACTAAACTAAAGGGTTGTCAAACCATGTTTCATACAGAATGAAGACAAAATATAAATCAACAGCAGACGACAATTTTTGTTTCCCGCATTCTACGGGCTGAACCATTTTTACATGTACTATGTTGCAGGCGAGAAACCCCACAAGTGTACGATATGCGAAAAATCGTTTAGTCAATCGTCCAATCTGATCACGCATACCCGGAAGCACTCGGGCTATCGCCCCTTCTCGTGCGACGCCTGCCGCCAACATTTCGCACGCAAAATCGACCTCCGGAAACACAAGGAATCTGCCGTTTGCTGCTTCTAGACAACTACAAACTGTCTCTTCGTTTATGTTCTTTTCTGTTTTCCTGCCGAATCACTTTTGGATTAATATCTAAACAATATCCAAAATCCAGTACTTTTTCGAAATAAGTCCATTTCATCAAAGAATATTATTGTCGATTTCCTCTTTCTTGACACTTTCACTAGCTGCGCCAGCTCTTTTATTTCCAATGTTGAATTTCCATTGGAATATGTTCTCCTTTTTGTTTGCAATAAAACAATATATTTGATGGAATTTCATCAACTGAAGCAAATGAGGTCATTTATTATTTATGACAATACATGTATTTAAATAGTGTTTAGATCTTTAGAATGTGTATCATAGCCAAACATATACATGCATATAGGTCGGCAGTAAAGTGAGGCACGGACAGAAATGCACGATATGCAGAAGGGCCTCTCTAAATTGGACACGGAATATGAAGCGTCATATGTGTTGACTTTTGATGGATTCGCCGCCATTAATCTTGATGACAATACCTGTTCATGGAAACCATGGTTACAAAGAACACACGTCTTGGAGTACCGGGAGCCGTTTTACATTTATTCAGAATTTATGGATATCCATAGTTTGGTTTTTGTATATCCATAATTCCAGGGGTGCTTTCAGGGAGTAATCATTTATTTTTCCCGAAATGCATTATATCATATAGAACTAACTACTGCATATATTGGATGATTAAAAGTATGCAGAATTATTATACTGAATTTATTACATTATCACAGCCAAAATGGCTGTGATAATGTAATCAATTCAGTATAATAAAAATTAATAATTTTATCTTAAAATTTAAAATTTCTCCCTCGATAGATAAGTATGCTTTGTAATGTTGATGAGGTATAAGTATGCTTTGTAATGTTGATGAGGTATAAGTATGCTTTGTAATGTTGATGAGGTATAAGTATGCTTTGTAATGTTGGTGAGGTATAAGTATACTTTGCTACTGGGGTGCCGTTTTGTTATTTATACAGTATATTATATATGGATGTCAATAAAAAATTTTTTTGGGATATCCATAATTCCAAGTGATATTTTGATATCTACAATTTTTTATATGGATATCCATAAATCTATTTTTAGATATTCATGATTCGATTTTTGGGTATCCATAATTCGTTTTAGCCGTCTTTTCTCCGTACAGGTACATAATCAACGCCTACCGCACAATGGAACGATTATAATACACCGGGAATTAGGCTGTAAAAGCTCCATATGCCAAGATATGGGTGGGAATTAGATGGCAAAATATTTTCTGGGTGTGGATGCCCGCCCTAGCGACTATATAGACTAATCTTATGAATACTAGTCGGTTACTACGCTACGTGATTTCAAACCGACACGTTCGGTCAATTCCAATGTCGATGATTCCGCGGAAGCTGTTCTAAGGGAAGTTACTCATCTACTCGTGGTTTTTTAAGTCTATTATAGGAATGCATGGCCTTTTTGTGGAATTTATCGGGGTAAAAACTTGGAAAAGTCGCGGGAATACTGGACGAAGGCCGGAAGGCCTCGTCCAGTATTCCCGCGACTTTTCCAAGTTTATATCCCCGATAAATTCCACAAAAAGGCCATTCGTTCCTTATACTTCCAGCATTTGAAATAAATTCATCAAGAAAATGTGTTTATTTTCCGTTTTCTTAAGAATTATTTTAACTGCGCCTCACGGTTACGGAAAGTAGTTCGGCGTGGGAGTTTACTGGGATATAAATGTTGGAAAGAGACTTGCTACGGGCCAATCAAATGTTAGGGAATTGTGTAAATATTTTTGTGCTGGAATTATTACTATATAAGAAACGCTGACCTTGTGGAGCGCCGTGGCGCAATGGTTAGTGTGTCGGACTACTGATCCAAGGGTCGTGGGTTCGAGCCTGACTAGCGGCGTGCGTTGTGTCCTTGAGCAAGACACTTTATCCACACTTTTCCAGTTCACCCAGCTGTAAATGGGTACCGATAATTCGTAGTTGCTCTGTAAATACGAATTACCGGCTTCTCTCAAAAAAATCTCTACCTCGGTTCTTTCTCCCATTCTTGGGAGACGGCATGCAAGGTCCTAGAGCCAGTGACGCCGTATAAGCTTAACAAAATAAAAAAAAATTCATAACCAAAACCATCTGAAAGTTGACAACTTTAATTCCGACAGACGGGAATTAGAGTGTAGATTGTTACTATATTAAAGATACATGCCCACTCTGTAGGCACAGAATGTTCTTTATAGGAATTAAATAAGTGTATAATTGTGTGACCATTCCACCAGTTCTAAAGATTACGAGTGCCCGCTATACAGATATAATCATTTAGTAATATTTATTTTACTGATAGTGACACGCGGTGGTATCAGGCTATTTTTATATGCAAATGTTTTAATTATTTATACTAATTAAATGATATGCCCCTGATATCAGTGTGGAAATTTACGTCTGGTATAAAATATATAATAAGGCCAATCAATACTTGGGATAATGGTGAATGAATGTTTAGTTTCCCAGAGATTGTCTCAGATGATGTATCTGATATACAAAATATTGTGTGCCTACTGAGTGGGCATGTACCTTTATTTATCCCATCAACACAGTGCGTATGTGCCGTGAAACATGGTGCCGTGAAACATTTTTGATATCCTGTCAATACGACCTAATCACTGCGTATGAATATGTGCGGTTGCTGGGGTTATTTTTTTGCATTTTAAAGCCCTGTATATGTGTTGACGGGATAAATAGAATAGTAGGTTAGTGCCGTGAATGGGAAAAATATCTGGCGCGGCACGGAAACGGGATGTGCTCGGTAGAGCCTCGCCCATCCCGTTTCCTAAGCCTTGCCAGATATTTTTTCCCATTCACGGCACTAACCTACTATTCTCTATATTCGCTCAACCCCCAATCCCCTTTCCGCGGAGACGATATGCATCGATTTGATAGGGACATTGTATATATTGTATACGTCTCGTTCGATAATATAGTCAAGTATTGCAAAATAATTACGCCCCCCTAACCCGAAATCCTGGATCCGCGCCTGCCTCTGGTGATAGTTTAGTTAACTATTGGTGATAGTTTAGTTAACTATTGGTGATAGTTTAGTTATCTATTGTTTAATGGGATATTACCAGGCACGGATCCAGGATTTCGGGTTAGGGGGGGGGGCGTAACTATTTTGCAATATTTGACTATATTATCGAACGAGCTATGCTCGTTCGATAATATAGTCAAGTATTGCAAAATAGTCGACCGAGCGGAGATCGGTATAGCGCAAGGGGGGTCCGGGTGCATCCACCACCGGATTTTTTTTTGAAATCTACATCGCATTTCCTGCGTTCTGGCGCATTTTGGAGCAAAAATATTGACACAGTCACAGTATATTTAGACATGAGTTTTGATTGAAAACGTTTAAATTTAGATACAATAAGACAACGACCGAAAAATGCATGGAATACATGGCACTTGGCATGAAACGTGCCTTGTAACTTGCAAAAAAATCTTTACACGGCGAATTTTAGGGGGGGGGGGGGGGGTGTGGTAATGTAAATATATAATTAAATAATTCAGACCGTGTACTTTGTTCTTTAGTTTACATGTGCTATTTCATAAAATTCAGTAATGAAACATTACAAATTCGACATTCATAATGGTAGTTTTAAATGTAGAAATAGTTGACGTTCCATCTCTACGAATGCAATACAAGGTAGCTCCAAGGGAGATAACCTAGTAAAACATATAATTTAACCCATTACGTGCGGAATACACCTTTACGGGTATGATTTTTTTTTAAATATTTATTTTTTATTTTTGTTATTTCTCAATGAAAGTATATGTTGTGACCGCTCATTTGAACCGTGTCGTCATGGTGGTAGCGACATATAATTTTGAGTTCATAGAAGGAAAATATTTAGGATTTTCCGCAAACATAATGGCGTATCCTCAGCATGAAATGGGTTAACCCTTTCCCTGTTTTGCGATATTTCGACTCTTCCAAATCCAAAACATCTGAATAAAAGAATCAAATGCTGGGTCAAATGATGGTTAAATTGTCTGATAGAGTAGAAAAGATTGTGGGAAAAGGAGAAATTGCTTGTTACAAGCAATTTCTCCTTTTCCCACAATGTTTTCAAAAGACATCTTCTGCAGAGGCGTGAAAAGTCGTTTCTATCAGGGAAAGGGTTAATAGTGGATTTCTCGATGGTTACTAAATTATTAAACAAAAAAAGATATAGCAAGTTCACAATTTTTCCTTACTCGTACATGTATAGCGAATATGCAAAAGTATTCGAAGCCAAATTATCTCCCTTGTTTATCACAGTTTCTGATAGAAGGTACTTGAATATAACGATTGTTTTTGGGAATATGATCAAATAAAATGGTGCGATTACTTTATGTATGACATTTACTATGTTTATAATCTGTGACACACATTTTGAACTGTCTGTTCCACGTTTTGCTGCCGACGTATATACTTTTGGCTATTAAATGTATTAAATCTATAAAATAATATTCAAATGCAAGAACGTGTTCATCAATAACAAACAAAATAGTCAACCTAACGCACCTCCGCCCCCACCCCCCACAAAAAAAATAAAATAATAAAGACAATATGGATCTGCACTATGTGCAAACACCGCTATAGCGGGATTTCGGGTTCAAAGGGTTAAATTAACTGCCTCATCGCCTCATTCATTTAATGCACATATTTCTATTGTATCGCAGATATTAATACATTCAGAAACAAACGGGTCTAATGCCATTGGTCTGGCACTTTTTTTTACCTCAAATACCGGGATTTGAAAGGTCCTCGAGCCAAATCCTACGAAGCTAAATAAATACAAATCTTCAGCTAAATGTTTTTTCTTTGTTAGCTCCCTTGAGATAGCATATTATATCACGCCAACTTTATGACGTTTTGGTCTGTCTTGCTTTGTATCTAAACTTTACATATACTATTCTCCACAGTTTTCACAGTTTTTGGCTCAGCTTATCAGTTAAATTCTGGAAAATACGAATTTATTGCATATGAATACAGCAGCTATTATCTTTAGTTCTCACAGTTAGGTAGCAGTGACCTAACAGTAATTTATTCTAGAGAAAACGTATGGATGGGAATGGGTTTGCACCATCACAGTGCATTTTCCGCTGGATGATTGAGAAAATATGCAACTTTCATTTGTCTAGTGCCGCAAGTGATTAGTTTTTGTGGAGAGTACTTTGATTTACTAATTCAATACCCCACTTTCCAACCTCATCTGAGACACAATACCTTTAAGAAGTCCAGTACCAATGACCATGCCTTTTTGTCGCTGGTTCCATTCTATATGGTACCATGAGAGAGTCACCTTCCCGTCATATTTTCCCAATATGAATAAAGCAGAAGTAGAAACATATAATGTTTCTGAATAAAGGTAGCCACAGTACTGCATGGTTACACACCGAAAAGCTGATGGGTGCTATAGGAGGCCTCAAATTATAGGTTACCATACCTGCATAGATTCTCCTATATTTGGTGCACGTATTTGGAGCCTGAATAAATGAAACATTTATCAAAATTCGGAAATATAAACCAGACCGACGACCATCGGCCTGTTTCTGTACTGGACTATATAGTAGTATCCAAAATCCTAGAAGCACCCAGACACCAATTCCAAGTGTTTACTTAGCACGAAAGATCAAAGAAAATCGCAGCACCAATTGTTTACTTTGCACAATCTGAAGTGGTTTGTTTACTTTGAAGTGGTGTAAAAGACACCGAACACTTTCATGGTACGATTTGAAGTGGTTTGTTTAATTTGAAATTGGCGTTGTTTACTTTGCGTCGCAGATGAAGACACAGTTGTTCGACTCCATAGATGATCCAGATACTAATACTAGCGGATCTAACGGTGCATTGGCGGAGCGTGCGGGTGCTGTAGCTGCGTCGAAAGTCGCCGATTTGTGCGGGCCGATATATAATCCTTTTACATAGGGTATACACCTATTTATAGGGATCGCCTCCGAAAGTTAGCCACGCCCCAGACCCCCCGCGATGCGGTGGTAGGTAGTGATATCTTGGAGTAACCATAACAACAAAATGCATTGTGTTACTCAACGTTTAACTGTCATACGCAACCGCTAATTGAAAATAATATTATGAAAAACTACTTGCACTGCACAATATCAACAACGGATGTTCTACGTACAAAAATACATCGGATTATTTTGTTGCGCGTGATTTGCCCCCATTTGCGGTCATCGCTAAATTTAAAACAGAGTTAACTCCCCTCCTAAACTCTCCGAAACAAGCGACGCGTTTAACACACAAACTACATCAAGTTTGACCTTCCGACAGCCTATTTTTAAACTCACCCGACACCTATGCGAAACAAAACTCGCACGTGTAGGTCTAACTGATGTTTAATCCTCTTTCTCTCTCTCTATCGATGATTTATAGCGGATTTTAGTGACATTCCCGAATTCGGCCTGATTGACATTTGTCTATGGTGGCCAATACACGCAAACATGAGTTTCCATTCTACGTTCAATGAAGGGGGTCAATAATTCAGTATTTAAGGTGATAACTTACAGTCAGGGAACAAATTAATGACAGTATAACACATCCAGCGTATATTAATACCCATATTAATGCAAGTACTGAAATACGACAACAAAAAATCTAACAAGTTTGGGCTTCCATACATTGAAAATTTTGTCAGCGGTTTCCCCAATGACGTCATTTGTATGTTTTAATATACTCGATCCGGGGCCAACTATTTCATTCACAAAACAGAAGTAAACTTGGCGATGTACCGATAAGGCATTTTCAGGCGCGACACCGCTTCCGTGGCGGAATTATTGTAACTATTGCTCTTCAATCAGTTTTCAATATATCTATAATGATCATAGATATCTGTAATCTGTATACTTGAATTGATGATGTCTTGTATATGTGTTACCGTATCTTTCTGATATTGCTATGCATAATCGGTAATGTTGTTGAATGTTTTGGTACATACTGTAGCAGTGCATACTGTACTTCAAGTTGTGCCATATCAATAGTTTACCCCTTAACCATTAAAACGCAGAAAAATAAAATTGCCGTCTGCTCATTTTGTATATTTTAATCTCTTTACAAACCTGTTTTGGCAGCGCAGTAGAATCGTCTCAGTATGTTTTTGAGGAGAAAATATTTAAAACAGCAGACGACAATTGTTGTTTCCAGCGCTTTAAAGGTACATGCCCACTCAGTAAGCCCAACATGTCATATATAGTAATTAAATAAGTGTATAACTGATAGTGACGCTCGGTGGTATCAGGCTATTTTCATATGCAAATGAGGCATGATATTTTTTAATTATTTATACTAAAGAAATGCGTCACCTGAAAAAATAATATTTTCGACAGATTTTAAAGTATGATCATTGCACATCATAAAATAAATACAGAGATTAAATAGTAATGTCCGTTAACATTTTAAGCAAACACGGTTATCGCCCCTGATATCAGTGTGTAAATTTACGTCTGATATAAAATGTATAATAATGCCAATCAGTACGTGGGATAATGGCGCATGAATGTTTATTTTGCCAGGAAATGTCTCAGATGATGTCTCTGATGTAAAGAACATTTTATACCTACTGAGTGGGCATGTACCTTTAAGGGTTAATGAAACTGCAACACCAACAATCAATCAATCAATCAATCTAGTTTAATCGTGTAGTACCCTATGTTCAGTACTTTCAGTACTTTGATTTAACATGGGTCGCTATCTACTGAATCAGGGTGACGTCAGATAGAAGCTTTATAGGTCTACACCGAATTTCTGCCTTATGTCAGACCTCGCTGCAGCTAGTTACGCAGTTGAACTATTTAATAAGGCGGAAAATAAATAATACATTTGTAAAATACGCATTGAATTTGAAATATTGGGGTATAATACTCTTAGATACAAAACTTATTTTGAGACACACACCCGAATATTCGTGTTTTTTTATCGGGTTATTTATGTTGTGGTTAAAACAATCAATGACACACGACCGTTCGTATACTTTTCCCTCTGCAAGTATCGAGTTGCAGAGTTATAAGAACGGCAATCAGTGGCAGACAACAGCTAGCCTTGCTATTAAAACGGCACTAACCTTATCCGGGGCGTCGTCCGAGTCGCCGGGGTAGCGGAGACGACTCGAGTTGAACGAAGACAAAATATTGCAGGTGTGGGAGCAATGGGCGCGGCGACGTGACGCCGAGATCCCTCGCTACTCGACGCCGAAACGTCACGCGGTCAGTGCCAGCGCCCTTAGCGAGAACGTGACAAGAGCCCGCGAAACAGGACGTAGCACGTGCTTCCTCGCCATCAGGAGAACAATCGGTAAAATGAAAACCATATTTTTCACTGCGGTATCGAAGAAGACGTCCTTCTCTATGTTCAATGGAATACCTTGTGTAAATTCTACAGTAGGTCTAACTGACGTTCTAATGATGTCATATAATGGCTGCCATCGTCTGTATAACCATAGTATTCTTTGGGCTGGAGGATTCACTTTGCTTAAATTGTGCTGTAATAACGTCTTCACGAAAACACTTTTACCAGAAAATGTTGGTCCAGAGACAATCATAGTAAATGGATGCCGAAACTGGAATTATTTAGGCGGCGGCGGCGGCAGCGGCGGTGGCGGCGGCGGCGGTGGCGGCGGTGGCGGCGGCGGCGGCGGCGGCGGCGGTGACGGGGTGTCAAATTGCGTGTGTCCATCACTGACTGAACTATCGGCATGGTGTTTGTTTCGAATATGTCTCAGCATGACGTCCGTTCTAGAAAACTCATAATTACAATCTGAGCATTTATGTACTCGATGACTTGATGAGCGTTAAAGATTCCAGAATAACCGATTTGTTTACAGAGGGCAGTCATCACAGAAATATATCGGTTATTGCGATTAATCAAAATTTATACCATAACAGAGACCCGACAGAAAGGCGAAATTGCCAGTACCTTGTATTATTAAAAACCCTATGGACAAACAATCAGTAATATCGCTATCGAGGCAAATGTACCCAACAAGAAGTAACCATTTCATAGAACAATTCGATCAAGCAACGGAAAAGCCGTACTCGTATTTACTGCTTGATTTGAAAGCTGACACTCTAGAAAGTAACAGATTTAACACCAACATATTTGAAACAGTTATAAATACGAGTGCACCTCCAACCGCATCTCATTTACCTGCTAACATGCATGACAGCAGCACTCAGGCAGATCGCGAAATGGAAGTTGAAAATAATGGAATGGTTTCATGTGAGGAAAGTGGCATTATGTTTCAAAATATACACGATCTCTACCGGCATGTGAACAAGTGGTGCCCGGGAAAACATGCAGAATCATTGAAACGACCGAGAGAAAGTGAAATGCTGGAGAAACTAACGAAACGACAAAAACTGGAGTATGAGAGCCAGATATCCACAGAAGATTAACGGAGCGTATTTGAGAAACTAATGCAACTTTCTGAGGAAAGCAATGAATAAATATGGCTGGATAAATATGATAAATATATCAAGCAAGGGGCATCAGAAAAAGCAGCGGAAGAAAAGGCCAGTTTAAAAGTGCTTCCATTAGACGTTGCTGACGTCATGCACAAGTACGTGTCCTTAATTATGTATAGTATCCAGTTAGGGGATGGACATGTACATGAGCAAGTCATGGATGCAGTATCGGACTTTGCCAAGAAACGTGCTGTTAGAATTAAGAAGTATAAACATGCAATTGAAGAATACTTTCATACTGGAGACAGTGATAGCTACGATGAGGAAGAGACATTTGAAGAGCCATATGATGATGAATCGCTTGATCCAGAAGATAACGATGAATCAGTTGATGCGGATAGTGAAGAAAGGACTGATGCATAATGCACATATATCATTATGGCGAGCGTTCCACAAAGATGTACGTGAAAATATCACCACTTGACTTTAACGCAAGACATTGAAATCAGTGACTAAAGCGAAGTTATCACGATCATATAGTGTCCATAAGGTTGACTGTCTACCGAGTTAATTAAAAAGCGTTTGTCTTCAAAACTACTTAGACTTTTCTTGCTCACTTTCATCACATATAGCTCGTGCGATTTGATTCGTATCGTGTCCATTTCCGACACCATGTCTTTGTTTTCGAGCAGCGTTTCCTCGAACATATTATAATTTCAATATTTTTATATGAAATTTTTCCAGAACGTAGGCTATTATTAGGACATTATAAAACCAAAATATGATGGTGATTGGTCAATGCAATTGCATTCAAAGTCACTTTCAGTAAATGAACAATTTGATAAAACTTTCAAATGTCAATATTTTTCTTTGGAAATTTGTCAAATAATAGACCATTATTATCCCTTTACATGTACAAAATCTGAGAGAAATCAGTTGAAGCAATTCCACTTTCAGGAAGACTCAAAGACTTTCAGGAATTTTCAAAGACGTCGTAGAATTTTGAAATTTTGATAGACTGTAGATGATGAGCAGCACTTTTGTCTGAGACAAATCTGGTGGTGATAAAACATTAAAAAAGACAATTTCAGGAAGGGTTAACCATTTTGTCAAAAAGTGGAATTTCAAAATTTCCTTTTAATATGTTGTTCAGAACATGCAATCTGCGACTTTTGTCGGAACACATTTTGTTTATCGCCCTCAATTCTTTAATTGAGCAATTTATTAATAGAAACAGTCGTATTAAAGGTGCTATATAACTGAATTGTTTTATTTTCGAGGAACATTATGCAGCCGGGTACTCGCCAAAGGCTGGGGACGCGGTGCCATTCGCCAACCCAGCTATACTGGTTCCCCGGTGCAGTCGAAAAATCAATACAATTATATATCACTTTCAATGCGGGTCGATCGGTTTTACAATGTTATAGGAAATGTACATCTGTAATTAAGTGCAACAGTATATATAATTCTTACCTGATTCGTAGCATGTATGTCGTCCCAAAATCCAATGCTTTACCCATTTGTTTTATTTTTTTGTATCTTATTTTTAAGGGTGGGAATTGGCTCGAAGGCCTTCCATATCCGGACATATAAGTCCAAAAATAGCCGAATTTAGAGAAGTAATTTTGAAGCAATTTAAGGTGTCATAAAAAATCCAAAGTGAAATTGGCAGGTGCGCGTTAAAGTAGGTCAACCCTGTCGGCCACAATTCGTGACCTAGAACGGGTTCAGACCTATGCGCCTAAGTGTTCGCCCTAAAAATGGCGGTTTGTTTATCTCCCCCGGGTTACCCCGGGTTCGAAAGGGGATCATGGGTAGAACCAGCCTCTCCCCTGTACCAGTGGCCCTGCTGGGCGTCTCCCCTTGTGTGCACTAGTTGATGTGCATCCTTCTGCCATCTTCCGGCAGAGTGTTGTATGCGTCGAACAAAAATGTTCGACACGCTTCGATGGTCTTCATGGGTGTAATGCTCCTGATGATCTTGGTAATCGCCTTCCTGTTGGACATCTTGGTGTACTTGATTCCGTCGAAGTAACTGGCGGATCCAGTTTGCACCCAGTGATCAATCTCCTCAATAAGGTGAGGCGTTTGGTAAACTTCGACCAGGTACTTGAGATCGCCGAGCTTGAGCTTGGTTTCCTCTTCTGCCATGCTTGCATGCAGCCTCATCATCATGTATCCTGGGCGGGTCGACGTTGCCGGTTCGCTGGTTACATGGCAACGCGCCGGTGCGACGATGGCGTATACAGGCTGATTATCACCACTGACTTCTGTGCTGGCGATGTACATGTTGTTGTTGTCCGCGTCCGGCATGATTCTATCCAGTCTAGGTTGTTCATCCGGCGGGTTGGTGTAGTCGAGGGAAGGATGATCTGGTGGCGGTGGCGTAGGTGGCGTAGGTGGCGCTGGCAGTGGTGGAGTCGTGGCATGGTTGGCCACTGGTGACCCCGTGGTGGACCCCACATCCATCGGATCCAAAGACGTCTGGAAGTCTGGAGACTGATCCTGATCCTGGAGCATCTTGAACCCGGGTGGAGTCCGCGGTGTTCTTGGAGTGGAGCCGATAACCACGGAGGAGTATGAAGAAATATCAGGTGCAGAAGGGCTGGTTGCCGCCTCACGCCGTGAAGGCAGGCTGGGCGTACTCGCCGCCATTTCCCTCCTGCTGACCTCTTTTTTCCCGCCAAATCCTTTGTTGTATGTTTTCTTTCTCGTGGCGGGCGGAGCTGGCTCCCTACGTTGGTATCGCCAGTTGATCTCCATTGTGAAGGTATAGCGACCGTTGTGGATACGAAACAGAGGTTCGTCAACGTTTCCCTTCATCAGAGGCTTCAATAAAGTTGTCAGTTCAGCGAGAGTCGGGAATATCGACATGTTGACTGTACGGCGCTCAAAAATGCTTTACCCAAAATCAACTTCGCTTATATACTGTGAGACTACTGCGCAGTAAAATACTTAGCCAATCACGTTTAATATATTTCCGTCTTATGACGCGTACTATTCTATTTTAGCAACTATGTAATATCTATTTTATAATTTGTTATCAAACTCGATTAGCAGAGACAGCGCTAGCTGGCACAATCCACTTCAAATTATGCAAAGTAACCAATGCGAATTTCAGATTAATCAAACCACTTCAAATCGTTCCATGAAAGTGTTCGGCGGCTTTTACACCACTTCAAAGTAAACAAACCACTTCAGATTGTGCAAAGTAAACAACGCGAATTTCAAATTAAACAAACCACTTCAAATCGTACCATGAAAGTGTTCGGTGTCTTTTACACCGCTTCAAAGTAAACACACCACTTCAGATTGTGCAAAGTAAACAATTGGTGCTGCGATTTTCTTTGATCTTTCGTAAGTAAACACTTGGAATTGGTGTCTGGGTGCTTCTAGGACTTTGGCTACTACTCTATATATCCCGGGTATGGAATGTGTTCGAGCAAATTCCCACTCTTAAATATAAGCCGAATCGAATGCATGGCGACAATGTCATTATACACATACTTCGAGAAATTATCTGAGCCAAACTTGGTGCTGTTTCTGAATCTATTTTGATAGTGTAACCAGAAATATACAATGAATATATATATACCTTGAGCCAGCAATAACCGCCCCGTCCCCCGATGTGGGATTTTTGGTGAGTACGATTTTCGGATTCAGTGCTCTATTGTCTATCAATCCTGGTTGTCTGCGCTCAAAAAGCCGCTGGATGAAGAAATGGCGGCCATAAATGACCGCCGAACAGTATTATATTGTTTTATTAAGGAATGTTAACTTTCAGTCTGTTCAATATTAACGGGGCAAATTGCTATAATTAAGTCACAATTTGAACTACAATGATTTAGAATACATCTTACATTTAATTGCATTCGTAAATGGCAATATATTTCAAAATGGCTGCCGAAATAGGCTGTTTTACAAAAATATAGACATTAATACAGTTGAAACACATATACATTGATTTCCCTCACAACTAAATGGAAAATACAGGAAATAATGATGCAATGTCCTTCCACAATTGTCAGAACAGTCAAAATGGCCGCCAAAATGTTCTTGTTTTTTTTCTATTATTTACTGTATGTAGTTGTTATATACAGCATTTCACGCACCTATTACATGTATATATACCAGTTTAAGGTATGCAAATCAAATCATTTGATAGCATATACATGTCCAGGTATACAATGCTATAATTATATATTCAAAATGGCCGCCAAAATGATCAGATGTTCAATAATATTGATGATGAAGCTGCAGTTTTTAGTAATAAAACAACACTAACATTGTCATGTATAGAGCGTGATATTCTACTGGTTTTCAAAGACAAATACGGATGTATTTCAATCAGTTTGAGTACTGAAGAACTGTTTCAAAGTGTGTCAAAAATGGATTGACTGTTGACAAGGAATACAATGTTATTATTGTTAACGAGCACACTTCTCACAATTAAGCGAGCATGATGATCATTGGCCAAGGCAGTATGTAGTATGGTATGATGAATGGTAAGGGTATACTTATTGCAAACATGCATAGTTTTCTCCCACATTGAGCATCCCGCATATGTCTTCACATGTGACAATAACTTAAATTAACCCTTGGTCGTGAGTTGCGTTGGAAAATAAATACAATACATGCTAACGATATGTAATTCATGCAGTCACTGGTGTAAGCAGTTCTACATTAACTACTACATGTGTTATATTTATTCTTCTAATTAAACATTATTTAAACTAATACACCAAAAACCTAATCATATACAGTGTCACCATGACTGTCTATCAGTGTCAAGGTCATGGTCGCTTTTGCAATTAGGAGATGTGATTATATGTACACGTTTAATACAGCTTAAATGTCTAAAACTAGTTGATAATAACCTTAGCCCGAGGAGGTCCCGCATATTGCGATGACACAAAACTCTGCTAGCCCATGACACATACTCGAATACATGTCTCTGTTTACTATAATAATGGAATATGATTGTCCATCAGCGGTGTAATAAATTTGAAAGATTGGTATGCGGATTCAATGCCACATAGAGGTATATGGAGGCAAAGACGTGTATATTAGCTACAAACTACGCGTGATATGTATGTGCTAAACAGGTAAAATGTAAATATATGTCTTCATTCAGTAAATAAATGTACACATGGTACATGAGTATAGAGTTGTTTGATCTTTAGAATGACATTACCTGTTGTCACATAGAGACATATTTATACCGAAGACACCAAAGAGCCATAACATAGATAACTGCAGTACAATGCGGCAGAAAACGCCTTATACAACCCTGATCATTATCGCCTGCGTAAATAGCTAGAATGACATGTAGATAATGTATGTAGTTCAATTGCATAGTAAAATCCAAAATGTAATATGTCTCGATAGAGGCTATGTGATATTGTTTAGATGAACATTTTGATACATTGCATAATATGTTATGGAGATACTTTATCATTCATGGGGATGTAAACGTATATTGACGGTCCTATGAGTGTGAGTGGCTACATGTAGTAGATGTGCATACTTCTTAAACTGAACTAGATTGATGTTTGAATACACCGGAATGGCTTTTTCAGACTAAATACATATTAATAGTGGCTTGTATATATAGTTATATAATTATATACATGAGCTTGGAGGACATATACATCTTTTCGGCACAGTATGAAATACTACTTTTAAGCGATGTCCTTATATATATGAAATATGTAATGATGCTGTTATACGAATGTTATGCAGGTTTTTTTTCCAATCGGAACTACATAACTACATGTATTATAAGTTTTTTTTTTTTTTTGCAATTTGACACAACACGTGTAGAATAACACGTGTGCTATAATTACGAATGTGACTATTATGAAATCATGGTTAACTATTTACTTACAACGCCTCACTTACAAAAGACAATATCGTCATCGGTGCCTCTCAAATAAGACTAATGGAGCAATATACCTGCATGCATTGGCTATGATGCATGCACTGGTGTGCACTTACAATGGTAATCGATGACGGTCATACACATTGGAACACACATGTTCTCGTAAGACACATAGTGTATTTCAGTAGCCATACAAGTTATACATATTTACTATATACATGATTTTATTAAGTACATGTGCCAACTACACATTTGATCCTGTTCCTGCTGATGACTCGGAATAGATTGAGGGAATACTATTAGAATGCACGATAAATAGTGTGTACATTATGTGGAACCGGGATATATCTCAGTTTCATCGGTTCTCTTACCTAATTTTATGTGTATGTCACACGAACTTTACTTGCTGGCTGTCATCTTGAAAGTGTATAACAATATATTTGTCCAGTTTTACTCCAGCTTAGCTTGCTCGTATTATTTACAGCTATCTTAATGATCTGTATTTTAGCAGTTACTGTGTCATACATGGAGTAATATGTGTATATTTTCTATATCCAATTTGCAAATTAGTACCTACGACCTATACTATATTGACAGTAATAATTATATTTATTTATTTATTTTACTTAATGGTGTTTAATGGCATTATCAACAAGCTGAGAGTAATGAGTATATGTATCAGAGACGGTCATGTTGGAATACACAACATAGTAAACATGGTAATTGTCATGTTGCATAAATATGAAATGGACATATAGAGAGATGAACAGACATTCATTATGTATCTGAAATGTATGTGGATAACTAATATGTGGCTGTGACTGGAGAAATGGGGCTTATGGGATATGCGACCAGTGTGGCTCCTGATCTAATAGCAGACGCCTGTACCCTGATAACGATATATTATGCTTGTTAGAAGCAGAATGGGTGTTTCACTGATGGAATGGCGAACAGTGCAGATGTTGATCAGACTGTGTGGATACACAGGCTGATCTGGATCTACACTGGTCACAAAACCCATAAGCCCATTTCTCTAGTCACAGCCACATTGTTAGTAGCTACACAGGTGTTAGTAGCTACACGTTCATATGAACTTTTCATAAGTATCTGGCAGCGTATAAAGTAAGAAAAAGTATTACATATAAAATGGTCATTGTAAATTCAGTGGGTGGGGAATATATAATAGTTAAAACTACTTTGTTTTAACATTGCATCATCAGCTGTAGACATTATGTTATCAGAATATGGGCATTCACTATATACTACAAACACTAGTAAGTACAATTACCATTGATACAATTAATAGACACCGAGAGAGATTTGCATAATGAGACATATAGCGTAGTTGTTACCATCACAAAGTAAATGAAAAGCGGACAAACAGACGGACGAACACTCGGACACACTGTATCTGAAGTGTGCACGGATAGCTATCAGTAGTTGCATATGCATTTAAACAATTTATAAGTAAGTGACAGTGCATAACATAAATGAAATTCATTACATGTAAAATTCCCATTGTAAAATGTGTGGGTGGGGAATGGTGAAAAATACTTTGGTTTTAACATTGTATCATAGACTGCAGACATCATCTAATCGTCATATATGCAATTAACATGTATAATGAACACTACTATCTTACTGTATCCAACGTCGGTAGTAAGCCTTTGACTTTTTAGACGTATCTTTTATTAATTTTCTTAATCACTGGTATGTCTTCCTGGACTGCGCACATTGGTTTTGTTTCGTTTAAAACTATTTACATGTGTATGTATGTTCTGTGTCGTCGGTGTGACAGGACAAGCCCTGCCAACAATTGACACAATCGATTACTTAGTAACAATCTGGAGCAAATTTAATAACATTGTCCTTCCAGGCGTTGTTCAGTCTATTCTTGAACTGGTTTATTATTTCCGGGGTTACTACATTTGCGGGCAAGTTGTTCCAGTCATTTACTACTCGTTGCCTGAAAGAACTTTTCCTTATGTTTAGACGAAATTGTCTCTTGAATATTTTTTGCTGATGTCCCCTTGTTCTTGAATGAATAATTGGAATACTTTTTTCTTTGTCTATATGGTCGATGTTGTTGATTATTTTGTAAACTTGTATCATGTCGGCTCTTACTCTTCGGTATTGGAGTGATGGTAGACCTAGTTCCTTTATTATTTCGGTATACGATTTTTGACTGATTGATTTCACAATTTTGGTGGCTCTTCTTTGGACATTTTCAATTGCGATACATTCTTTTTTGTAGACGACAGACCATGCTTGCGATCCGTATTCTAGATGTGGTCTCACTAATGATTTGTAAAGTTGAAGGAACATATAGTTTTGTCCATATATGAAAATGATCGTTGGATGATTCCTAGTAATTTGTTTGCTTTTTTGACACTTGTATTTATATGTTGTGTAAATTTCAGCTGATTGTCAATAACTATTCCAAGATCTTTTTCCTCCGTCACCTCACTTAGTGCTACTTTTTTTTATCTTGGTCGCTATCGTTCATTGAATATGGGTGGTGTTCATCTTGTCTGCCTATGTGCATTATTTTGCATTTGGAAGCGTTAAAACGTAGTTGCCATTTTTCTGACCAATCACTCAGTTTATATCTAGATCATTTTGTAGACTAATTTTGTTATCGGTATCTTTTGAGACAGTGTATATTTATGTATCATCCGCAAACAATTTAATGACGTTTTTTACTACATCCGGAAGATCATTGATGTATATTAGGAATAGTACTGGTCCTAGTACACTGCCTTGTGGAATACCACTTCCCACTGTTGACCATTCCGACATTTCACCCTTACTGATCATGAATACTCTTTGCATACTATTCTTTAGAAACATTTATATCCACTTTACAGTCGTTCCCTCAATTGTGTATCCTTTTCATTTGGTTGTTAGTCTACGGTGTGGAAGGAACTGTATCAAAATATTGTTTAAAGTCCAAAAAGATTACATCTATATTTTCTGATTGATCAAGCGTTTCCGTCCAATATTCAAGAAATTCGATTAGTTGGGTTGAAGAGGTTATTTAACTCCATATGTTCTACTATTTGGTCTCTTATAATTCTCTCCATAGTTTTGCAAATTACAGATGTTAAGCTTATCAGCCTGTAATGTTCTGCTTTTTTCTTGCTACCTTTTTTGTGAATGGCCGAGATGTTTGCTTTTCTCCAGTCATTCGGCACTGCTCCTTCAGATAGTGATTTTTTAAACAGTTCTGTCAGAGGTTCAGTTATATTGTGTGCCGTTTCTTTCAGTATCTTCGGATGTAAGCCGTCAGGTCCTTATGATTTCCCTGATTTAAGATTATCTAGTGCTTTTTTTTACTATTTCTTAGTTTATTGTTATATTATCTAGGGGATCACCGTGATATTTAGTTTCGAAGTTCGGTATATAATTAATATTTTCGTCCGTGAACACACTTATAAAGAACTCGTTCAATATGTTCGCTTTTTCTAAGTTGTCTGCCGTCGGTATACCATTTTCGTCTTCTAGTTCGGTTATTGTTACTTTCGTTTTTGACGCACATATTTCCAGAATAATTTTGTATCGTCTTTGATATGTTCTGCTATATTTTGCTCATATTTATATTTAGCCCCCTTAGTTTATGTGGTTGCTGTCTTCCTCGCGGCTAGATATAGGTTATATAGTTTCTTTCCATTCTACAGTGCATATATTTCTTCCACATTTATCTTTTGTGCTTGATTACTGTTAGGGCTTCGCTGTTCATCCAGGGTAGACGTGGTCGATTACTTGGGTCTGCAATACTCACTGGTATATAGTCATCAATTAATTTATTTAATATATCGGCAAAGCAGTCCCATATTTCGTCGGTATTTTTCCCTTGAAGCCTAGTCTCCCAGTTTATCATTTCTAATTTGTTATTGATAGATATATAATCAGCTTTGCAGAAGTTGTAGCGTATCTGTGATGTCGGTTCGATTAGAGTGTAACATGCAAAATTGAATTGCAAAACCAGATGGTCACTTTTCCCTAGACCTGGTAGGTAAGTCATAGTGTCTATCATATATAATTTCTTCGTTTGTGAAGATTACGTCCAGAGTGTGAGGAGTTTCATTCCCCCTAAGACTAGTAAAGTTTTATATATGTTGGTGGAGGTAATTGTCTCTAATCTTTTCGAGAAATAATGTTGCTGGGTGTTTTTCTAGGTACGAGGTACCATTGATACGAAAAAATAAATAAGGTACCATACTTTTATTTACCTGGTTATTTACTTGGTGTCGAGGCCTTACTGTAAGCATTTAAGCTTGTAATGACCCATCGTAGCATCTTATCATAGCAGTAGTTTTTCTTTATGAGGAGAGCGCTATTTAACTTAGTATGTTGTAAATTTGTATCTGTGATTCTTCCAGGCTGTATTCAGATTCGATTTAAAACTATTTACAGATTCAGCTTCAACACAGTTTGTAGGAAGAGAATTCCACTCGTTGACAACCCGCTGGGAGAATACACTTGCTCTTTGCTGAGTTCTGTTCTGTCGTTTGGATATCTTGTAGTTGTGGCCCCTTGTTCTTGTGGATGTATTCATAGTAAAAAATATTTCCTTATCGAACTTATCAATTTCATGAATTATTTTGTAGACTTGAACTTGGTCACAGCGTTCCCTTCGGTAACTTAATGTTGGTAGACCTAATATTTTCATTCTTTCCTCGTACTCTAAATGTTTTATGTCGTCCACTAGTTTGGATGCCCTTCTTTGTACGTTTTCAATTAGAAAGATGTCCTTTTGTAGTAGGTATGGTGACCAAACTGCTGTCCCGTATTCCATATGAGGCCGAACAAGTGTTTTATATAGCAACAGGAACATATCTTTATCGATATATGAAAAAGTTCTGTTAATAATGCGAGCATGCTGTTTGCCTTGTTTACACATTTTCTGACTTGCTCTGTGAACTTTAAATCCTTTTGGAATATTATGCCCAAGTCACATTCTGAGTCTACTTGTAGTATTTCAGTGTCTGACATGTGATACTTATGATTGTCATTGTTTCTACCTATATGCATAGATTTACATTTGCTGGAATTGAATTTCAGGTCCCAGGTATTTGACCAGTCGAATAGGTTATTTAAGTCCTTTTGTAGGTTCATACAGTCTTCCTCACCTCTGACAGTCGAATATATCTTGGTATCGTCAGCGAATATCTTAATTAGATTTTTCACGATATCTGGTAGATCGTTAATGAAAACGAGGAACAATGTAGGGCCTAATACACTCCCCTGCGGTATACCACTCAGAACGTCCGCCCAGTTAGATTCTTGGTTATCAATCACGACCCGTTGCTTCCTGTCACTTAGAAAATGTCTTATCCATTCAAGAACTTTACCTCTGATTCCGTACGAGAATAGCTTGTTTGCGAGACGTTGGTGTGGAACGGTATCAAATGCCTTTCTAAAGTCTAGATAAATAACGTCAATTTTTTCGTGATTGTCTAATGCTTTTGACCATTCTTCAAATATACATAACAACTGTGTAACACATGAGTGGCCACTACGGAAACCAAACTGATGAACAGAGAATAAACTGTTTTCCTCCATGTGTGACATTAGATGGTCCTTTACAATGGATTCCAGTAGTTTGCAAATAACACACGTTAGGCTGACTGGTCTGTAGTTCTCCGCTTTCTTTTTATCACCCTTTTTGAAAATAGGTGCAACATTTGCTGATTTCCACTGCATGGGTACCTCCCCGGTGTTCAATGATTTATTGAATAACACAGTTAATGGTTTTATATATGGTCCTTAATTTCGAATAACAGCTTGTTATGAAATCCATCTGGTCCGGGCGATTTTGTAACATTCAACTTCTTAAGTTTGTTGTACACGGTTTCTTCCGTTATCTCAAATTCATTTAGCATATTGTCGAAGTTCCTGTCCGGTAGTGTGGGTACATTAACTAGACTCTCACGTGTAAATACACTGCTGAAGAACTTATTAAGAATTTCTGCATTTTCTTTGTTACTTGTCGTTAATGTTCCATCTTCCTTCATTAGATCACTGATTTTGTCCTTGGTCTTTGTTTGCGATTTCACATATTTCCAAAATAATTTGGGTTCACTTTTGACTTTGATCGCTATATTTCTTTCATATTCTCGCTTCTCATATCTAATTGTTCCCGTTGCTTCATTTCTGACTTTGGTATATTTCTCCCAGTTGTCATTACTCTTGCAGTTTCTATATTTAACCCATGCTCTTCTCTTCCTATCAATTGTCTCTGCCGTTTTACGACTCATCCACGGTTTCCTGAACACCCACTTATCTGTAGTTAATGGTACAAATGTATCTATCAGTGTATTAATCTTGGTGCTAAAGTGACACCACATTTCCTCAGCTGAGCAACTGTCGTCTATACCCCACTCACAATCTGTCAGAGTCTCATTCATAGCAACATAATCAGCCTTAAAGTAATTTGGTCGTTGAGAACTCCTTGGATTTGTTGGAATGTACCAAACATAGTCAAATATTAATAATAGGTGATCACTAACACCGACACTTGGCAAGTATTCAACATTATCTACCATTCTGTCCTCATTTGTGAACACTAAGTCCAAGCAACTGTCTTGTTGGCCTGCTCGATGTCTTGTAGGTTGCACTATGTGCTGAGTTAAATACACATCTCTAATGTTTTCAATAAATATGGAGTCATCACTCATAATACTAGATGTACATTCAATGGTGGACCAGTCTATGTCTCTAAAGTTAAAGTCACCAGCTATAAGTATATGACTGTATCCTAAATTCACTGCTGCTTTAATAACAATGTTTAACTGCCTATTATTGTCCTTCGATGAGTTTGGGCTTCTGTATATTCCACCAATTAGCAGTTTATCACTATTTTTTAGGTTGATACTACACCAAACTGATTCTTCAAAGTTATAAGGTGCTAATTCCTCCACTAATGTTGCCGATATCGTATTTTGGATGTGTATCGCTACTCCTCTACCCTCATCTATCGAATTTATATAGACTTCGTATCCACTAATTCTGAATTCATTCAGGCTCATGTTCTGTTGAGGGTGTTTAGGCAAAATCTCCGTAAGAATTATCACTTTCGGCTCAATCTCCTTCACTAATTCATAGAGTTCATCTCTCTTGTTTAGGTAGCTATCACAGTTAGTTAACATCACTTTAAAATTGTCACTATTCACAGTTAAAAGCTGATTAGTAAAATTGTTTTTATGAAAAATTAGCTGAGGCAGAGGTATAGTCACCACTGCTCTCCAACTCTATAGCTTCACTCTCAGCTACGCCAGACTTTTTGACGATTCTCAACCCTCTTAATTCAATGTCTGTTTCTCCGTTCTTCACCCTATCTTCAAATGTTTTTTTCATTTCTAACAATTTCTTTTTATGTTCATCTCTCTGTGAGAATGTTAAATCTTTGCTCACTGAAATTTTCCTCAATTGCAGTTTTGATGCATCTTTAAGTTTTTTGCTGCCTTTAAGTACATCTCGTCTTTGACTTTTTTCCATAAATTTCACGCGAACACCTCTGGGCGCTGAACCGCTTACTTTAGGTTTCCCCCCAAGTCGTATTACTTGCAATATCTTTGCATCATCGACACCTGTAGTGTTACATACTTCATTGACCAAGTCTGTATCGTAGTCTCTACGGACCGTTGAATCTGGACTATTGCACTCTGGGATTCCCCATAAGATTAAGTTATTTTCTCTTCTGATTAAGTCATCCCTTTCTTTCAATTTCCGCTCTACAATAGCCTCAAAATCTTTCACGACTTCTTCTTTCACTTCAGTTTTTATGCCATTAGCTTCTTCTACTACCAGTTGCTTCACACTATGTTCCATGTTATTCACTTTCACTTCTAATTCATCAAACCGCTCTGACGTCGACTTTTTAATATCGTTCAATGTGCTATTCATTCCACTAAGAGTCGGTAATTATGGTTTACAACTACGGCACAGATAAATACATGTGTCTATGTCGGATTCGATAAGGGCATCGTACACTGCTTTAGGGAATTTGGTGCATTTCAAGCAATACCATTCACCACAGATCTCACAACCTAGAGAGGGTGTTGATGAGATTATCGATATCTTACACAGTGGGCACTTAATTACTACTGTTCGTGGTACTCGCTATTGGCATGGGTACATGTTCACTGATACTAGATACTGACTGTGCCTTTCTTCTTTTGTCGGGCTTATCTGGTTTGGGACCCATTGTTTGTCAATTTTCTCGATTGTACAACAAATAAATAAAGCCACAATTCACGAAATACAACTTACACTATGCAACTATATACTCAATAGTATCATCAAGATCACAATGGAGTCTCTGCTCGATCTTAAATATGTTGAAATATGTGCAAATGTAATTCACCTCGTCTTTACATGGGGGCAGACATCTTGGATTCACAGTAGCATGTAAACTTATCTCTGATTGGTCAGTTCTGATAAGATCATGAGAGCTCGAATCTGATTGGACGAAAAATGTTCCACATGTAAACCGCTCACCACTAATCTGCAATTTGACACAAATAATCACTGAATGACGAATAGTAGCGACATTAATGTATCATACATTGATGTAGTAGACATTCATACACACTTTTGACTAAGAATCAAACCTATATTTGTCTATTTTATGAACTTATTCAGCTAAATTCAACTAAATGTTCTTCACAGAAAATAAACACGTCTCGACTTTCGCGCATGCGTTTAACTGAACATTATTCCATTGTATAGTTATGAACACATCAGAAAACATACAAAACTGCCATATCAGTTGTTTCTAATGATAAAAAACAGTCGATTTTCAATGAAAAATTTGATTTTTCACAATTGCGAAAAGTTCGAGGGTGGTATACTTCAAAATGGTGCCAAACATTCATCCAGCGGGTTACAGAGCGCAGACATACGGCATATAACTCGTAATTGAATGTAGTTTCAGAAAAAATATGTCTGCAAAAATCCTACAGGGGGAGGATTTCCATTTCTGGCTGACGGCGAATATATGTTTCTGGTGAAACGGACCCAGCTTTCCAAGCCGTGTGACCAGGGTAAATGTAAGACCCGGTGATATTGCACCGAAGAGCATCTTGGGATTGTCGTGACGTCAGGCTCATTTACATATTTTACTGTACGCCATCTTGAGTAGTAAAGAATCAAGGATTCTGTTGGAGAATCTTTGCTAAATCACCGACATCGGTAACGTTAGAAAATTTCCAAGGGATATTTTATTGTCTTAACACACCACCCAAGGGAACGGACCGGTGTAAGTTTGTGTTTTATTTGTTCAATTATGTGTATTTTACATACGATTACGTCATATTGATTGGGGTTCATTCGGGACGCCATTCCGTCGTAAATACGCGTCTCGAACACTATAGAAACAGTTCGTGTTTAGCCTATATTCTTATGCAATTTGGGTACAGTTGTTCTTTTCAATTTACCCGTTGAATGTTGAATCACTTGCATTAGATAAATGATATCAAATAGGTAAATATTTATCTAGGTTGGAAAATTCGTAAAAAATGGATCCAGTCATTTTCTAGGAATTTGCGTTTTAGTCGTGATTATTCGTGTTACTAAAACATGTTCTAAGTAATATTATATAATTTATTGTAGCTTCATACACGTAAGTGTATCTACTTTGAAACACGTTGTAGTACCATGTTAATTTTCCAGAGGAAACGCCCACACAAGCAGTTGAAGCACTCTCTTTCCTTTGTTTTGACAGTAGTTTGGACATGTCAGATTTTATTTACCAGTTGCTCCTTTGTTCTCAAGATGTGAACATAAACAACTATACAGTCTATAGAAACAGAAAAGAGTTCAAAAGACCTAAAAGGAGGTGTGGTAAGGCCAGTAAAAAGGAACATTTAGCATATAAACATGCACGTCAATTCCTGGAAAATAAATTTATCAGCTCGTCAATTGGTCTCTGGTTGTTTCGCCCCGGTGACCTGTTCGCCCCACGGGTCGATTCGCCCCGGTGACCTGTTCGCCTCGGGTCGTTTCACCCCGCTCATAATCACCCCGCTAATAATAAAGAGGGAGCAATATATGATACACAAAGTTATTAAATGGTGAAATAAATTAAATAATATCGGTCACGTTGGCCACCGTTTCATATAGAAAGATACGTAGACAACATATACCTATATGAAACAGCGTTACCAGCTGGCACCTCGGGGAGGTGTGACAGTTAGATTTCACGCCAATTTTCAGGAATGTTTTTATGTAGATCAAGAAAGAAGTCATAACCAATTTCAGGAACTTATTTTCAGGGAGAATAATTGAAGTCCAATTCCTGTTGTCTACCCTCGCGAAATGCGAACATCATATGGGACTGTGTCTGACGTGTTTTTGCCGCTATATTTGTCATTTATTCCATAGGCCTTCAGGACCAGCTAAACTCGAAACTTGCTAGCTGCACATATAGGAGGTTTTGAGCTGACGTCATGCAGGATATATTCCTGTTACTAAAAATAGCTGGCCGTCAGCTTCGGCGAAGAGCGTATTTACATGATTTACATTGCTCGGTGTGTATCAATAATAATTATTATCGGTATTTACTGACAATATCTGATGGGGAAAGAATGTGTGGTATTTGGTTGTACTAACAGAGATTCTGACAAACAAGTAGCCTTAAAGCGGTATGACTAAAATAAGAAAAGGGCCATTTTCTAAGAAAATGACTTCTTGCCTAAGAAAAGGGCCTATAAAAACCACATTAACGGTTCAAATGGGTGTAAAACAATGTTTATATATGTATGACGATATTTTATTGAGGTACCCATAAAATAAAGCCAATATCATGAAGAATAAAGATGTGCCATTTGAAGTAATCTTATGATCAATACGTACGGTACTCACTGTTTGCGTATATTTCTGACAGCTTCCGATCAAAAATTGCTACTTGCTGAATGAAGCACCATCAACCAATCGTAGATCGTTCTACTTCTTATGTAAATTAGCTTTACTCCGGACTTGATTGTTATGATTTATTTTTTTCCACTCGCCCAGCTGGGCAAGTACTTGCCCAGGTCAAAAAGTTACTTGCCCAGTTTTTTTTAAAAAGAAATTGCTGTTTCCAGTATTTGTAATGTTGCATCTTATTAAAAAAAAAAAAGCTTTTACATATGATCATTACCAAAACGTATGAGACATATTCACTATTATTGTTATTTATATTTTAAGTATTAAATGAACATAAACAAACAAATAGCAGCGAATTTGCTCAGAGGCTTGCACACTTCTTATTTTCTATAAGCGTTGAGCGACATAGATTTTGTTTAATTTGTAGTGGCTATGTTTGCATGCGCTGCGTGCTGCCTTAATTACTAAATTCAATGGTTTCGGACCCGGCGCCGACCGTTTCGTCCCAAGCCGTTATGTTCGGCGTCTGAAATGCGCGTTAACCCAACTGTATACGAGACGATATATGTGGCCGCGTATACACTAGTCTATACTCGCAGTCATGTTATTTGTTAGCCCGGCCGCGTACATCCGACAAATAATCCGTGAATTAAACTTGCCCGATATGGACCGTGTTCAAAATCGCTAGCGATTCTACCCGTAACCGTGTACATAGACACTGCTTGAATCTTACTTCCCGCAAATTGACGTAAACTGTAAACAACAAATGGTCGCTGAATTAATACCATTTGTTGGCCGTTATCGATGGAATTAATTGGCAATTTGTTCCAAAAAAAAAATCCTGACCAAATCTTTCACTCGCCAAACTGGGCGAGTGCCTGTAGAAAGTACTCGACCGCCACAAAAAGCACTCGCCATGGCGAGCTGGGCGAGTGAAATTTCAACCCCTGAATGGGTACGAAATACAGAGGCCTACTACAAATATCATACCCGAAGCCTAGGCAAACTAGGCAAACAAGTCCGTCTGGAATTGTAAATAAACTATTTTCGAACTGTCGATCAGCGATATTTTTTGGAAGTTTTGTTATCAGAAAAATAAAAGGTGAAATAATACTGTTTTATTTCTGACATTTTTGTCCGAGACTTTGGTCAAATTGGAACACGACCAGTCAAGCTACCGACTGGTATTCCGGGAAAATTGACACAACCGGACCAATTTTTTTGACTAGACTCGGTCGGTCAGAGGTGCCTTAGTATTGAGCCCTGCATCCTAACTGCACATTTTCCGCTTTATAGGCAACAGGTTGCACTGTATCGCAACACCACGATGAACAGTAAAAATGTGTGTAATAGAAGTTACACTTTGCACTCTAAAATATAGAAAAAACATGCAGGGTGTTGACATTAATACTTTGCTATATTGTTATTGAGAGACAATTCTACAATAGACACAAAAATATTACCATAAAAAAGTGCAATTTTTTTTAGGTCACTCTACACGAAGCAAACAAGAACGCTTCAAATGCACATACTCAGTCAGAACACTTATGTAATGAAATGTAATTAAGTTATGTACTCGGAACTAAGATCTGATTAGCTACTCTGCTGGGGAAGGCTTTGATTAACAACTCTGTCTTATCAACGATACACAAGAATTTACAGCATTCAGACATTTCCCCAGCCCTTTATAGCGCTGGGGTGCCACAGCACCTTCATTTCAATTAAAGTTCATTTTTTGTTGAATTGTGCCGTTAGATTATTATAAACACAGTCTCCGCTAATCTGGCAACATTTAACATGACATTCGATCTGGTAAACTTGAAATATTTACCAGACCGAAAAAAACATTTATAAAAATAAAATTGATTTTGTGTGATATTTAAGAGCTTTTTTCTCAAGTCTATCAGTCATATAAGAAAAGCTAGCTAGCACCAGAAGCGCATACCAAAAGAACGTGATTTCATTGAAGCTTAGAATAGAATTTTTTGTTATAGTCGGACATTCGGTCTGGCGACTTCCGGTTTACCGTCGGACAGGCGGCAATTTTAACGGACATGTCCGACGACTTTCGCGGAGACTGTAAACACAACAATAACAATATTGTATTATGAAGTTTAACAATATAGTAAATGGGAAAAGTAAGCATATGTATAACTAGTTTTCAGTACACAACTCTTAATTACATTTCATTACACTGCATTATTACGGAGTAGTCTTTCCAAATGTGCATTTGAAGCGCTCTTTGTTTACTTTCTAATTTGAGGAGAGTGACGTAAGAATACACACTTTATTAGGTAAGTTTGTGGTAATATTTTTGTGTCGCATTGTAGAATTGTCTCTCAATAACAATATAGTGAGCTATGAATGTCAACGCCTTAGCTTAGATAATCTCAGCTCTATGGATTTATCCCTTATAGTGTAAAATTTAGTTACAATAACAGCCCAATCTGTCGCATGAAAGTATACATACTTTGACATTGGTTATCATTTTATTCCCATTTTTGTAAGCCAACTGTAAAATCATCCTGTCAAAGTATTAGTGCTGGGTATCGTATCTCGATATATCGTGGTATTTCACTATGTATCGCGATATTTTTAGCGTTTTTTGGTTCAGGGCTGAATATATAGTTTTGTTATTGTAAATATTCAGTTCTGATTTTGGGATTTTTCCCCCCATTTGTACATGTACTTGTACAGGTAATATATGGGATTTAGTACTAAACCCATTGACCCGGCCTTAAATTACCTTATCTGTTGATCGGCCGTTAAACCCCAACAAACAAACACTACAAAACAACACCAGAAATGACATGTAATTATCAGTGTACAAGACTACTAGTCTACTACTACCAGGCCTTAGCAACTTGTTCAATTGGCATACCTCGGATGTGTACATTGCACCCTGTGAGATTATGACTTTGTCATGGAGAAAACAATCTTATGATCAACTATTCTGGCTTCGTAATTTAACGTGTTCCACTTATATAAAAAAATACACAACTACTTACTTGGCCCATTTGCCCTTCTTCTTTACTGCCTTCGTCTTTCGCATCATGAAATCCCACTCATTTTTGGGAGCCGGCACAGCTTCAAGGTCGATAGTCAAGTCGTCGACTTTCTGCTCGTCCGCAAATTATCGCGACGAACAAAGCCGAATGTTCCGAATGATACCTATTTCGCCCAAGTCGGTTCGTACATTTTCAAAATCGTGCTTGATAGTTTTGTCACTATTTCGTTTATTAATTACTTGAACCAGTATTGCTATGTAGCTACATTCAATGCATTTCTGCGCTTTAACATTAACATGCGACAAGTTGTTTTTTATAGAATGCAGAGATTGGGTCCGAAAACAAATGAGGACGAAATAAGCAAGGTGTGATTTCGAATGCCGGGTAACATCCGCCATTTTCATTGGATAATTTACGCAGTCACGGATATGCCTACCCAATCAGCAACGTAAACACGCGTGTTTGATAAAGGTCAAGGATTGTTTTTATTAAAAATAACCCAGGATTTGTTTACAATCGTCAAAAACAGCAAATGTTTGCGATTCTGGTAAGGAAGACGAACATCTTCCAAAATATGTGTGGTCGCCGAAAAGAAAATATTTGGGCGAGTGTCAAGTACGCGGCGGGTAAAATCTGCTCGTCCAAGATGAAATTCACTCGCATTGGCGACTTGGCAAGCGCCCATATCGAGCACTGTGATATGGAACATTCTAAGTCACTTAAAGTTCTTGTTTTGTTGGGCTGGGAGGCAGAATCAATGGACATTATAATTTGCCATTTAATGAATAATTATTCATTGATCTGATATCTGGGATAAGATGAATTTAATCGTCACCAATTGAGAGAAAAAAACACGAAATGTTCAAACCGGAAGTGCCTGCTGCTGACGTTTTTTGGCTTGTTTTCAGTAATGATGTGAATATTAGCTGCATTCCAGACACTTCCATGGTTAATTTGTGTAGTTATAAGTTTATTATTACTCTTTCAGAAGTAAACAACTGGTTTCTTGAACGTTCAACCTTTCAATGATACAACTATTAAATTTCGTTGTTGCATAACCAGTAGTCGACATAACCAGTAGTTGGACACTGTGATGATTAGTTCCATTAATTATATTTTCTCTTGTCATTTACAATGGCCTATACCTTTTTCAAATGTCCACACCTTTGTGTATGAGGTGGGTTAACAGGTCCCACTTTAATAATTCCTGAAATGCACACTGAATAGGTTTAAAAACTGTCCGCTTCAATATTTCATAATTGATTACCATTGACATATGCTCAGGGATTCCGCTGGTTTTAACCTCCATTCTCCAGACATACAATCCAGTACAAATGCACACGAGGGGGTATATCAATAAATTGAAAAAGTTTCAGCAGAGTATATCATGCCCATGTTTTACAGCCATATCTAGTTTGTTTATCCATGGCTACTTGCAGGCATAACGGTTCGTTCATAGGGTACTTTGCAAGAGGATCTTCAATGTATGCCCTGACACCATGTCCTCCTCCTCTGGGATAGGCAACAAGGCAGACAAAAGCAAGCAGAAGTTCACGTCCATAAAGATAAATGACATTTATAGGGGGAAGAGTGTGGAACCGCAGAAGACACCAGGTAACTGCCAGTTTGTTATGCCCCCTATGCGATAGCGTGTGGGGTGGGGGGATAGTATGTTGCTCTTTAGGTTCCGTACGTTCGTCTGTTTTCATTTACATTGAAAAGACAAAAGTTTGTATTAGTTTCTCCAGTTAGTCCAGTATGCTACGGGGGCATATCCGTGTTTTACTAACATAATGTCTAGTTTTCTTTTATATTACTGTTTACAACTGAAGAAATGGGTATTATGACCAGTGTAGATCCAGATCAGACTGCATGCAGTCTGATCAGTTCTGCACTGTTCGCTAATAAACAATGTAGATCGTTATCAGGCTATATGAGTGTGCTATTTGATCTGGAGCTACACTGGTCACAAAATTCCATAAGCCCCATTTCTCCAGTCACAGCCAAATATGTAATGTAATTAAGATGTATGTGTAGGATCTAACATGAGTGTTGATTTAATCCGATATGTATTAAAAATATTTACAGATTTCATAAGAAAGGAGACTATTATTTTCCATATTTCTCATCAAAATGGAAATGATTATAAAGTACTGTCGAACCATATTTTTATTGAGAAAGAAGACGAAATGTAACACAACAGTCGGTGATAGACAGAAAGTAGCACCTTATCCACTTACTACATGACCTGTTTTTTACAGTACAACGTCAGCATGGGTTGCAGAGCTTGGGTAAAGTGGGCAGCGTCCGGCGTATGCCGCCTCCGGCCAACCTACCGAGTCTGAAGAGTGAAAACCTTGGAAACGACCCGAATATCGCGTTAGTTCCAAGTGGAGGATCGGGTATGTGTTTTACATGTAGTCATGTGCCGTTCAATAGGTTAGAACCTTGCTAAGCTGTACACCAAAATTAGTTTCACTGCTGTTTGTCGTCTATATGTTGTGGTGGGATATTAAACCCATTCAATTTTCACTTTCTACACAGCTATTTACCTCAGCCTCAGATGATGATGTTTGTTGATGATTGCCACACACAGCAACAGCGTTTCTGGGATTTGTTGAAATTCTAGTCAGTGGGGCACTATTATTACATATGCGTAGTTCCTGGGTTTAAAATACCCATTTGATAATAGAAGTATGGCATAACCAGGGATTCCGCAGGGGGGGGAATCGTCTTTTTTTTTTCTCTGGAAAATTGTAATTTTTTATCGCCAATTGCGAAAGTGGTGATCGCCAGCGGAATCCCTGCGTAACACTATCCCATGTTCAATTCATTGTCTGGAGCTTAGCTAAGGTTTAAAAGTATAGCGTTACATTACTTGATGGCCAATTTCTGCTGCTAGGGGCCTATTTATAAATCGGCAGGATGTGGTAGCAGGATGGAACAGAATACCAGAACCTAGCCTGGTCTATGTGTAAGCGCTACACTACATGTTAATCAGACTCTGCTACATAACGGTAGGAATTCGAGGCTCACCTCGGAATCTTACACGTTTGGTAGCTTTGTCTTTGTCAGAAATACAATTTATCAGGTTGGTTAGGCCCGACTTGGAAACACGTAGGAATTCCTATGTGCAACCAATGTCGTTGTGCAACCAATGTAGTCCGAATAAGCATGTTATCAACCGGCACTTGCCTGCTATTGTCTATATGTGACTGGTGAATGGGGCTTGTGCAACCAATGTAGTCCGAATTAGCATGTTATCAACTGGCACTTGCCTGCTATTGTCTATATGTGACTGGTGAATGGGGCTTGTGCAACCAATGTAGTAAGCATGATGTCAAACGGCACTTTCCTGGTATTGTATTATTTTACTGTTACAAATGTATTATTTGAAAATTCACTTATTTGAGCTGCAAAAATCAATTCTCGGCTCGACTAAGTAAATTTTAACAGTATTTTCACTACTCGATTTGAAAATCAATACATATTTTCACATTGCTGTGAGTATTTTGTACCAGGGTTGGCCGGGAAATACCGGGGGCGGGAATTCACGGCGGGAAATACTCCCCAAAGTGGGAAATACCGGGAAATATGAATTTTGATGTTATTATTTGATAATTAAAGTTATTTAAATTAAGTTTTAAGCTCAGTAATAGTTAATTAAACAATCAACAACTTAATAATTAGATATAGAGGTTAATTACAATGTATAGATCTGTTTCATTCCCAACTAGGGGTACTCATCAGGTGGAATATTTGGCAACCATGACATTTATATTTTGGTTGTATTATTTTTTTGTAAATTACTTCATTTTTTAGGAAGCATCCGAGTGTCTGCTAGATAAAATTCACAAGGATAACGTCATCATGATCAGACTATGTTTAGACAACAGGCTGTTAATTGTCAACCTTCCACACTAATACATGTATTCGGTATCAAGAAATGATAATAAATGATCTTAGCATGAAAGATGTGCATACACAGTCTCTTACAAGTCTTATATGACTGACAAGTACTGTTGTTTTATGCTTTGCATTTGTATTACTTATTTGCATTATTATTATGACATTTATTTAACATGAAGACTGGGCCACGATGGTACGTATGAGATACAGTACCTAAAATCGTTAAAATTAGCCAAAAGCCTACTTATTTGCATGTACATTGATGAGACTTTAATATACTTTAATAAACCATCAGACTATGACAACAGGCTGTTAAGTCAGCCTTCTCTCACACCTTTTGTGTCGTACTGTATAATAAGAACCCAGGTGGTCTGTATATGGTCATGTCAAGTTGTAAAACAATTACACTTACACTGTACATGGATTATCCGTTATCAACGGGGATTTTCTCAAAATTCCAAAAGCAGCTTTTATTAGTGGCAGGTTACTATAGTAATGAGGGGTGTTCTCATATACAATACAATAGACAGTTGGCAAATACTTAACATAGACTTGTAATTGTAAATAGGGAAGAAAATTGTCTAGAAAATAATGATGTTTTTTTTCTCTAAATAAACTTATTATTTCTTTTTTTATTGCAGAATGTTTTACCTGTAGGCTTATCAGTCTACACAGATATTAAACCATAGTAGATATAGGGGAATATAGAGACTCATCTTGACATTTTGGAATGAAAAAGACCACCAAGATTCATATTTCCCGGTATTTCCCGCCGTCCTGGGAAATACTCTTATTTCCCGGGAAATTGCCAACCCTGTTTTGTACTCCTACTTTTGATAATCAATGCGTATTCTGCTTTAATCAGTGCGTAAAATACGCCAATACGCACCTTATCTGGAGCTCTGATGTTTATCGGCCCGTGTGTATATTGCAGGATGGGGCAGCAAGGAGAAGGAAGAGAAGACCAGTGGCAGTCCGCAGCCACCATCGCAGCCGCCGCCGGCTACTACAGCGCAATCGGTGGGGCAACCGAAAACGGTCAGTGGTCACGGCTTATCAAGTGTTTTCAAACTTTTTTAAACTGTCGAGGGAAAATAACGAGGATGTCCAAACGTATTTCCAAAAGCGGAAGGCGACATTGTGAAAAGGCCGAGGCGAAAACCGACATCGCGGTCTCGAAAACGCGAGATAGCCAGGCGAAAACGCGAGAATGAATACAATAGAATCTCACGTTTTCGCCTCGCGATTTGGTCTCGCGTTTTCACGATCTTGTGTATAGGTCGACGATGCGATGCAGTAGCCTAACCAATAACACGTATCGAAATATGTTTTTTTTTGCTCAATAAACGTGTATTGGCAGCACATTAGAATCGTCTCCTAAGACGAGTATCATTTTTTGTCAAATTATGTTTTTGTTGTCAATAAATATAGATGTTTGTCCACATGTGTTCTATTTCTTAATAAAAACGTAAAAATGTTTTTGCAGCACATGAGAATCGTCTCCTAAGACACTGTGTACGTGTCCTATTAGGGACATGTGGCAACCTCGCGTTTTCCAGCTTTGGAGACGAAAACGCAAAATTCTATCATATACAATCTCGCGTTTTGCAAACACGCCGCACATGCACATGATGCATGAGCAAAACTAATCCGAATTTTTCAAAAGTGAAAGGCGAGATCGCGAAAACGCGAGACGATTCTCATTATTTTAGGAAACGATTTTTATGTTTTATTATTGTCGATAAATGTGTTTTGAGTATGCACTTGTCGCAACGTTATGTCCGCGGTGGCACAGTGACAAAAGACCACAAGAATAAATATGTACAGTCAAACTTGTCTTAAGCAAGCGGCCATGGGAAAGTCCAAAATTGCTTGCTTAACACAGGTGGGTGCTTAATGGAGGTTCATCTTGGACCGACTTATAACTTGTTCCATATAGATTTATATGTACAATTAATGTACAGTCAAACTTGTCTTAAGTTCATATGTACATCATGATATACAGTGTTTACTTTAATTTCGAATACTCATTGATCTAAGCGGCGCCTATGTCAATTAGAAATGCCAAACACAAAATGCGTCATTGTTAAAAAAAAAAAAATCAAAAAAAAAGAAGAAAAATCGGGATTTCGAAGCTGAAGCCCCCCCCCCCCACCACCCCGAATCCGCTACTGGATAATGTAAATACAATATGCACAATAGAATGGATTATCAAACGGAACGTTTAATAATTTGATGGGTCAATCGCGTGTTTGTTGTTACAAGATGTACCAGTTCGTCCGAAAATCACCAGTTTGTCTGGCGTATGTAGTTAGGCAACGGCCCACGGTCAGCATAGCTCGGCTTATAACAGCAGTCCCCATGCCACGCTCGCCATAACTTGCACATTATGATGCATGCAAATTAATCTGTTTAAATTCCCTTAAAATATCATTTATGAACTTGGATGTGCATAAATTCTGTATATTTAGTTAATACCAAACTGAATTATCATAAAAATCGGGTTACGTTAACATCGATTGGAAAAAGTTGCAAAAGGACGAAACTACGTAGGTACGAAATCGTCGAAATTGTCCGTGATATTTACAGACTTTTTCATGTTTTCTGACAATACAGTTAGCCATATTTGGTTGAAATAAACGCGTGTTTGCATGTGTTTGTTTGTCTGGTTGAGAGTATTCGGAGGGAGTTAACTATAGCGGGTTCATGATCAATCGCTGATAGATATATTGCCGACGTCTTTCGCCACAGTAACCTGTCAATCATGCCACTAAGGGCTGCCTTTACTTACCAGCGATTGGCTGTACTGTATAAATAACTCGGCCACGAGAATAACACGTGTTTTGAACTGACAATTATAGTAGCCAGAAGCAATGTTTGGCTAGGGGAATTATTGAAACTATCGACCCTTGACTTTTATTGTCACAGCGGGTAGGCATGATTTTAGTGAATCGCGTAATGATGTGATGAAAATTTGGTCAAACAATCGGGTGTCATAAAACAAATTGAAATGGTATTGTAAACAGTTTAGCAGGCCTGCAATTAGCGAGATTTAGGTCACTGGGTGGGAAATGGGGATTATCTGAACGAATTTGGTCCCAGCTATTTTTTTTAGAATTTCCGATATTTTGCCGAGAATGGCCGCTAAAACGAGGATTTCGAGGCAAAATGGACGATTTTGCCTGTCCGTTGGCTGCGTTAAGACAGGTTCACGCTTAATACAGGTGCATTTTAGAGTAATTTTCATTGGGGGGAAATAAAATGGCCGCTTAACGGAGGGAGACGCTTAATACAGGTGGCCGTAAGTACAGGTGCGACTGTACTATACAATGTTTATTATTATAGATATTTAATATAATATGTATATGTGCCAAGTGCTCAATTGTATTATATTTAACAACTATGATAATAGTTTTTGTTTTGGGACAGTTTCGTATAAGAAATCTTACGAGGACAAGTCACTTTTTCAAAATTACTTGCCCTGAAAATTATATTTTCCGGGACAAGTCCGGGCAAGTCACTTTTGTCAAGTCACTTGTCCGGGACAAGTGGCTAAAAAATCAATTTGTACAGCCCTGTGATTAGAACATTTAATATCACAAACCTCATGTTCAGTGTCGCAAACAATTGGGCAGAGTGACCCAGGTCAATCTACACATTGGTAGTTTGATCAGGGCCTATGCTGTTCGTCTAGAGTATCTAGTTACTAAGTGTGCCACCCGTAACCTCAGATGACGGTCTGATCAGGGCCTATGCTATTTACCAAAATGATCAGTCTACCATGTTTTTGACCAATGTAGACCCCAGTCGGCCTGCGCATTCTCGCACTGCTTACTAACCTACGCTGTTCACCAAAGTAATTGTTTCCTCGATGTTGCCACAGCCTGTAGCAGCGGCTCTTGGGGCAGTGAGCACGCCGCAGTCTGCCGCGACTCCACCGCCGACAGCACAGACACCGCAGTCTTCCGGCACCACCACATCCACCACCCCTGGGGGCACAAATACAGGTAGGGCCGCCACCCAACTCTTATACTATGCTTTTCTGTAGTACTTCACAGAGGCGTGTTGCTGTTGAGCATGATTTCAAGTATTCTTATTGTGAAGAAATTTGACATAAAATGTAATTTCCGGTTAATATGTAACATATAATATTACAGTTAACCCAAATATAGGGGAAAGGCCTGAAGAGAATGGCACACCTATTGGGGTAAAAGCTATTTGGTCGTAAAAGCAATCTGCCCAATTCCATCATGCCATTCAATTTCAAAAGGAGAATGTGAATATAATTTTGCCAGTGCCAGTCACAAATAACGAATCCATCATTTCCATTTTACAGGGGCAGCGGGTGGGGTAAAGTCGTGGAGCAGCGTAACCATGGGCGAACCGGTCAAGCGAATAGTGGGGCACAAATCACCGTACTTTCAAGAGGAATTTCCATCTCTATCAACTGGCGACGACAAGGCAAAGGGAGAAGACGACAAACCAAGAATAGAAATAAAGGAACTCCCGTATGGACCCGGGCCAAGCTTGCGTCCACAAAGTAAGTGTTGCTTGTGGACTGCTGTGTCAATGTGTTGGAATAAGTCATGCTAGTTAACTCATTGGCCATTACCCTTACATTGCACATTTGTATCGTTCCATGTTGTCGTTTTTCACCACATGAATCATTTAGTTAAATTCAGAGATTGTCCGAAAGGCTTGATCATTAAAACTATGTTTTTATGCCACCTGGTTTCGAAGAAACGGGTGGCATATAGTGTTTGGACTGTCCGTCCGTCCGTCACACTTTTTGGTTAACCATTTTGTCGCAGTTTCTCAAATATGCTGCAGTTGGCATCCGCGTTCGACAGACGCATTTCTTGTTTAAACCTTTCATTCAGAACACAAGTATCAACTGGTAACTGTATATGTTGTTGACTGGACATTCAGAACACAAGTATCAACTGGTAACTGTATATGTTGTTGACTTTGGACATTCAGAACACAAGATCAATGGTAACTGTATATGTTGTTGACTTTGGATTCAGAACTACAGTCTCAACTGTAATGTATGTTGTTGACTTTGGACATTCAGAACACAAGTATCAACTGGTAACTGTATATGTTGTTGACTTTGGACATTCAGAACACAAGTATCAACTGGTAACTGTATATGTTGTTGACTGGACATTCAGAACACAAGTATCAACTGGTAACTGTATATGTTGTTGACTGGACATTCAGAACAGTATTCAATGTAACTGTCATATGTTGTTGACTGGACATTCAGAACACAAGTATCAACTGGTAACTGTATATGTTGTTGACTGGACATTCAGAACACAAGTATCAACTGGTAACTGTATATGTTGTTGACTGGACATTCAGAACACAAGTATCCAATGGTAATGTATATGTTGTTGACTGGACATTCAGAACACAAGTATCAACTGGTAACTGTATATGTTGTTGACTGGACATTCAGAACACAAGTATCAACTGGTAACTGTATATGTTGTTGACTGGACATTCAGAACACAAGTATCAACTGGTAACTGTATATGTTGTTGACTTTGGACATTCAGAACACAAGTATCAACTGGTAACTGTATATGTTGTTGACTGACATTAGACAAGTACACTGGTAACTATATGTTGTTGATGGACAGAACAAGTATCAACTGGTAACTGTATATGTTGTTGACTGGACATTCAGAACACAAGTATCAACTGGTAACTGTATATGTTGTTGACTGGACATTCAGAACACAAGTATCAACTGGTAACTGTAATTACTGTATATGTTGTTGACTTTGGACATTCAGAACACAAGTATCAACTGGTAACTGTATATGTTGTTGACTGGACATTCAGAACAGTATAACTGGGTAACTGTATGTTGTTGACTGGACATTCAGGAACACAAGTAACTGGAACTGTATATGTTGTTGACTGGACATTCAGAACACAAGTATCAATGGTACTGTATATGTTGTTGACTGGACATTCAGAACACAGTATCAACTGGTAACTGTATATGTTGTTGACTTTGGACATTCAGAACACAAGTATCAACTGGTAACTGTATATGTTGTTGACTGGACATTCAGAACACAAGTATCAACTGGTAACTGTATATGTTGTTGACTGGACATTCAGAACACAAGTATCAACTGGTAACTGTATATGTTGTTGACTGGACTCAGGAACAGAAGTCAACTGGTAACTGTATATGTTGTTGACTGGACATTCAGAACACAAGTATCAACTGGTAAACTGTATATGTTGTTGACGGACATTCAGAACACAAAGTATCAACTGTGGTAATGTATATGTTGTTGACTGGACATTCAGAACACAAAGTATCAATGGTACTGTATATGTTGTTGACTGGACATTCAGAACACAAGTATCAACTGGTAACTGTATATGTGTTGGATGGACATTCAGAACACAAGTATCAACTGGTAACTGTATATGTTGTTGACTGGACATTAGAACACAAGTATCAACTGGTAACTGTATATTGTTGACTGGACATCAGAACACAAGTATCAACTGGTAACTGTATATGTTGTTGACTGGACATTCAGGAACACAAGTATAACTGGTAATGTACTGTGTTGACTGGACATTCAGAAACACAAGTATCAATGGTAACTATGTTGTTGACTGGACATTCAGAACACAAGTATCAATGGTAACTGTATAGTTGTTGACTGGACATTCAGAACACAAGTATCAACTGGTAACTGTAGTATGTTGTTGACTTTGGACATTCAGAACACAAGTATCAACTGGTAACTGTATACTGCTTACAAGATTGTACTGACTGGACATTCAGAAACACAAGTATCAAATGGTAACTGTATATGTTGTTGACTGGACATTCAGAACACAAGTATCAACTGGTAACTGTATGTTGTTGACTGGACATTCAGAACACAAGTATCAACTGGTAATACTGTAGTATGTTGTTGACTTTGGACATTCAGAACACAAGTACAATGGTAATCAACTTGGTAACTGTATGATGTTGACTTTGGACATTCAGACACAAGTATCAAAACTGGTAACTGATTGTTGTTGACGGACATTCAGAACACAAGTATCAACTGGTAACTGTATATGTGTTGACTGGACATTCAGTACAAGATCAACTGTAACTGTATGTTGACTGGTCTTCGAACAGTATCAACTGGTAATGTATAGTTGTTGACTGGACATTCAGAACAGTAACAACTAACTGTATATGTTGTTGACAGGACATTCAGAACACAGTATGGCACAGAACAGAAGGAATGTTGTTGACTGGACATTCAGAACACAAGTATCAACTGGTAACTGTATATGTTTTGTTGACAGGAACATTCAGAACACAGTATCAACAGTATCAAGTAATTACTGTATATGTTGTTGACTTTGGACATTCAGAACACAAGAATCAACTGGTAACTGTATATGTTGTTGACTGGACATTCAGAACACAAGTATCAACTGGTAACTGTAATTACTGTATATGTTGTTGACTTTGGACATTCAGAACACAAGTATCAACTGGTAACTGTATATGTTGTTGACTGGACATTCAGAACACAAGTATCAACTGGTAACTGTAATTACTGTATATGTTGTTGACTTTGGACATTCAGAACACAAGAATCAACTGGTAACTGTATATGTTGTTGACTGGACATTCAGAACACAAGTATCAACTGGTAACTGTAATTACTGTATATGTTGTTGACTGGACATTCAGAACACAAGTATCAACTGGTAACTGTATATGTTGTTGACTGGACATTCAGAACACAAGTATCAACTGGTAACTGTATATGTTGTTGACTGGACACAGAACACAAGTATCAACTGGTAACTGTATATGTTGTTGACTGGACATTCAGAACACAAGTATCAACTGGTAACTGTATATGTTGTTGACTTTGGACATTCAGAGCTTCAGATAAGTTTTGTATTTCAAGAGTATTATACCATATTTCAAATTCAAGATGCCTGTGGTGTTGAAATGGTAAGACATTCGGAAAAGGCTCTTCATATGTCCTTTACTACATGCGCAATGTACAAATGTGTTGACAGCTGATGGGTGCTGGAAGAAAGGCGGCGCGTGTTTGTTAACCTATTTATAAGACTGGTTGATAATGTGATTGTGGAGAAATGGGGCTTAAGTTCTGCAGCCAGTGTATATCCAGATCAGCCTCTGCTTTCGTACAGTTTGATCAGGATCTGCACTGTTTGGTATTCCATCAATGGAACACTCGTCACGCACTATAGGTCCTTATCAGGCTACACGAATGTGCTATTTGAACGGGAGATACTCTGGTCACAAATTCCATAAGCCGCGTTTCTCCAGTCACGGCCACATGATGTCAATAACCTGTGAGGCGAGCCATGTGATATTGTACCTAAGAACAGGTGCGATATCTGGCAAGTAATTTTCATATTTTTAAGATAAAAAACACCTTATCATAAATGGACTAGTCTGAAAATTATTTTTTGATGATTGGATTGGTCGGAAAATTAACATATCAAAATCCATTCCAGTCACTTAAGGGTGAAAGGGTTAAGTACAAAATCACATAGTGAGTCTCGTTTGTCCTTTCCTACAATGCGGCTGTGTTGGCAGATGTCGGGAGCTGGAAGGAATTGGGCGTGCGTTTGTTAACCTATTAAGACTGGCTATGTGTTTGTGGAGAAATGGGGCTTGCAAGTTCTGTGATCAATGCTGATACAGATCAGACTGTGCATCCGCAGTCTGATCAGGATCTGCACTGTTCACAAAGATTGGTTTTGGAGAAAAGGGTTTACAAGATATGCGGCCACTTTAGATACATACAATTAATTCTGGAATTGCCTTGGGTGCAAAATCCCATGGCGAGTCTAATTTGTCCTTTCTTAAACAATATGCGGCTGTGTTGGCAGATGTCGGGAGCTGGAAGGAAGGCGGCGGGCGTGGCGTCATGCAGCAGCCCTCACCAAACAAAGATGCACCCTCACAGCAATCTTCAGCCCCGCAGAACCCGACCGAAACACAGCAGAATGGCCCCCCGGTACACATTATGCCACACACTGGTCACTTTTTTGTCGAGCCCGCTTGCGGAAAGCGAGACAGTGATCACAATGACGTTCGGGTGTCCATCCGTCCGTCCGAAATCTGCGTTAAAGTTTTTAAATACCTTATATCTCTGCAGTCCTAAGTCACATTGACTTGAAACTTCATATGCTTATTAGTCATCATCCATATATTCATAATGTGTCCCTTTGTCCCTATGTCAAGGTCAAATGACTTTAAAGTTTCTGTCAAAATTTGCATTAAAAATTTTCACATACATACTATCTCTGTAACCGTAAGTCAGATTGGCTTGAAACTTTGTATGCTTATTGGGCATCAAACTTCAAATAAATACACTCCGAGACCATCAAATGCCTCGGCGGGCTCGACATGCGGGCTGCGGCCATCTGGTATCGTTTTTGTGGCATTATTTGGTCCCTTACGTAATCCTATAATGTATATTGTTGTTTTTTTTCCAATTCTTGATTAAAGAATTAAAGGTACACTGTTCTGTGTCCGTTTTGCCTATAGTGGAAACTGAATCCTGCACACCAAAAACATCAGTATATTTAGTTTTGTTTTGTTCACATGGTATTCTCTAATGATAATGTCTATTCATTCTTGCAAAGCAAACACGCCTGTCTACAGGGTTTGCAGTTCACTGAATACTTTACAAATTATCCCAATATTTCCAGGTTAACATTTTTCCTTTGAAATAGTATCACAAGACTCGAAATATTAGCTAGTGCATGTGTGCTAATTATGGGTGAGTAGTATTGTAGTAGTAGTAGTATGTAGTATTTAAGTAACTGGATTAATCGGAGATAATCACATTTATGTCAACCAATTCTTCATAAATAATTTGCAACTTGTGTTCCATATAGATGTCCGGTGGGAGTGGAGCTGGGGACCCCCCTGCCCCTCAGATGCAGCCGCCCATAGCTCTGAGGCCTGGGGGTAGTCAGGGTCCCGCGGGCCCCGTGCCGATGGGGCCGCCACCGATGGGCATCCCGCCACAGTACCGCGGCATGCTGCCTCCTTACGTATGTCCCCTCGAAGCCTGCCTTGTCATCGTGTATTATCAGAGCTGCTGATAACCTGTGTATTAAGACTTGTTGTCCCTGCTTTAAAGTAGGAACTCTTATACTTTCTTCCTATTTTTCAACTTTACAATGTTGGCACTTTATTTTTTTTTCACAAAAATCAGAATGCCTACGCCGCTTCACAATTTATTTTCAGAAAGAACCATAAACTTCTACACGTTTCTTTTATGGAATTGTATCTACTTTATAAAAAAAACATCAACACAAAAACTACTAGTTAGTAACCACAAACTGTGACTATTGTGTTGTGAATTTACTGGGTCGACTAGAAATTCCTACATGCATGTTTATCCCTACAATTTCTATTGATAAGTGGCCAGTATAGTATATTACATGGTTATTAATACTTTGAACTTTATTTTATCACTATTTTCACAACTGTGTTAAAATCTCTTGTGGATGACAGTTAACACCTTATGTGCTGAGGATACACACTTTTCATGAAAGAAAATTAAAAACAAAATCTCATTTTATCTCAAAAATATACATGTTGTGACCACGCCTTTGAGCCGTCTCAGTCGCAACATATATCTTGGACGAGAAAACTTTGTAGGAAATATTTTAAAATTGCTTTACCCATGGGTGGGTATTCCGCATGTAATGGATTAATGTAGTAATGCTAGATAGCTTGGAAATGATCTAACTAAGAAAACAAAAGTTAAATTTTAAAAATCGGTCCAGTATTTCTGAAATTCTAAACAATTTCCCTATGTTAAATCCCCATAGACATCAATATTTGACCAAATTTCACGAAATAAATAGAAGGCTCATTATTAAATTTTCCTTCAATTTAATACTAGGGAAAAAAATATTTATATAATGTATTACATTACAGTTGTATCGTGGATTCCCGCCCTACACCCCGCCACCCAACTTCCAGGGTATGCCAAGACCACCGTTCGGTTATGATGGAAGGTACGTGCCAATGTGTAGTTCGGAAAAAACAATTCACCCTTGCCACCATAAATAACTGGAATGTTACGTTCATATTCCGACCAATCCAATTGTCATAAAATGATTTTCAGACAAGTCCATTAAAAAAAATATCTCAAGTAATATTAAATTGCACAAAGTGCAGACCCTGATGAGATGCTTTCTTACGAGCCAGCTCATCTGGATCTACAATGTTGCAAATGTTGCTGTAGAGGTCTGTAGTGTTGAAAGGATTGATAGCGGATGGTAGGCTCGGTGTATTTCAGTCCAGAGCTAAAATGCCCTTTCGGATCACTATTGATTTCACTATTTTGGACTGCCGGTTTTATCGCTGCCGCTCCCTGCCCAAGGTGTCCAGTAAGAGAGCTCTCACTGTGTTTGACTATTGTTCTACGAATTCTAAGAGTTGAAAGTAATTGCAGGGTCAGTGGAAGAATGAGGCTCCGTCTCTCTTCGACTGCAATTGTCCTGTGTGAAAATGTCCCTAAGGTTCACTATTGAAAACCCTGTGATTTCATTATAGGAATGAATGGCCTTTTTGTGGAATTTATCGGGGTATAAACTTGGAAAAGTCGCGGGAATACTGGACGAAGGCCGGAAGGCCTCGTCCAATATTTCCGCGACTTTTCCAAGTTTATATCCCCAATAAATTCAACAAAAAGGCCATTCATTCCTTATAATTCCAGCATTTGAAATAAATTCATCAAGAAAATGTGTTTATTTTCCGTTTTCTTAAGAATTATTTTAACTGCGCCTCACGGTTACGGAAAGTAGTTTGGCGTGGGAGTTTACTGGGATATAAACTTTGGACAGGGAATTGTGTAAATATTTTTGTGCTGGAATTATTGAGTATTTGACTGCAGATTTTTGTGACACCCCCTCCCACATGTGGCCCCTCCCACATGTGGGTGGAAGGTGGGTGCAAGCGATGGGTAATTTAACGATTGGGGTTCATCCTTACCGAAATTCCGACTGGAGACCTTGTTTGGCCCTCACATACTCACATTGGCATTTTGTATGTGACAGTTGAATCTGGTTATACCCCTTATGTGAGTATTACGATTATTCGTAATCCTATTTTAGGGGAAGGGGCCAAGTGACTTTGGTGTGGTATGGACCTGCCACCAGGTCAGGTTATTCTAATTTCAGGGCTGAATATATTGTTTCTCGATGTAAATATTCAGTTCTGATTTTGGAATTTTCCCCCCAATGCAGCAGGTTAAAACGGTATCGAACCCGTTTGCCCGGTCTTACATGACCTTAGCTGTTGATAGGCCATTAAACGCCAATAAACAAACAAACAAACCCCCTCCCACATGTGTATATATTTGTCTACAGGTTTCTGCGGCACCCCCCGCCCCACATGCCACCCCAGCGACACAGCGGGGAGAAGCCTGGTCCGGACGGCAAGGATAAAGATGGGGCCGGCGACGACTATAAGCGGCCTGCCATCATCTCGGATAAAGAGCTGAAGGACTTTGACGAGATTCTGCACATCGATTCTAACGGCGGAGGTTGGGCTAGTGCTCAGGGCGAAATAGACTACAGGTAACGGTGCTATGCCAGTATGTGTGGCTGTGACTGGAGAAATCGGTTTTGTGATCAGTGTAGCTCCTGATCAAATAGCACGCTCCTGTAGCCTGATAGCGATCTAAATTCCTTGTTAGAAGCATGGCGGACGATTCTTAGGAATGGAGAACAGTGCAGATCCTAATCCGACTGCCGATGCACAGGCTGATCTGAATCTACAATGGTTGCTAAACCCATAAGCCCCATTTCTCCTCGTTCCTGTCACCACCACATATGTGGCTACGACTCGTGTAATTGGGTTTATTAAATTTGTGGATATTCAAACTTCTGATCTTCTAGCTCACTTCTGAAGCCTTATAATGATCAAAACTATAATTAGACGTTTCATTGATGGAATGGCAAACCATGCAGAATGACTATGCAGATGAAGAGGCTGATCTGGATCTACACTGGTTGCAAAACCTAAAAGCCCCATTTCCTCAGTGACAGCCACATATATGTTTGACATGTGTCGTAAACCAAACTGAGTATACAGATTTTCCAATATGAACGAAGATGAAAATTGTATGGATATTGTACCTGCCACATGATGTACCATATGTGACGGAGTGGTAAATCCACTTGGATAACAAACTCCTCACCCATCGAACTGATGGCAGGATTTATCATCAACAAAAATACTTCAGATACTTTTTGGGCACCGCTGATGGATTTACATTTATTGAGCATAGGCTGCATGCAGCCTATGCTCAATAAATGTAATTCCATGGTCTCGGTGTGGGTCCAGTTAATAAGTTTGTCGAAGTATCTCCAATCTTCCACCGGGGGCATTTGTGTGCCAACATTTTCATATCTTGTTTCTTGCTTTGACATACATCAGGATCGTTGCTGGGCCATTAAACCCTAATGCGTATCTTGACGATAAATCCATTCTTAACGATACCTATCTTAACAATGAATGTTACTGGAACTCACACCGGGTGCCAAGTGTTCCAATGTACTAAGCTTACTGGATTCGGGGGCCGTTTCACTAAACTTCGTACGACTAAAATGTAAGGACAAAGTTATGATAGAATGTAAATTTCACATTAATAACGTTTTCTTGTAAATAATTACTTGATTTACATTTATTGAATATACTGCATATGCAGCCTATGTTCAATAAATGTAAATCCATCAATTAAAATATCCAGACTATCCTTATTTTGCACTTACGAACATTTTAGTTGTACTGCGTATGCACAGGCTGACCTGGATCTACACTGGTCGCAAAACCCATAAGCGCCGTTTCTTCAGCCACACGAACTGGCTGTTTATCGAACGTAAGACTCCAGTCAATCCATCACATCGTTTCCACCGCTTTGTTCTCCGTTTCAGCGAGAAACTCGTGTTCAGCGACGACGAAGATGAATCGGGCACCGGCAGGAAGAAGTAAGTACCTTTCTTTAACTTGACTTGCTTATATTACACAATTCCAGGGGACGAAAATTTTCAATTTTCTCACTCGTCCCGCAGGACGAGTACCCAAAAATCTCCACTCGTCCTGTGCCAAGTATCACTAGTCCTGCATGTGTTATAAAATATATATATTGCTTCAACATATATACAGAAGAAGTAAATAGGCCTATAATATCATACTCTTGTGACCATCATGGACTAACTGGATGGATTGATTATTGGTGTTTAACGGCCTATCAACAGCTAAGGTCATTTGTCTCCTACCAGCAGGCCATGGTCGTTGCCCAGGTTCCAGATTATGGGGTGTGTTGTCGGGCCGGGGCAGATAGCTGTGTCAATAATCAATCACATTGGGCTTGCTAGAGGTATGTTGTGACTGTCAGGCCGGTTGGGAATAGCTGTGCCAATAGCCAATTCAACCACATTGGGGACATGGTAGAGGTTTGTTGTCAAGCCGGTTGGGAATAGCTGTGCCAATAGTCAATCACATTGGGGACATGGTACCTTTTGGACGGAGAGACTTCGAGTTCAGTACCTGTTAACAGTATTTAGCTCTCAAGTACCAGGGGCCAAAACGGTACAAGGGGGCCAAACCATATAGGCATCTTGGGCTGATGGCATCGCATTCCGGTAAGGATGAATGCCGATCGTTGAGTTACCCTTCGCTGCTCGGAGCCCCTCGTACCCTCCCAATTAACTGGTCCAGTGCCACTGTGGGTGGAAGTATTTGTTAAAAAGATATATTTCCAGTTATGTATTATATTACAGTATTCTGCTCAGGATTCAAAAAGGTGGGGACATATGTCCCCTGTATGATAAAAATTCGGGAACATTTTCAAATGTTTGGGCAGGGGACGAAAATTTTCAATTTTCTCACTCGTCCCGACCTGATTTTCAAAACGATTTCCGGACAATTGTCAGTACTTTCTACTAAATCAGATCCGTAATAATAGTAAAATAGTATGCGTTATATTATTTATCATTCTCCCCGCAGTTGTTTATAATCAATGTGAACTTCAAACCTGTTTGTCGGCCAGCTACCAAATTAGCCCCAACATCGACGTATCCGTTAGAATAGACACATACAGAGCTAGTACTGCAGGGTTCAATTTTGAGGGCGAAGTGAGCGACATCGTCGCTTTTTTTTTGTTCACTTCGCTTTTTATTTCCCGTCGGGCGAAGTCGACTTCGCTTTGAAAAAATCCCGTAATTTTCGGTGATTGCAGTCTCCATATAATCGTCATAAATTGAAACAAAATTGTTTAGAATTTCCCATTTCACACCCCGCTAACCTGAAATCGGTATTCCCAGGGTTGTCAAATAGTGCTGCAAATGTTGAGTAATTGCCTAATGGACCTTGGGCAGCGTGTTAAACCAGATTATTGTGTACACACACTGTGACACCACAACACAGTTCAGTAGTTTGTTTGATGCAGCACGCGGCAGAAATTGATAGAAATAAACACGGCCTTTGGAATTGACCTGTCAACCTGTCAATCATATCCCGGCCGTTTAGCACTCCTTGTGTTAACCGCAAGCCGATTTTCAAATACTCCACCCACAAGGTGGGAGTTTGTTTTCATTGGATGTTTTTATCGAGTATTTCCATTCGCCGATGACAGCATTTGCTGATTTTTGCAGGTGCCTATTTGCGGGGTTTACACCAACTATATCACGGAGTGAATTCCCCCAAATGTATTACCAATAATAGAATGATATCATCTTCAATTCCCACAATGCCGTTTTATGACGTTAAGAGAAACGAGTTACACGAAAAGAAAATAAATTTTCGGATTTCCAAAATGGCGGACGATGTGTTTTCCGATTCCGGGAGCGACGCGGAAATGCAAAATAATGCGGATTGTCGGTCAGACTCGGACTTTTCAGGGTTTGAAACGGAAGAATTAATACGCGTAGCACAAGTTGTGCATGAATATCCTATGGTACAATCGACTCGTGACCGGGAATTCCCAAATGATTGGGAAAAGTAGACACCCGAGCAAGTCGCCCCCACACAGTTTCGGACCTAAAAATGAATTTGTGAGAAATAATAATTTCATTGTTTTATATCATTTTACATATATTAATTGGTTAATATAAATTAATTATAATAAGGGATAATGTCTGTTGACGGTACGGTCTTGAGCAATAAAATATACTGTTTTCAACATTTTCATGAATTTATATACTGTAGTGTTAAAAATAAAATTATTGTTGTTAAATAATATGCCTGGTCTTATTTGTATTATCTGTATTATCTGGTGAAGTTAAATTGTCTTTGCCGATAACCGACAACGACAACATTTAACATACTTTGCAAATTATGGAGAAAAAAACACACTTCTCCCACTTCCCCCTAAATTCCACCACTTCCCCCTAAATTCCCTGGAGGGGGAAGTGACTTCCCCCTAAAATTTGGAGCTAGATTGAACCCTGGTACTGTTAGTGATCTCCCTTAGAATAATAAAACGTCATTTGCTTTGAACAACGTAAACACGACTTCACAGACCATTTGGTAATGTTACTATCGTTACTACATGACATAGTTGAACCACATTATGTGACAGATGGATTATTGTTGTTATCCAAGACTGGAAATTGTCACTCGTCCGGTCGGACGACCGACATGGATTTTCTACTCGCCCGAGCGGAAATGTCACCCGTCAATACGAGCGGACGAGTGGAATTTTCGTGCCCTGAATTCCTGAAGATATAATTCCGTAGACTAATTACATCATCATACAAGTTCACATAATGTCATCTACGTCATTCTTTTACGTCCAAGTCTAGATGTTAAAAGCTATCCGATATCATAATATCACTTGCAACATGACATGAAAACAGACATTTCCGAGCAATTCGAATTCCGGTGATGCCCTATAAGTAGTTCTATGGAAGTTACTTGTAATTATGCCCCCTATGCGATAGCAAATGGGGTCATATTGTGTTGCTCTTGAGGTTCGGTACGTCTGTCCGTGTACATTTACGTAGGAAAGTCAAAAAGTTTGTAAGAGTTTCTCCAGTTAGAGTCCAGTATGCCACGGGGGCATATCCATGTTTTACAAACATAATGTCTGGTTTTCGTTCCAAGTTCGGTAGCCTGTTTGTAGCTGTGACTGGAAAAAAACTGCACTGGTCGCAAATCGCGGAAGCCCCATTTCTCCAGTCAGAGCCACAAATGAAGTTGAAAATATGATTGTATAGAACATTTAACTTTAATCCTGGTCACGGCACCAATTATAGCCATGTATTAAAGACTTGTTGATATCACAGTTACTTGCTTGCTACAGGCGGGACAGAGGAGAGCGGGATCGGGACAGGGAACATCACGAGGAGAAACGATACAGGGAGAAACACGCGGGTATGGGCGAGAACGAAGACCCGGACAGGAATCGCGAGTCCATGCACAAGGTAAATGACAGTTAAAGGTGTCGGTGGAAGAAGGGACCAAGTCCTTATGAAAATTCCACTTTTTAGTTTGACTATTCGAAGAATAGTTGGAGCTTGTGTAGTCACCGTCACGCCTTGGTTAAGGTTTTTAGTCAAGCTTGTATATGGAATACTCCTGGCCCTACACCCACCATACTTGGACAACTTCATCTCCTAGTGATGTACATCAACAACCCCTGACCTATATTTGACCTTGACCTACATTTAACCTTGAATTACTTAGTTAATTCCCCTTGGTTAAGGTTTTTGGTCAACCTTGGTTAAGGTTTTTAGTCAAGCTTGTAGATGGAATACTATTGTGCATACAGACACCATACTTGGACAACCTTTTCTCATAGGGATGTACATTAATAACCCCTGATCTATATTTGACCTTGACCTACATTTCCTCTTGAATTACTTGCTATATTCCTTCCTTGTTGGAAGCATGATGGGGTGTTTCATTGATTGACTGATCTGGATCTACACTGGTCGCAGAACGCATAAGCCCAATTTCTCACATGAACCTGATTCTGGCATTACTTTGTTGAATCGTGTGCTGTAGTTCTGTGTTTCTATCAGCAGGGTGAGATTCCCCACGCAATGAGAGAGGCGTGGGCCCAGGGAGGCGGGATGCCGCCACAGTTCAGGGGCGGGCCGCGGCCCCCACACCCCGGCATGGATGCGGTAAGTTACCTTAACCATTTCAACACCACATACATGCCTGTATAGTGATATTGGCAAATTGTGTAGATCCAGATGAGGCGGCTCGTCATCAGGATCTGCACTTTTTGCAAGTAATATTCATATTTTTGGGAACAAAAATACCCCTTTGTCATAAATGGACTAGTCTGAAAATCATTTTGTGACGATTAGATTGGTTGCAATATTAATGTATCAAAGTTCATCCCGTTACTTGGGGGTTAATGGCACATGGCAAGGAAACGTATAGTAAATAGTAAATGACAATACAAATTCAATCCCGAAATTTTGTAAATACTTTTTACATATTTTTATTCAAACCTAAAATGGCGATTATAAAAATTGGTATATGCCACAATAAAATTAATTGTATTGTATCTAAATATATTGTTTACTTTGAACATGTTAATTCTTTATGTACTTTTAGGTAACACTGATATTCCCTGATCGAGGTGTGTCACGAGTATATTGACTTTGTTTCAGCGTGGTAAATGGCAAATGCCGCCATTTGACTTCATGGGTCCGCGGGGCCCGTACCCACCGCACTATAGGATGGGCCACCCACCACCGCAAAATGTCGGCCCTCCCGTCAGTCAGGCTCAACCCCAGGTAGGTTGTTAAATTCAGTATTGTCTAACAAAAATAATAATGCAACTTTTAGTCTTTTAGAAGTGTATGTCGTCCTTGTCTTGTAAATCATTAATATATTTGGTAAATCATATATTGCATAAAATGAGCTTTTGCAGTGTAATAGTGTAGTAAAACATACACTGGTGTTACAAAGCCTCATTTTTAAACAAGTTTGTTAACAATTTAAAAAAATCAGTTGATCTCCCTTTTTTCAGGTTGAATGAGTGAAATTTAAAATGTTTTTCATTCCTCATTTATATGACCTTGCTGATGAACGGACGCAACTCCCCAATTAATCAATCATTAGCCGGCTATTGAATTTGGTGAAAGGCGGGCGGCGGCATCCAATGTTTGTGTATTGGTCCATTTCTCTGTTACTGTACCACCTAGAACCACCATACTTGCACAACTTCATAACCAACAGATGCCCACCACATACCACTATCCAATTTATGACCCTTTTTTTACCATGACCTATGTTTTTCTCCGCGTAATCGACTTGGCCGTTTTCAATATTAAGTTTTCATTTTTAAATCTATTTCTTGCTATACCACCATAGTTGCACAACTTCATAACCAATGGGTGTCCACCACATACCACTATCCAACATGTGACCTTTCTTGACCTTGACCTATTTTTTCTGCATTATCGACTTGACCATTTTCAATGTTAAAAGTTTTCGTGTTTAGGTCCGTTTTTTGTCACTATAGTCGGCACTTTTTCCGTCGTCGTCGTCTGGTTTTTTGTAAGGCAAATGCGTTAAAAGTAATTGTTTTTTCACAATATCTCTAACCCCTTGCCAGACTTTCATAATATTTCACATCAATGTTTGTCTAGGGATGTGCTTTATTACGCACACCCCCACATCCAAATTCTGAAGGTCAAGGTCATTTATTTACTTTTAATGTTCACCGGTTTTGTAACAGAAATGCGTTAAAGTTATTGTTTTTTCACAATATCTCTTTAAACCCTTGCCAGACTTTCATAATATTTGTTCTGGAAAATACGTTAGAAATACGGAAGTACGGACAACAATTAAAAAGTACGATTTTTAAAAAAATCAGCGCGGGAATATCTGGAAATAATAATTTTGTTTCACAATTCTGCCAATAAATCCTATTTTTTTATTTACCCGTAATCATACTCGCCTAGGCGCTTACCATTTCGATTCTTGTTATGTAATGATAGTAGTTTCAAGTGCTCAATCAAAAGAAGTTAGTAGAACACATATGTTCATCACTGATTACAGCGAGACATGGCCCAATTTGGTCCTGTCAAAGCGTGGTGATGAATTTGCGTCTTGCAAGCAGTGTAATTGTGATTTTTCGGTTGGTCATGGTGGCCGAGACAAGGCTCTAAAAAATTTACTTTATGCATATAAGTGAGTACTGATTTGTGTTCCTGAAAATAGCCCCTTTTTCTCTCCATGTTCCTCATGTGACCGACATGGGGTTGGCAGCTCTGCATCATGTGACCTTTTTCTCTTTTTTTTACCTTGACCTATATTTCCACACCGTCATTTTCAATGTTAACTTGGACATCATCAGACAGCAGATGTTCACTCGTATCGTGTACTAATAATACATGTATGCCAGCCTGCAACTGCCGGTTTTCTCTTACACTGGCTTCTTTTGCCATCTTAAGCCACTGACAATTGTCACTTTCAATCGTGGTCCTGATAACTTATAGCCAAATATCTGTTATGCAAATGTCTGCAAAAAAACCTGGCCTTCGTGGCTTTGCGTCGTTTTGATAGCAAATGACAGTTTCCAAATGGAAGGGATCCGTGTTTTAAATTAGACGGGACTTAGTTCCCTTCATCTATTGACTATTTTAATTGCGAATATTTTGAACTCGCAGTTGGGGAAATAATATAAATGTATAAAGTACATAAATACGCGCACTATCTGGAGCTCTCGTACGTTCAATGTTATCGCGACAGATGCCGCCGTTCCCCGCGGGCAGCCAACCCCCGCCCCCACAGCCGACGACGCCCACAAAGAAGGGCGAGGATGATGACGAGGTTTGGCGACAGAGACGTCAGGACCGCAAGGAGGAAGTCTCCTCCGCCGTCGAACGGGCGCGGCAGCGTCGGGAGGAGGAGGAGAAACGAATGGAGACGGAACGCGTTAAGGGAGCCCAGGAGAAGCTGAAGGCGCTCGATGCGAGGAAAAAGAAGAACGATGAACCCTCGAAGGTATATATCAACCAGGCTTGTTAATAGGTTACCGAACTGTGAAAGTCAACTGGACTTGTAAATGTGGGCTGTGGTTGGAGAAATGGCGCTTGGGGGTTTTGCAGCCAGTGTAGATCCGCCTAGTCTGCTCAGGATCTGCACTGTTCGACATTTCATCAATAAAACGCCCACCATGCTTCTATCTAGTCATATAGATAGTTCTCAGAATACAGGAGTGTGCTGTTTGATCGGGAGCTACACTTGTCACAAATCCCATTCATATTAAAGCCCATACCTCCTATTTCAGCCACCAATAGGTTAACAAACTGTGAAAAGCTGTTTTAGAATTGGCCGAGTTTGGCAAATTTTAATGTCTAGAATATCCATGAAGTTGTCCAGTTGAAGGGATTCAGAGCTGCAGTTAATTTGACCAACTTTAGGTGAAATTTTGTTATTTCTTCATCAAAAATGACAAGTTGGGAGTCCTTTAGAATCGTCTCATTGAGACAATTCTAAAGAACTCCCAACTTGCCATTTTTGATGGAGAAATAAGAAATTTACCTCCGCACCTTAACTGGAGCTCAGGGGATTTTTCCATCTGTATATGAACTTGCTGTTGTATGGATCAAATCGATCAATCCCAATCAATCGCACGAAAGTTACATGGGGCATGAGTTGTAAATTGTTTCAGACTGAATACCCGTCAGTATGTGACACTCACTAGATGTTGTTGATAATCAGAATTATAAACCTGGGCCCGGTTGCTCAAAACCTGTTAGCTTAACAGACTGTTAAATCCTTAGCAATGCTAGGGATTTAACAGTCTGTTAAGCTAACAGAAACTTTGAGCAACCGGGCCCAGGCTACATGCCATTTGCCACATGATGTTCTCTAACTAACTGAGTGGTGCAGCTACGTGGATGACAAAACTCATCACCCATCGAACTGATGGCAAATGCTTTTCTACACGTTTCAAATAGTGATGTATGTAGTTTATAGCAATATAAGTGCCTCCTCGCTTTACTATTCGAGATTCTAGACGTAGACTAAAGGTCCGTGTAAGATCAGACTCACCATGTCTATATATGATCTTGCTATTGAACCTGTGAACTCCAAAATCAAGCTTGCCTCCGTGGGTGATTGGTCGGGCAAACTCGAAGGCGTAAATTAATGTTGGGGGTTCCTCCTTATAGAAATCACAATTTGCCTGGTCTGTACCTCGGGTACGTTTTTATATCTTTGGCTCTTTTGTTACCTGGGAGTTGAATTGAGTTATTGCCCATTAAAAAAGTAGTAAGATTATTACTGACCCTACTGCTTTTGGGAGGGGGCCCCAAGTGATTCTGGTGTGGCGAGGACCTGGCATCAGATTAGGATTAATCTGATTTCAGGGCTGAATATATAGTTTTTAGCCAGGTTTTTTGAAAAAAAATCCAGGCTATTGGATTGGCGAAAGCCGGGCGGGCGGCGGGCGGCGTCCACAATCAATGTTAAGTTTTCGTGTTTGAGTCCATTTCTTTGTTACTGTACCACCTAGGACCACCAAACTTTCACAGCTTAATAATCAAGGGGTGCCCACCACATATCACTATCCAACATGTTACTTTTTTTTTTAACTTCACCCATTTTTTCCGCGTAGTCGACTTAGCCATTTTCAATGTTAAGTTTTCGCGTTTACAATGTTAATGTTTTCGTGTTTAAGTCCATTTCTTTGGTACTGTACACCTAGGACCACCAAAACTTTCACAGCTTCATAATCAAGGGGTACCCACCACATATCACTATCCAACATGTTACTTTTTTTTTTAACTTCACCCATTTTTTCCGCGCAGTCGACTTAGCCATTTTCAATGTTAAGTTTTCGCCTTTACAATGTTAAGTTTTCGTGTTTAAAGTCCATTTCTTTGGTACTGTACCACCTAGGACCACCAAACTTTCACAGCTTCATAACCAAGGGGTGCCTACCACATACAACTATCCAACATGTGACCATTTTTTTACCTTCACCTATTATTTCTACGTAATTGACTTAGCCATTTTCAACGTTAACTTTTTAACGTACGTCTGGTTAGAGTTTTTTTGGTTAAAACTTTTTCGTTATACTATATCTCTGCAACTGCTTCGCCCATTACCTTGAAACTTCACATGGGTGTTTATCATCATCCATATTTTCATTCTAACCCCCAACCGTGCGGCCCCTGTGCCCAATGTCAAGGTCAAATTACTTTGAATTTTTTTGTTAAAGTTTTTTAGTGTACTATATCTCTGCAACTGCTTCACCCAATACCTTGATACTTCACATGGGTGTTTATCATCATTGTCGCACCTGCTTGCGGAAAGCGCGATCCTGTGCCCAATGTCAAGGTCAAATTACTTTGAATTTTTTTGTTAAAGTTTTTTCGTGTACTATATCTCTGCAACTGCTTCACCCAATACCTTGATACTTCACATGGGTGTTTATCATCATTGTCGCACCTGCTTGCGGAAAGCGCGATCCTGTGCCCAATGTCAAGGTCAAATTACTTTGAATTTTTTTGTTAAAGTTTTTTCGTGTACTATATCTCTGCAACTGCTTCACCCAATACCTTGATACTTCACATGGGTGTTTATCATCATTGTCACACCTGCTTGCGGAAAGCGCGATATCGTCGGCATTTTGGCATACGTCCGTCCGTTCGTCCGTGTGTCCGGTTAAAGTTTTTTGGTTAAAGTTTTTCCATCTACTATATCTATTTTTTTAGTGTCCATGCCTCGGCCCAAGGCGCGACATGCAGGCCACGGCCATCTAGTCTACAAAAAGTGGGTATAATTATGTTATCCAAGTGTCTATGCTTGGAAAAAACCTGGCCTTCGTGGCTTTGCCTCGTTTCTTGTTTTTATTTTACTTTAAATAGTCTGTTCTGATTTTGGGATTTTCACCCCATTTGTACATGTACTTGAACATGTACATGCCCTTGTACAGGTAATATATGGAATTTAGTACTAAACCTATTGACCCGGCCTTATATGACCTTAGCTGTTGATAGGCCATTAAACCCCAACAAACAAAAAAAAATAACAAACATCTTTCCTAGACTTACCTGATAATTGTATGCTCTATGTATTCTCCAGCCTGAGACGGAGGAGGAGTTGGATATGGAGAGCAAGCCTGAGGGCCGATCGTCCAGTCGCACTCCCAGCGAGAGCAGTGATAAGGGGGAGAGGCCGCAGTCGCACGATGGACAGAAACTGTCGCAGGTAACACCCGCGCATCTACTTAACAAATACTGCTACTTAACCCTTTCCAACACCTCAGGCCTGTATAGTGGTATTGGCAAATAGTGTAGATTCAGATGAGCCGTCTCATCAGGATCTGCACATTTTGCAAGTAATTTTCACATTTTTGAGAACAAAAAGACCCCTTTTCATAAATGGACTAGTCTGAAAATCATTTTGTCGCAATTGGATCGGTCCGGAAATTAACATATAAAAAGCCATTCCAGTTACTTTGGGGTGATACTTGCATAGTATTTTCATCCCCCTAGTCTGTCGGATGAGACTTCAGAACTCGGTTCGCGTCTCTATATGACCTTAGCTGTTGCTAAAACGATAAATCTACTGACTTTTACCTTTATCAAAACATTAGATCTGTTTAACATGTGTGGAGACTGATGTTCAGTGTTTGGTTCCTGCGTTCAAACGGTTAACAGTTGCCATGTGATGTGAGAATGTGAGAGATAGATGGTTAAATAAAGCATGTACAGTGAGAAAAACACTTTCAAGTATTTCCGTCCCACCTTTCTTTCGGATGATATCGCATAGCTCTATATGACCTGTGGCTGGGACTTTGAACCTTTTCACTTTTTCTTGGCAACAGTTGGAAACGTGGTAATTGGCTGAATCTGTGCTTACAATATCATTGAAAGAAGCATTTCCAATATAATTTTGGTAATTAAAAATAATGTATGTTGCCACATGATGTTTACACATTAACTGAGTGGTCAATCCACTTGGATGACAAAACTCATCACCCATCGAACTGATGGCAATGCTTACGCCGAACGGCAACTAGGATTGCAGAGATGGTTATATTTTGTGAGAACTGTTACATGTTTGTACAGGTAATATATGGGATATAGTACTAAACCCATTGACCCGGCCTTAAATGATCGTAGCTGTTGATAAGCCGTTAAACCCCAACAAACAAACAAATACATGTTGAATGTAACAGTAACGGAGCTGTTGAGTTCTCTGGATGTGAAGAAAAATCACTTCCAATGTATATCATATATATATATAAGTATAACAGAATAGCCTCAAACTTAACATGAGATGGAATATATATATACTGATCTCTTGGATGATATCCCATCTCAATATGACATGTTGGAATTTAACCCTTTCACCCCTATTAAAGTTACTGATATGGACTATTTCATGTTAAGTTTGAGACTTCTATTATGTGGAAAAGGGGGTCATTTTGTAAAAAAAAAAAATGAAATGGTTCAAATGTTGACAAGACTGTTCGTTATGTGCCGGCTCATCATGATCTTCATCTTTTGCAAATATTAGGAAACAGTTCTCTAGTATTGAAAGGGTTAACTTGTATACCCTGGCAACAGTTGGATACCCTGGCAACAGTTGGAACGATGGTTCCGTCTATCTATGGGTAAAATATATTTGAATAATTTTGGCATATAAGAAAAATATGTTGACCTGTTGCCACATGATGTTTACACATTAACAGAGTGGTCAATCCACGTGGATGACAAAACTCATCACCCATCGAACTGATGGCAATATTTGTTCTCACGAACGACATCTAGGATTGCAGAGATGGGTATGATGTGTAGGTGAAGATTATATCTCATACTTGGTATACATTAAACAATTACAGTGTCTTGTTTGCGAATGAAAAAGTAATTTTATACATTCTCGTGGTTTCGCTTCTTAATAGACTGTAGGTCGTGAGTTCAATCCCTACTCTCGGTATGAAAATAAAACACTTCCAATTTTTGATCCGACATGGCACATAATGTTTACACATTAACAGAGTGGTTAATCCACTTGGATGACAAAACTCATCACCCATCGAACTAATGGCAATATTTGTGATTAGAATATATAGCTTAGCCCTTTCAATGCTACAGACCTCTATCATATTGTTTGCAAACAGTGTAGATCCACATGAACAGGCTGGATCTTAGAATATTGGTATCAGTTAAATGAGTGGTAACAACGTATAGTGGTAGTCGTATACAAACATTCATGATGGAATCAAAACTAGATAAGAATTTGTTGAACAATTTAATACCATACAATGTTGTACATATGTGCATTTCTTTATGACTTGGTCATATTGTCTGTAAGTGACGTTGAAATGAACGTTGATGAAGTTTTCTAAAATTTGATAGCATATGTGGAATTGTATTCAAGGGGTTAACAGTTGCCATGTGATGTTTACACTTTTGACAGAGTGGTTAGTCCACTTAGATGACAAAACTCATCACCCATCGAACTGATGGCAATGCTTATTCTTTCTACTGTCAACTAGGAGTGGAGAGATAGATGGTTAAATAAAGCATGTACAGTGAGAAAAACACTTTCAAGTATTTCCGTCCCATCTTTCTTTCGGATGATATCGCATAGCTCTATATGACTGTGGCTGGGACTTTGAACCTTTTCACTTTTTCTTGGCAAGAGTTGGAAACGTGGTAATTGGCTGAATGTGCTTACAATATCATTGAAAGAAGCATTTCCAATATAATTTTGGGAATTAAAAATAATGTATGTTGCCACATGATGTTTACACATTAACTGAGTGGTTAATCCACTTGGATGACAAAACTCATCACCCATCGAACTGATGGCAATGTTTACTCCGAACGGCAACTAGGATTGCAGAGATGGTTATAATTTGTGAGAACTGTTACATGTTTGTACAGGTAATATATGGGATTTATTACTAAACCCATTGACCCGGCCTTAAATGACCGTAGCTGTTGATAAGCCGTTAAATCCCAACAAACAAACAAATACATGTTGAATGTAATAGTAACGGAGCTGTAACTGATATGGACTATTTCATGTTAAGTTTGAGACTATTCTATTATGCGGAAAAGGGGGTCATTTTGTAAAAAAAATATGAAATGGTTCAGATGTTGACAAGACTGCTCGTTACGTGCCGGCTCATCATGATCTTCATCTTTTGCAAATATTAGGAAACAGTTCTCTAGTATTGAAAGGGTTAACTTGTATACCCTGGCAACAGTTGGATACCCTGGCAACAGTTGGAACGATGGTTCCGTCTATCTATGGGTAAAATATATTTGAATAATTTTGGCATATGCGAATAATATGTTGAGCTGCTGCCACATGATGTTTACACATTAACAGAGTGGTCAATCCACGTGGATGACAAAACTCATCACCCATCGAACTGATGGCAATACTTAGTCTTCGACTGATAACTAGGATTGTAGAGATGGTTATAATTGGTGTAAACTGTTGCATGTTGTAATGTAACAGTAATGGTTGGTTGCTCTCGACGTGAATAGAAGAGAAAAAAACACGTCCAAAGTGTGTCCATCATTCCACCGATCTTTTGGATAAGATCGTGTCTCATTATGATGTTTTAGAAAGACGTTGAACAATTTAATTTGTATATTTACACTTCAATTTTCCACCCCACATGCCACATGATGTTTACACATTAACTGAGTGGTCAATCCACTTGGATGACAAAACTCATCACCCATCGAACTGATGGCAATGTTTACTCCGACCGGCAACTAGGATTGCAGAGATGGTTATAATTTGTGAGAACTGTTACATGTTTGTACAGGTAATATATGGGATTTAGTACTAAACCCATTGACCCGGCCTTAAATGACCGTAGCTGTTGATAAGCCGTTAAACACCAACAAACAAACAAATACATGTTGAATGTAACAGTAACGGAGCTGTTGAGTTCAACCCCCACTCTGGATGTGAAGAAAAATCACTTCCAATGTATATCATATTATATATACTGATCTCTTGGATGAGATCCCGTCTCAATATGACATGTTAGAATTTAACCCTTTCACCTCTAAGTAACTGATATGGACTATTTCATGTTAAGTTTGAGACTATTCTATTATGCAGAAAAGGGAGTCATTTTGGAAAAAAATATCGTGAAATGGTTCAGATATTAACAAGTCTGCTCGTTACGTGCCAGCTCATCATGATCTCCCATCTTTTTCAAATATTAGGAAAGAGTTCTCTAGAATTGAAAGGGTTGTTGGGGCGATGGTTCCGTCTATCTATATGTAAAATATATTTGAATAATTTTGGCATATGCGAATAATATGTTGAGCTGCTGCCACATGATGTTTACACATTAACAGAGTGGTCAATCCACGTGGATGACAAAACTCATCACCCATCGAACTGATGGCAATACTTAGTCTTCGACTGATAACTAGGATTGTAGAGATGGTTATAATTGGTGTAAACTGTTGCATGTTGTTGAATGTAACAGTAATGGTTGGTTGCTCTCGACGTGAATAATAAAAAAAACATGATGCCACTCACTACTTTTTCTCCTGTCCAAGATATGCACTACATAGAAACCAACTAATAGATGATATACAAGCTTATTGTCAACCGACCCTCCATACTATACTCTATGGTAATATACAACTGGACGATCCTACTAACGAAACAATATTTACAGCTGTAAGAATGTACATAGAGAATACAAGTCGCTTTTAAATGGTACGGTGGAACCTCTGTCAGCCGGACACCTTGTAAATGACTGTGTGGTTAATTCTGGTGGGTTTTATTTTTATTTTTATCTATCTCTCATGGTACAGTCTGTTCGTGATTGCAAGGCATGAAAGAGGTGTAGGAGTGATCATATGACTGATTTACAGTGGAACTTCCCTATGCCGGACGCCCTGGGGACATCCCAGGGTGTCCGGTTTGGAGGGGTTCCAATGTGTCTGCTTTTGTACATCACCATGACAACCAAGACTTAATGTGGGCGTGGGTGGCTTGGTGTGCGAACATATTTTGTTTTCTCGAACTGCCGCAGTGGAATTTTTTGTTTTCTCTCTATTTTTGTTTTATAATAACGAACTAAGATAGCTGTCTTTCCTTTTTTTGTTAAAATTGTTTAATGCATGTATATTTACATATTGTCATCTATAATACATCTACCGGGTATCGCAGGAAGCGGGAGCTATGAGCATAAAGCAAGAATAAAATCTCAATTTTATGCTAATGGCAGTGCTGGTTATGTTTGTTATGTCCTGGTTTTTGCAGCCTGTGATACCAAGTTACACGTCAGGGAGAGGATTTATATAAGCTTGCTTTCAATCCAATCCCATTTGTATAATTCTGTATTTACTATGATTGATGCATTACTTGTAAATAATATACAAATAAAATATGTTTAAACTAAAAAAAACATGTCCAAAGTTTGTCCATCATTCCACCGATCTTTTGGATAAGATCGCGTCTCATTATCACATAGGGTAACCTATGTATTGGAATCGCCTCGGACAGTTAGCCACGTCCCAGACCCCCCTCGATGGGATAGTCCGTAGTGATATCTTGGAGTAACCATAACAACAAAATGCATTGTGTTACTCAACGTTTAACTGTCATACGCAACCACTAATTGAAAATAATATTATGAAAAACTACTTGCACTGAACAATATCAACAACGGATGTTCTACGTACAAATATCCATCTGATTATTTTGTTACGCCTTCAAGTTGTTAGTTGCCCCCATTTGTGTCACAAATCGTGCGGTCATCGCTAAATTTAGTAACGGGCTATAGTTTTCGGCAGAGTTAACTGCCCTCCGAATACAGCGGTACGTGTAAACACGCGACGCGTTCAACACACAAACGATATCAAGGGTGGCCAATACACGCCAACACGAGTGTCAATTCTACGTTCAGGGAAGGGGGTCAATAAGTCAGTAAGTGATAAATTACAGTCAGGGAACAAATTAATGACAGTATAACACATCCAGCGTAGATTAATCATATTAATGCAAGTACTGAAAATACGACAGCGGTTTCCCCAATGACGTCATTTGTATGTTTTAATATACTCGATCCGGGGCCAACTATTTCACTCATAAAACAGAAGTAAACATGGCGATTCAAAGTAACGCAGAAACTTTAACAAAAATCCTGCTACAACATTGTTTTATACCGGCAAGACATTTTCAGTCACACCGTGGCGGAATTCTTGTAGTACCCTATGTTCAGTACTTTGATGATGTTTTAGAAAGACGTTGAACAATTTAATTTGTATATTTACACTTTAATTTTCCACCCCACATGCCACATGATGTTTACACATTAACAGAGTGATCAATGCACTTGGATGACAAAACTCATCACCCATCGAACTGATGGCTTTGTTCTTTGACTGACAACTAGGATGTCGGAGGTGTTTATAATTTGTGTATATTGGGCATTGTTGGTTCTTTGACTGACAACTAGGATTGCCGAGATGGTTATAATTTGTGTTGATTTATGTTAATATTCCTGCTTGTAAAATAATCCTTATTTACCGGTATATCAAATTGGTGAAGATTCAATATCCTTTGGTGTTGTGATGCAGATATGAACTGTGATAGTTACCACTTAATTTCCACCCCACATGCCACATGATGTTTACACATTAACAGAGTGGTCAATCCACGTGGATGACAAAACTCATCACCCATCGAACTGATGGCAATATTTGTTCTCACGAACGACATCTAGGATTGCAGAGATGGGTATAATGTGTAGGTGAAGATTATATCTCATACTTGGTATACATTAAACAATTACAGTGTCTTGTTTGCTAATGAAAAAGTAATTTTATACATTCTCGTGGTTTCGTTTCTTAATAGACTGGAGGTCGCGAGATCAATCCCTACCCTCGGTGTGAAAATAACACTTCCAATTTTTGATCCGCCATGGCACATGATGTTTACACATTAACAGAGTGGTTAATCCACTTGGATGACAAAACTCATCACCCATCGAACTAATGGCAATATTTGTGATTAGAATATATAGCTTAGCCCTTTCAATGCTACAGAACTCTATCATATTGTTTGCAAACAGTGTAGATCCACATGAACAGGCTGGATCTTAGAATATTGGTATCAGTTAAATGAGTGGTAACAACGTATAGTGGTAGTCGTATACAAACATTTATGATGGAATCAAAACTAGATAAGAATTTGTTGAACAATTTAATACCATACAATGTTGTACATATGTGCATTTCTTTATGACTTGGTCATATTTTCTGTAAGTGACGTTGAAATGAACGTTGATGAAATTTTCTAAAATTTGATAGCATATGTGGAATTGTATTCAAAGGTTTAACAGTTGCCATGTGATGTTTACACTTTTGACAGTGGTTAGTCCACTTAGATGACAAAACTCATCACCCATCGAACTGATGGCAATGCTTATTCTCTCTACTGTCAACTAGGAGTGGAGAGATAGATGGTTAAATAAAGCATGTACAGTGAGAAAAACACTTTCAAGTATTTCCGTCTCACCTTTCTTTCGGATGATATCGCATAGCTCTATATGACCTGTGGCTGGGACTTTGAACCTTTTCACTTTTTCTTGGCAAGAGTTGGAAACGTGGTAATTGGCTGACTGTGTGCTTACAATATCACTGAAAGAATCATTTCCAATATAATTTTGGTAAGTAAAAATAATGTATGTTGCCACATGATGTTTACACATTAACTGAGTGGTCAATCCACTTGGATGACAAAACTCATCACCCATCGAACTGATGGCAATGTTTACTCTGAACGGCAACTAGGATTGCAGAGATGGTTATAATTTGTGAGAACTGTTACATGTTTGTACAGGTAATATATGGGATTTAGTACTAAACTCATTGACCCGGCCTTAAATGACCGAAGCTGTTGATAAGCCGTTAAACCCCAACAAACAAACAAATACATGTTGAATGTAACAGTAACAGAGCTGTTGATTTCAACCCCCAATCTGGATGTGAAGAAAAATCGCTTCCAATGTATATCATATATATATATATACACTGATCTCTTGGATGAGATCCCGTCTCAATGTGACATGTTGCCATAATTCCAGCACAAAAATATTTACACAATTCCCTAACATTTGATTGGCCCGTAGCAAGTCAATTTATTGGGGATATAATCTTGGAAAAGCCGTGGGAATACTGGACGAGGCCTTTCGGCCTTCGTCAAGTATTCCCGCGACTTTTCCAAGTTTATGCCCCGATGAATTCCACAAAAAGGCGATTCTCGAGTGATAATACCCAGAGCTCCAGTTAAGGTGCGTAATTTGACCAACTTGGGGTGAAATTTTGTTATTTCTTCATCAAAAATGGTAAGTTGGGAGTCCTTTAGAATCGTCTCATTGAGACGATTCTAAAGCACTCCCAACTTGCCATTTTTGACGGAGAAATAAGAAATTTACCTCCAAATTACGCATCTTAACTGGAGCTCTGAATACCTGTACGTGATCGCATAGCACATAACTATGGCTCTGAATGATCAAATGCCTGGTTTACAGTGAAACCTATCCAAACCAGACACCCTGGGGATCTCCCAGGGTGTCCGGTTTAGCGAGGTCGAGGAGTCGCTGTAGTATTGTAATATTGTAATATTTGTCAAGAGATGTTGTTTCTTGGGTACAAAATCACATGACTTGTCCTGGTTATTCCCCTTATGTGAGTATTACGATTATTCATAATCCTATTTTAGGGGAAGGGGCCAAGTGACTTCGGTGTGGTATGGACCTGGCACCAGGTCAGGTTATTCTAATTTCAGAGCTGAATATATTTTTCTTGATGTAAATATTTGTAAATATTCTGTTCTGATTTTTGGATTTTCCCACAAATGCAGGAGGTTAAAACGGGATCGAACCCATTTGACCGGCTTTACATGACCGTAGCTGTTGATGCCGTTAAACACCAATAAACAAACACACGACTTGTCTCATTACAGGGGTCGCAGGGCCAGCAGTACGGGAGGAACTACAACCGGGTCCCCCCGAGGTTCCAGAAACAGCACTCCGGGGGCGACACGCCCGCTGCCCGAGCCCCGCCCGGTCAGTCGCCCGCCCCCGGCCAGACCTCGCCCCAGCCCATGCCCAGCCAGATGCGGCCCGGGCAGGGTGTGCCCCCACCCTGGGGCCCGTACCCCTGGCCCGGGGCCATGGCACCTCACCCGTTCATTGGCTTTGGTCCAAGACCACCCATGGATATGCAAGGTAAGATTGATTATGCACTACATGTGGTAATAGGAAAATGTGGCATATAGTTTTTATATGCCCGTTTGAAATGAAACGGGACGTATTATGTATTCACCTTGTAAGGGCGGGTGAGCAGAGCTTGTCCACGCAATACCTAGAGTTCTTCTTGACTGATCGTAACCAAATTTGGTTTACATGTTTATCACGGCAAGATGAAGAAGCCTATTGATTTTAAAATTTCCGATTACTTGTCTCCCCTTGTTGGCCATTTTTAGCTCACCTGAGCGAAGCTCATGTGAGCTATTGTTACCGCAATGTGTCCGTCGTCCGTGAACATTTTCAAACGTCTTCTCCTCGGTAACCATTGGGTCTATAGTCACCAAACTTCATGGTCATGGTCCTTAGGTAGGGGGATTACAAAATTGTTAAAATGACGTCATTACGTAATCCAAGATGGCCGCCGTCTAAAAATATCACAAATTCTTAAAAAAATCTTCTTCTCAAGAACCGCCAACCGGATTTCGACAAAACTTGGTAGGAATGATCGATGTACATTGCTCTTTCAAAGTTGTTAAAATGGTGACCCTGGGGTCAAAAATGGGCGTGGCCCGTGGGGTCAAATTGGGGTCAAATTTTATTTTTGACTGAATATGGTCATTTCATATATCAAATTGAAGGTATCAATGAGGCGATCACTCTGGTGCATTTTGTGTCGAAATCGGATTGTTATGTCATCCAAGATGGCCGCCGAAATGTCAAAAGGTCGTTCTTTTATTAGAGATTTCAAAATTCTTATTCACATGAACTGCTTGGCCCATGGTAGCCAAACTTAAAAGTTATGGTCCATGTGTGAAGCCTTTTAAGATTTGTTAAAATGGAGGTCATCGCTAATCCAAGATGGCCGCTGTCTAAAAATAGCATAAATTCTTAAAAAATCTTCTTCTCATGAACCGCTTGCCGGATTTCGACGAAACTTGGTAGGAATGATCGATGTACAATGCTCTTTCAAAGTTGTTAAAATGGTGACCCCGGGGTCAAAAATGGGCGTGGCCCGTGGGGTCAAATTTTATTTTTGACCGAATATGGTCATGTTATATATCAAATCGAAGGTATCAATGAGGCGATCACTCTGGTACATTTTTTGTCCAAATCGGATTGTTATGTCATCCAAGATGGCCGCCGAAATGTCAAAAGATCGTTCTGAATGATCGATGTACATTGCTCTTTGAAAGTTGTTAAAATGGTGACCCCGGGGTCAAAAATGGGCGTGGCCCGTGGGTCAAATTTTATTTTTGACTGAATATGGTCATGTCATATATCAAATTGAAGGTATCGGATGATTATGTCGTCCATGATGGCCACCAAAAGGTCCATTTATTCAAGATTTTTAACGTCTTTTTCTCAGGAACTACATGGCCGATGCTGGGTGAAGCATTTTCAGATTTTGTAAAATGAGAGTCATCGCTTAATCCAAGATGACCGCCATCTAATAATAGCACAATTTTTTTAAAACACATGAACTCAATGTCACATTCTCCTCTGGTGTTCATGGAGTCAGGTGAGCGAATTAGGGCCATCATGGCCCTCTTGTTTATTTTCACACTGTGTGTATCTTTGTCCACGCAAGAACTGAAGTTCTACTTGAATTACTGTAACCAAATTCGTTATACATTTTATCACGGCGAGATGAAGAAGCCTATTGATTTTCAAAAATTCCGATGACTTACTCCCCTTGGCTGCCATTTTTAATTTTGTATGTGACAGTTGAATCTGGTTATGCATGCCCCTTATGTGAGTTACATTTATTCGTAATCCTATTTGAGGGGAAGGGGCCAAGTGACTTTGGTGTGGTATGGACCTGACACTAGGTCGGGTTATTCTAATTTCAGGGCTGAATATATTTGTTCTCGATGTAAATATTCCGTTCTGATTTTGGGATTTCCCCCCATTCAGCAGGTTAAAACGGGATTGAACCCGTTTGCCCGGCCTTACATGACCTTAGCTGTTGATAGGCCGTTAAACACCAATAAACAAACAAACAATGAAAACACCTAGTTAAGTTTCAAATTATAAATCATGTTATAAATTGTGTTCAAGAGTGATATATTGAAATGGTAACCGTCTTCTCATTTTATTTTCTGTTTCTTTGTTATGTTTCCTCCGGTATTAAAATGTGGCCCATTGGTTTCATAATTCTGGGCCATTTATAAAAAAATTAGGCCATTGTGACCCCTCACTATTTATGTTTGGGGCCATTTATGGCCTGTCTTAGAATGAACATTGAAATTAATATTTTATTGAATATATAACATTATTCCGAATTGTTCCAGCCAGTAGTGTACTAATGGGTTTGAAATATTTGCTTGTGCTGGATGATGGTTCAATTCTCAGCTGGCTAACAGTATTAACAGAACATGTATTCATGCCTGATATGCTTGATCCTGGTAAATTGATCATACATGATGCCACAGCCTCGTATACGTTGTGTGTATACCAGGTATGCCGATGTACCCGCCCGTGAGACGCAGTCGGACGGACAGCCACGGCTCGGGGACGGAGAGCCAGGAGGAGGCACGGCAACAGGAGATGATGGATCGGGATCACGCCCGCGACCCTCGTGACCCACGCACCTGGTCTGCCTACCCACCCCATTACGACGAGATGCGCCGACAGCAGCAGCCCTTCTTTGACCAGCGAATGTTGCACGACTACGAGAAATTGGAGGAGTACCGAAGGTTTGTAGACTAGTTAGTGTTTTCCTAAAAATAAATATTAACCCTAAAGTAAATGGAATGGATTTTGATATAGTAATATTGCAACCAATCCAGCTGTCACAAAATGATTTTCAGACCTAGTCCATGTATGAAAAGGGTGTGCAAAAATATGGAAATTACATGCAAAATGTGCAGATCCTGATGAGATAGCTCGCCACGAGCCGGCTCATCTGGATCTACACGTTTTTTTCAATACTATACAGGCCTGTGGTATTGAAATGGTTAATGAGAAACGTATTGTATTTACACGTTCATATAACCGTCAAGAAATCTGCAGGGTTACCTGAAACAGAGACTAGTATTAGAAAATTGAATCTTAACGGCCTTTATGACCTGTTCTGGAACATTGAATATGATATGGACCTTGTGCAATCAACTTGTTACGTTGTAGTGACCAGCTATGGTTGATCTGGCACATGAGGGGTTGATTAGTCTCGTGGTAGAGCATAGGACCATGTTGGTTAACATATGTAAAATTGCCATCAATCTGAATCTCCACCCTTTGCATAATTTTTTTTTATACTCCCATTTCCATTTCACTGGAGGGGGGCAATATAGATGTTTACCTTAGATGTGTTTTGCTGTTATGTATTTCTGATTACAATGGTTTTGTCTAGCCCACGTTAGTGTAAACTGTGACATAGCGGTCACATGAAGTAGCAAAAATGTAATTATTCCAGCCATGACACAACTTTCCACATATCGGGGGACTAGTAGACATTTTTGTATGTTTAATCGTATGTCGATGGGGCTGGAGATTACGGGATTTCCAACCAATGTAGATCCAGATCGGCCTGTGCATCCGCACAATCTGATCAGGATCTGCCCTGTTTGCCATTCCATCAATCAAAGATGGACCGTGGCCTATGGTGACATTGACATCTTTGGCATTGGACTTGAACAGGTTGCGTGTTCAGCTCCAGGTCAGCTTATTGTAATTTCAGGGCTGAATATATTTTTCCTCGATGTAAATATTCCGTTCTGATTTTGGGATTTTCCCCCAATGCAGCAGGTTAATTACAGGATTGAACCCGTTGGCCCGGCCTTATATGACCTTATCTGTTGATAGGCCGTTAAACACCAATAAAACAAACAAAAAAAACAACATAACATGAATGAAATGTTGATATTTCCCATGTCAGGGACTATGAGAAGAGCCGCATGGAGCAGCAGGAGCAGCAGGAGCAGCAGGAACAGCTGGGGAAGGGCGACCAGTACGAGGACATCTCCGACCAGGAGAACGAGAGTGACTACCGTGAGCCCGAGCCCCGGCCACCCGTCTTACAGAAAGACCCGTTTGACGAGACCGCCGTCGACCGCGACGACAGACTGCCGACCGTGGATAAGGTGGATAAACGGCCCGACCACGCAGCCAGGAAAGGCAATGAAAGGTACGACAGTTGGTTACTGTTGGTAGTATTGCAGGGATATGAATTTTCTCATTTTAGAGAAGGGATGGGTTGTGGACGAGGGGTTAGAACACCTGACTTTCAATGCGAAGGTTGTGGGTTCAAAATATAGACCCCGTAGCAAATCGCAGCGCAATCCGCTGCTCAAATAAATTTTCAGGATTGGAGATAGTGTTCCACTCCCATGCCTGATTAACGTACGGAAAACTCCAATCAATGCATCAATTCTTTTCCAGAGAGGAAAAGAAGAACGTCCCGATTCACGAAGATAAGTCCGATCGCTACGACCACCACAGTAAGGAGATGGAGAGAGAACAGCACGATCGTCACAAAGACGAGAGAAAGGTCGAGAAGCCGGAACGTCAACATTCGCGCGAGGAACGACGTGACGACCGGAGTGATAGACACCGCGACAAACATGAACACGCAGACAGACAGGAAAGTCGCAACGACAAGGACTCGCGGGGGGAGAAACACCGCGGTAACAGCAGGAGCGACGATAAATCTGATAAGGCGGACAAATCTGATAAGGGAGATAGACAAGACCGGCACGGTAAGGGGGACAGACAAGGCAAAGGGGCGAAGTACGAGAAGGACTACAAGTCTGAGCGGTCGGAGAGACGTGGAGGCAAGAAGGAGGAGAACAGCTGGGGCCAGCCACCATCGAGGAACATCGGCCCACCGTCGGGGTACAAGCCGTTCCATCAGGACGAAGGCAGGCCCCATAGTAAGTCAGAGCTGCCAACTGTTACGATTTTTCCGTATTTGTTCCGGAAAATACGTTAGAAATACGGAAGTACAGACAACAATTAAAAAGTACGATTTTTAAAAAAATCAGCGCGGGAATATCTGGAAATAATAATTTCGTTTCACAATTCTGCCAATAAATCCTATTTTTTTTATTTACCCGTAATCATACTCGCCTAGGCGCTTACCATTTCGATTCTTGTTGTGTAGTAATAGTAGTTTCAAGCGCTCAGCCATATTGATTTCTTCAGAACGTAAATTCATAAAATGTCTGCTCCAAAGCGTGCAGCCAACGAATTTGGGTGAGACATGGCCCCATTTGGTCCTGTCAAAGCGCGGTGATGAATTTGCGTCTTGCAAGCAGAGTAATTGTGATTTTTCGGTTGGTCATGGTGGCCGAGACGAGGGCCAAGGCTCTAAAAAATTTACTTTATGCATATAAGTGAGTACTGATTTGTGTTCCGGAAAACATGTGGCGTTCCTGAAAATAGCCCCTTTTTCTCTCCATGTTTCTCATGTGACCGACATTGGGTTGGCAGTTCTGGTAAGTAGCGGTTATTAGAACGAAATAATCTTTAAATATAATGGTTCATCAATGACAACTTTGTGGAAAGCACATATTTCAGGCTAAGGGCTGTTCCAGTACATGGGCGGGGGGGGGGGGAAGACGCCACTTTTGAATTTGGGTAACCTACCATAGATGCAAATTAATGTATTTGACACCCACCCATACATAGATGCGATTTCCCTGGGAAACCACCCACCCATATATGCAATTTTAATTAACACATTATTTTATCAATGTAATTCTCCGCGACACGTAATTTGCGTGTTTGTAACAAAAACTCACGCACAATGTGATGTATCAGGAGCCGTAGCTGCATTGAATAAGTGAATCGCCGAATATTTTACCTATTTGTATATCAAAATCGTGTTAAATTTGTAACGCGACTATTGTCAAAAATCGTGTTAAATTTGCGATTCTTTCCCAAATTAGACCCAAAATGGACGATTTCTTTTTTCTTTTCTTTTTTTTTTCTTTTTTATGGACGCATAGCCTCCTTTTATCTCACCAATGTGAATGTGCAGCTAATCACGTTTGCACATTTCGTAAATTAATCCGAGCAAACTGGGAATAACATCAATTATTGGTCCCAGTAACAAAGCAGTGCTAATTGTTATGTGCTCGATTTCATTTTTCCGGCATGCGTTCGCGCTCACCATTGGTGGAATATTAATTAGGTGTAAAGGCTGACCAATCGGAGATCGCGTATCAGTGGCGCAGATTAACTCAACCCAGATTAACTAAATTGTTAAGCACTGCCCACGCCCCCGGCGCATGTACACAAATGTGTACGTGACAACTGGCCTTGTTTCGCTACGTCGTAATTGAGCCAGTGCATGAGATAATCAACTTTATTATAGAACTGAGATTTTCGCCGAGAATGATTTGACTTTTTTCTGCAAATATATCGGAAAGTTGATAACATTTTCAAAGCAAATGAGTAATAATTACTAATTTAATATTCGTCAACATTCGATATCGTTTACAGAAAATGTACACTATTATCAGATTCATCTTCGTCGAAAATCTCACTTGATAAGCCTGATTACCTCATGAACTGGCGCAATATTGTAACACGTCGGGCAAAACATGTCTATACAGGTCTGTGGTGTTGAACGGGTTAAAACTCTGTGCGTACTCGAACCCACAGGTGGAATAGTCGGACGTGTGACACAAAGAAAATGACCATTACAAAAATATCCATTACCCCACCCACTTGGTCTCGTTCTATTATTAACGTCGGTACGATACCAGGTGGTGGGATAATGGGATTTTTTTAATAGGCATTTATTTTGGTGTCATAGGTCCCGAGTCTTCCACTTGTGCTCGCCATATGAGTAAACACAGATTGCAACGCACGAGATTGTCACGTGACGTTGCAGCTGATGGAACAGGATATCGGTCATTGGGTCATTGCGTCATCGAATGATGATGGCTACACATGTTTCTACACGCGTTTACAATAATGGATTGCACGGACCTGCGTCCACCCCCCTTCAGAAATACAGATTTTTTTATTATTTTTTTTTGTTACGAAATATTGAGCGTAGAATGCAGGAAATGGCTTCCTCAATGGCTTCCGGACCCCCTACCCAACTCCCTCGCACCACTCAGTCGACGAACGAGCATATCCAGATTTTTTTATTATTATTTTTTATGAAATATTGAGCGTAAAATGCAGGAAATAGCTTCCTCAATTCAAAATTTTTCCTGGGGGGCATGCCCCCGGAGCCCCCTAGCAGACTCCCTCGCACCGCTCAGTCGACGAACGAGCATACCTCGTTCAAGTTCCATGTGGGCCTCTCCCCCCCACCCCCCCCCCCCCCCACCCCCCCCCCCCCCTGGTGAAATCCTGGATCCGCCACTGATGAACATGATGAATAAATAAAACATGACGTTAACAATTCTTGGATTCAATATATTTATTACATGCGAAGATAACAGTGAAAACTTATGAAATATTATAGGCATTGGCGACGTCGTTCATTCGCAGTCACAGTGTACATGTATTTTTTGTTGGCATTATGATGCGTCTTGGGCGAGAAAGGATATAGCACGATTCGGATAAGCAACACGGAAGGTTGTATGTCGCCGAACTTCCATGCACTAACGGGGTCGCACTGTATGTTAATATGTCGCGGCGCGTCTCGTTTGCTGTCAAAACATGTTTTTATTTTTTCGTAAGAAAAATGTGATGTGCAGACGACAGTTTATGACATTGTGTGTACGTGACAATTATCACGGGATACCCTTATCACGCATGGCGAAAGTGTCAATATGTCAATTGGCGGTTTCATTATGCGGCTGTAACGATACAGTCTGTATGTGCCCCACAGGTGATGGCCAATAGTCCATACACGAGCGTCTACTCTATAATTGGCGAAGGTGCGATAATAATACAATACACCACCAGCGTGGATTTAATTATGTTGTCCATATTCTGGGACGTGATATTCCTGAGGAATGCCGCGTTATGAATACAAATCGTCGCGATACCAGCACGCATTTAATTATGTTGTGCATATTCTGGGACGTTATATTCCTGACTCCGCACTACGAATACAATTCGCCGCGAATGGCCGCATTATATACGTTAGACATCAATTCTCTGTAATATACGCCGCCTATACATATATCCCGCTATACGAACCACTCCATGTTGACCTGAAAAACAGACACTCACCAGTCTGACAGCCAACCACGCATAGAAGTTATTTTCGGACAAGCACACCCACCCATGTATGCAATTTAAAGAAACAGACACCCTGGCATATATTTTCTTTGAACTGCCGTCTTGGGGGTGCGGGTTTGTTTTAATGGAACAGCCCTAATTAAAATTTTCAAAACTGACTTGATATTTTTGCATTGGTTTTCATCAATCATTTCACCTAACTTTATGTTGGATGTATGCAAGACCCAGATCAGGGGTCAGTCCCAGAACGGGGCCGAAAACATTGTGCTGTAGATATATATGTTTACGTCCTACATTATGTCTGTCGACAGAGCGTGACCACTACAGCGCCCCGCCCCCAATAACGTTACGGGAGTCGCAGCAGAACGTGCCGCCGCGCAGTAACTACGTGTCCCTGAAGCGATCTGCCTCCAACATGTCCAGCAACAGTAACGAGAAGAAATCCGAGTCTCGCGAATCCTCCGTCACGGAACAGCCAGAGGAGCCAAAATCGAAACCTGCACCAAAGGTCGGTCTTGACACATTGATTCTTGATAGGATGGGCTGTGGCCTAGGGGATATGGCATTGAACTTCAATACCGGCGGTTGCGAGTTCAATCCTCACCATAGGCGTGAAAAATATTTACATATAATTCCAGCACAAAAATATTTACACAATTCCCTAACATTTGTCCAAAATTTATATCCCAGTAAACACCCACGCCAAACTACTTTCCGTAACCGTGAGGCGCAGTTAAAATAATTCTTAAGAAAACGGAAAATAAACACATTTTCTTGATGAATTTAATTCAAATGCTGGAATTATAAGGAATGAATGGCCTTTTTGAGGAATTTATCGGGGATATAAACTTGGAAAAGTCGCGGGAATACTGGACGAGGCCTTCCGGCCTTCGTCAAGTATTCCCGCGACTTTTCCAAGTTTATACCCCGATAAATTCCACAAAAAGGCCATTCATTCCTATAGTATTTCCATCCTACTGGTCTGTCCGATGAGACTTTAAACTGTGATCTCGTCTCCACATGACCTTAGCTGTTGCTGGGACCAATTCATTTTATTGATAGTATATGGATGGAACATTGTACTTCATAGCTGAAGATCATTGGTTGAATTCCCGTCCTACACATTAAAGGCCCAGGAACTTTTATGTTTGCAGATGTTTTATAATCGCAAAATAATTTCTAGCTCATCGTACTTACGTCGGTGTGCGATTATCAGCATGTATATCACTCTATGGACATAAAAACCTCAATGAATCTATCCCAGGTGTCTGGTGATTCAAGAGAGATTTTTAGAAAGACCACCTGACATCCAAGATAACACTACCAAGTTGTTCATGAAATCGATGCACAAATACATTTTATTTTACCACATTTTGATCCCCACAAATTGTATAGCCCCAGGGGCGTTTATGAGAATATTGTATGTACAAATAAATAATAACTCCCTCAAAATCCACTTTTCAATTTGGTGAAATCCACTGCAGTTCTAGTCATGCTTGTGATATCTGACTTGCAGGAGTCTCCACGGGAGACGAAGCACATACCCAGTAAAGACAAGGACGGCCAGAAGGATGCTGTGAAACTAGAACCTGCAGACGAGTCCAAGGAAACGTGAGTACTTGTGGCAATGGGGCCCGTACCAAAGTAAAAAGGCGATAATTGAATAATAAAATTGAAGTCCCCTTCCCTTCTTCCACTGACCCCATCAATTGTATATAATATAATGGCTTGACTGACCCAAACCAGTGCCAAAGAAAAATGGGGTTGAAACGCCAGCCTGACATAAAACATTACTGAATAAATATACCAGTTAGCGTTTTATATATGTTTGGCTTGGAAATGATAGGAATTTGCGGTGAGCCGCAGATACGAAAGTCACTAGTCTGGTATTTGTATTGACAAGGTGACAATTGTATAAACGAAGGGAACCTGTAGAAGAAGGGATCCATAAGGGACCTAGTCCCCTTCGTTCATTGAGCCTTTCAATTGTGTAATATGATTGTATTTGATCGACAGATTCAAGCCTGTGGCTGGTTATTCTCTTCATGTCTTCAGCTCAGCTCAGCTCAGAAACGGTAGGAATTTCTAGCCGCGCTAGATATTGACAGACAATAGCTTGTATTCTTTGTTGATTGACAGATCCAAACCTGCACCAAAGGAAAGCGAGAAGGCAGAAAAGCCAGCGGAGACAAAGGAGAAGAAAGAAGATAAACACAAGAAGGATGAGCGACCGGAGAGACACGATCGGGACCGCGATAGGGAGCGACAAGATCGTGGAGATCGGCAGTACCCGCCACCAAAGAAAATGCGGGACGACATGCACAGGAGCCGTGACAACCGATACGAACACGATCGGTACGATGGTCGTTCCGGTCCGCGCGGCCGGGACCGGGAGTTTGTGCGCGGGTCCCGGGGTGGGAGGGGGCGCGGACGGTCACGTGGGTCCAGCCTGGGTGAGCGAGGAGGCGGAGCGGGTGGCGGAGCGGGCGGCGGAGCGGGCGGCGGAGCGGGCAGCGGCGGTGGATATTCCTCCAGCAGTGGGAGGGGTAGCCGGGGTCGCGGAGGTGCTGTTGGTTTCCGCGAATATCGGCCGTACGACAAACCGGACGTAGTGAACGATACTCGCCCTGCGCCGTCGTACGCGGAACAAGCGCAAAACTTCACGATGGGCAAATGGAGCCCGGAGGATGCGGATAAGGGTGAAGAAATCGAGGCGGAGATGTCCAAGAGGCGGAGAGATAAAGATGAGGAGAGTGACGTGTCCGTAGATGAACTCAGTGGCTCGCTCAGCGAGTCGTCCAGCGAGAAGGGGGAACCGCGCGACAAATCGCAGCCGAAGGAAAGACGCGACGGCGGTAAGCCTGGTGAGTATTCATTCAGTCACGCATATGAAAGGGTAGATGCAAGACATACCATGTGATTTTGTACACAAGAACGCATGCGATTTTTCATGAAATATATTTACAGAATATTTACAGATAATGACGTCGAAAGATGACAATTTATTTTACAGCATTTGCTATGAGTTTTGTCAACTTCAGACTATTTTGTCATGAGATATCGCACATGTTCTTGGGTACAAATTCACATAGCATGTTTCATGTGTCTTAGAGATGAGTACATACCGTAGCGGTAAATCTATACTAAAAAAAATAATTTTTTATGCCTCCGGGTTTTGAAGAAACGGGTGGCATATAGTGTTTGGACCGTCCGTCCGTCCGTCCGTCCGTCCGTCCGTCACACTTTTCGGTTAACCACTTTGTCACAGTTTCTCAAATATGCTGCATCCATGTTCGACAGACGCATTTCTTGTTTACTAAACTTCAAATCACCTTCTTTGTGGGATGCCCAATTTCTGCTTTTACGACACTACTGTCAGTTCCACATTTTGCTGCCCACAAACTTTGGCTATTAAACAAATTAAATCTGAAAAAATATTCATCAATAATAAAAAGTCACCCTCCCCAAAAAAAAATATTTGATGAAATTTTAACAAATATTAATTTTATTGCGAAACATTTAACATGGGGCAAAAAGGGGCTCCAGAGTGACGAGGAGGGTAAAAAAAATTGGAAATTTACTCTGAAACCTGGCGAGATAGCTTGGAAATAATGCAAGTTAAGAAAACGAGTTAGATTTTGAAAATCCGTCCACAAATGAATTTATTTATTTTTTAAATCTATTTTTAGCCCCAATGTTAAATTCCCATAGGAAAATAGTTTTTTTTTTGCAATAAAATCAATATTTGATGGAATTTCATAAAATTAAAAAATTTGGAGGGGCGACTTGTTTTTGGTGAAAAAGTAGTTGCATTTAAATATTTTTTAGATTTAACGTGTTTAATAGCCAAAAGTATGTCGTAAATGTTCATCTGGTCTCGTAAAAAATTCAAGTTTACCTAACCGAATGTCAATTTTTAAGTTTTTTTAGTGCTACATCTGTCATTACTGATTTCACGATTCCTTGTTGACAACAGGTGAAGGTGGCAGAATCCGTGAGTCGGCTCACCAACACAACAATTCCCTGGATAACATGTACGACGACGAGTCCAGGAAGCGATCTCCGCGATCCTACGGGGACAGTCATCGTGACGACAGACAGGGTCGGGACGAGCGCGACTACTATCAGGGTCGTGGTGGCTTCCAGCCCAAGGGTGAACCGTCTCGCAGGGGCAGGGGTAAGTAATGACGATTGGAAAATATTGGTGAGCGGACATAAATTAATATTCAAATTAATCAATAGTTCATACACTTGATTGATTTGGATTTGCGTTCAACAGCAAAGACGTGTAGATGCGAATCAGGGCCTGAAAATAGCACTGGTCCGAGGTCCTGTAGCCGATTTCATCAAAATTGCAAAGTATACTTATCTAGCAAAGTATAATTTGAGGTATTAATCATTTATTTTTCCTGAAATGCATTATTTTAATTTTATATAGAACTAACGACTGCATATATTTGATAATTAAAAATATGCAGAATTATTATACTGAATTTATTACATTATCACAGCCAAAATATGGCTGTGATAATGTAATAAATTCAGTATAATAAAAAATTAATAAATTTATCCTTAAATTGAAAATTTCTCCTTCAAAGTATACTTTGCTAGAAAAGTACCCTATTCAATGTTGGTGAAATAGGCTACAGGACCTGCAAATTTGAATGTCGGACCTTTCTATTTTACAAGCAAAAAGTCTGCTGGACCGGTGATGAAATTGAAATTGCGATCATCATTCAGTGACGATGCTAAATCCGTTCTGATTATCGTTTAATTTTTGGTGACACAGTTACACATGGTGTGACAAGACATTTAGTATGAATCAAGACACATATTTCTACCGTTTTTATTGCGATTATCCTCTCGGAACTTCCAAAAAATTCCTCGGACCTTTCACTCTTTTCCTTGTTAGGTCCGGACCTACTTGTAAAACCTGCTATTTTCAGGCCCTGGAATGCAATGAATATTTTTTGGAATATTCAATATAGGAATGAATGGCCTTTTTGTTGAATTTATTGGGGTATAAACTTGGAAAAGTCGCGGGAAGGCCTCGTCCAGTATTCCCGCGACTTTTCCAAGTTTATATCCCCGATAAATTCAACAAAAAGGCCATTCATTCCTTATAATTCCAGCATTTGAAATAAATTCAAGAAAATGTGGGTGGCAGGTGGGAGCACGCGATGGGTAATTTAACGATCAGGGTTCATCCTTACCGGAATCCCGACTGGATACCTGGTTTGACCCTCACATACGTCTTTGGCATTTTGTATGTGACAGTTGAATTTGGTTATACCCCTTATGTGAGTATTACGATATTCGTAATCCTATTTTAGGGGAAGGGGCCAAGTGACTTTGGTGTGGTATGGACCTGGCACCAGGTCAGGTTATTCTAATTTCAGGACTGAATATATTTGTTCTCGATGTAAATATTCCGTTCTGATTTTGGGATTTTCCCCCCAATGCAGCAGGTTAAAATGGGATCGAACCCATTTGCCCGGCCTTGCATGACCTTAGCTGTTGATAGGCCGTTAAACACTAATAAACAAACAAACAAACATCAAGAAAATGTGTTTATTTTCCGTTTTCTTAAGAATTATTTTAACTGCGCCTCACGGTTACGGAAAGTAGTTCGGCATGGGAGTTTACTGGGATATAAATTTTGGACAGATTTGCTACGGACCAATCAAATGTTAGGGAATTGTGTAAATATTTTTGTGCTGGAATTATTGGGATATGAATCGATCAGTTGTGCATACGCTATTGATTTATATGGATTTTATGTCTGTTCAACAGCTCGTGTGGAGACGAAAATGCACTGAATATTGCACACACAAAAAAACACCTTTAAGCCAATGCAAAGTTTGTTACTTGTTAATATATAATATGTATTGCAGGGTCGTCAGCTGCATATCGAGGTGGCGGCCGTGGGGCCCCGCGTGGCAGTGACCGCCGCTATAACTCTGCGCCACCGAACCGCGGCGGCTTCGGTCAAGTATCGCAGCGAGAGCCACGTGCCGAGGATGGTCGTGGGGACAACAGGTAACGTCCTCGTTCATCCATGAATGAATAAAACATGACGGTTTAACCCTTTCAACAAGACCGGTCACAAAGCCAACTTTTGCAAACACTGTAGAGCCAGATGAGACAGCTCGTAACGAGCCATCTCATCAGGATCTGCAGTTTTTGCTTTGCAAGTAAATGCATGAAACAAGATGGTTTAACCCTTTCAACCCTGCAGAGTTTTCAATAGTACCGGCATTTTGACTCTTGGAATTTGCAGCTCGGGTGTCAAAATTTGCTATGTAAAACCTATTTAATTTGAATTTTACGCTTAAATTTTGTCTTGAATTCTGGAAGCTATTGAAAACACTGCATACAGGCCACAAAGCCAACATTTGCAAACGCTGTAGAGCCAGACGAGACGGCTAGAAACTCCTCGGGATCTGTGGAGTTTGTCATTATTTTTGTAACATTTTGAAACGACACCTGTTCAGTCCAAAATTTACATAGAACAAACAGATCATGGGTGAAAGCCTTAATAGTCTAACGTTGTAGGTTATATGTTTCCCACGAAGCTTCCTACTTGTATGCTCTGGGCAGAGCACTGAATTTGTGTGCGATGTTTGCAATGATGTTTTGAATAATCTGTCAATCCAATGAGAAAACCATGATTCTACACAATTATTCACTGAGCAAGCATTATAAATGAGCGCGGACAGCACGAGCGGATAGAGTATTGGGTTTCCAATGCCAGCTTCAATCCCCGACCTCGACATTGTATTTCCATGCCATTGATCTTTCGGATGGCAAGTGAAATTGAGGTACCTTATCCAGTAGCCGATTTCATCTACATTGCAAAGTATACTTATCTAGCAAAGTATACTTTGAGGGAGTAATCATTTATTTTTCCCGAAATGCATTATTTCATATAGAACTAACCACTGCATATATTTGATAATTAAAAGTATGCAGAATTATTATACTGAATTTATTACATTATCACAGCCATAATGGCTGTGATAATGTAATAAATTCAGTATAATAAAAATTAATAAATTTATCCTAAAATTGAAAATTTCTCCCTCAAAGTATACTTTGCTGGAAAAGTATGCTTTGCAATGTTGGTGAAATAGGCTACAGGCCTTTCCCCAGCCCATTATAGCGCTGGGCACACTTAATTTAAAAAACAAGGTACCCCAGCATTATAAATTTCAGATAGAATATATAAAAGTTCTGATTTGATATTTTATTCATTTAGTTTCAGTTCCATTTGATCCTTGCAAGCACTATAATAGTGTATTATAAGGTTTAAACATGTATTAAAGGAGATATATGCCCAATTTAATAATTATGACTCCTCAAAATATGGCGTTCACGGTGAAATACCCCAGCACCTTGAATTATTTCTAGGGAAAGGCCTGTTGTCTATTGCTTGGATGTTAAACCTAAGAATACGTGAACCGAATTTTGTCGTCTGCTGTTGTTTATTATTTTGTCTTTTCTCTCAATAAAAACATGGTTTGACAGCAGTTTAGAATCATTTCCATTGGAAATGAATCTCAAGTGCTGTCAAATCATGTTTTTGATGAGAAAAATGGAGAATAAACAAACTGCAGACGACAATTTTTAATTCAGCATTGTAAGGCCATTCACTTTCAATTTCTTTATTTGCTCTAGGCAGAGCATTGAATTTATATGTGATGTTTGCAATGATGTTTTGAATAATCTGTCAATCCAATGAGAAACCATGATTCTACACTATTATTCACTGAGCAAGCATTACCAACACGCAAGTGTACGCTGACCATCGTAAAAAGTGTGTAGTTAACGCAGTACACTTCCAGCGAATGGAACTTAAGATGCGAATTTTGTCAGTTCCGTAAATTTTCGGAAAATACAGAATGGCCTTTTCCGATTTGTCACTCGTCAAATGGGGCCAGTGACAAGAAAATCCTCTCGCCAACACGAAAATTGACTCGCCATGGCGAGCGGGGCGAGTGAATTTTTAAAGTAAATTATTCTAAATTGCTGTCTAAGCATGTTTTTGATGATAAATTTCCAATGGAAATGATTCTGAAGTGCTGTCAAAGCATGTTGTAAATTATTCTAAAGTGCTGTCAAAGCATGTTTTTGATGATTAAATGGAAAATAGAAAATAAACAGCAGACGACAAAAAAATTAAGATAGTGGTCTAAGGGTTAATACGTATTATAACTTAAACTTTGAACAAAATATCTGCAATATAAGTATTTTCGCCTCCAAAGCATCTAGACATCCTTCCAGAAACAACACTTGTACAGTGATGTTTAAACTTATTGTTTGTTTGCTATGATGTTTTGAATAATCTGTCAATCCAATGATAAACCGTGATTCAACATTTTTATTCACTGAGCAAACATTTCCGCGATGCGTTGCGCATTCTGGTCTACATGTAGATACATTTTGGTTATTCGAACTTTAAATAGTAGATTATTCAGATGTTTTATCATCCACCTGTAGAATGTGTCAAATTTGCTGTGATGTTTTGAATAATCAGTGGATCTAGGGAAAGCTTATATAAATGCATGTTCCTGCGGCCCGTTTCACTAAACTTTGTACGACCAAAATGTTTGTAAGTGCCAATTTAGGATCGTCTGGAAATTTCAATTGATGGATTTACATTTATTGAACATATGCTCAATAAATGTAAATCAGGCAATTATTTACAAGAAATCCTTGTTAATATGAAATTTACAGACTATCATTATTTTGCAATTACGAACATCTCGACGTTTGGAAATTTCAATTGATGGATTTACATTTATTGAACATCTAATAATGCACAATAAATGTAAATCCAGCAATTGTTTACAAGAAATCATTGTTAATATGAAATTTACATACTATCATAATTTTGCAATTGCAAACATTTTAGTCGTACGAAATGAAATGGCCGTCTGTTATATTCACTATGTTTGCAATGATGTTTTGAATAATCTGTCAATCCAATGAGAAACCATGATTCTACACTATTATTCACTAAGCAAGCATTACCAACACTCAATGGATGGCTTGATCAGCTGGGGGCCATTTCACTAAACTTCTTACAACTAAAATGTTCGTAAGTGCAAACTTATTTCACAGTAACAATGTGATCTTGTAAACAATTATTGGATTTATAGTATTCTGCTAAAATAAGTGCGTAAAATACACCAATACGCACCTTATCTTGAGCTCTGATATTATTGTAAGGATGACACTATGATATGCATGGGAAAATGTTGGGAAGAAAACTTGTCCCTAAGCTGACATTTGGGGATGGGGCCGAAATTCGACTCCTGGAAGCATGGTAGTTTAATATCCGCCTTAACTTGGACTGTCTTTTTCTATTGCTCATAAATTTAACCCCTGCCATGACAGTTGCAGGGATGTTAAAAATCTTCATTTGTACTATGGAGTGTACTAATGTTGATAACAAATGTTCCAGGCGGGAGAGAAGAGCAGAGCGGGCGTCACCGCCACCTCGGTTTGCCCGCGGGCGTGGAAACAGCGAGAGAGGGCGGGGCGGTTTTGACCGCGGAGGGAGGGGTCGTGGCCGGGGGCGGGGAGTGAGTGAACCGTCGGGTGCCGGCAAGGCCCCACTGACCAAACAGAACTCGTCCGACATGGCCAATGAGGAGTGGGAGACCGCGTCCGAGAGCAGTGAAATCCTCGACAAAACGCGAGATTCAAAAAACGACGTGAAGGACGGACGCGATAAACGTGATCCGAAAAAGAGTTTTTCTAGTCAAAGACCTCTGAACGATCGCCATAATAGACACGGTGGCGGTGGAGGCGGCAGTGGTGGTGGTGGTGGTGGCGGTGGTGGTGGTGGTGGTGGTGGTGGTGGTAATTCGAGTGATTACAGGAAAGGTAATAACACCGAGCATCCAAAAAACTTCCATAAGGAGAGGTCGCCCAACTCCTTGTTGACAAAAAATGGGTTTCCCGCGCCGCAGCACAAATCTGGCCTCGGTGGCGGGAAGAGGCCAGTTAGTTCGGGCAGGAAGGACAACTCGTCGGCCAGTGTGTTCCGCGTCGACGAGGTCGTCCCCAACGATCAGACGGCCATCAATAACGCCATCAACTCGTCTTTGAATGGAAAGTAAGTATCTTTTTATTTTCATCTTTCCTATCGTGCAAGGCTAGGAATGTTTTTTGCCAACAAGAGCCCGTTTCACTAAACTTCGTACGACTAAAATGTTCGTAAGTGCAAATTTAGGATCGTCTGGAAATTTCAATTAATGGATTTGTAATATTATTTGTTTGTGAAAAGTCTTGCGATTATTCGTAATCCTATTCAAGGGGAAGGGGCCAAGTGACTGGAGTGTATGGAGCTCGCACCAGGTCAGGTCTAATTTCAGGGCTGAATATATTTTTTCTCGATGTAAATATTCTGTTCTGATTTTGGGATTTTCCCCCCAATGCAGCAGGTTAAAACGGGTTCAAACCCATTTGCCCGGCCTTACATGACCTTAGCTGTTAGCCTGCCATTCACTTCCACCGTTCAATGAGTCTGTCGATATTTGCCATGTTGCCAGGGCGAAGCCAGTCCGGAAGAGTGAGTTGACCGACGTCTCCAAGCCCCTGAAGGTGGAGAAGAAGGTGGACGCACTGGCCAACATCGACATCAACAACTACGCCAGTAAGTTGTATAATGCAGAGCTCCAGATAAGATTCATATTGGCGTATTTTACGCACTTACTTTAGCAGAATACGCATTGTTGTATAATGTCTGCTCTACCGAGTAGCTGAGGGATGGGCTGTGGTCTAGGGGATATGACGTTGAACTCCAATACGAGATGTTGTGAGTTCAATCCTCACCCTAAGCGTGAAAACTACTTTCATAGTATTTCCATCCCACTGGTCTGTCGGATGAGACTTTAAACTGTGGTCTCGTCTCTGTATATATCTCCATAGCTGTTGCTGGAACATTAAACCCCATTCACTTTCACTTATACCAAGTAGCTTATACACAACACCATGCTCATTTGTGGCTTATGGGTTTTGCAACCAGTGTAGATCCAGATCAGCCTGTGCATCCGCACAGTCTTATCAGGATCTGCACTGGTTGCTATTCCATCAACGAAACGCCCATCATGCTTCTAACAAGCAATATAGATCGTTATTGTTCATTTTGAATATCGTGAAATGTGGCTGTGACTGGAGAAATGTGGTTTATGGCATTTGTGACAAGTGTAGCTGCTGATCAAATAGCACACTCGTGTCGCCGGATAACAATCTATTTTGCTTGTTACAAGCACGACGGGTGTTTCATTGATGGATTGGCGAACAGTGCAGATCCTGATCAGACTGTGCGGATGCACAGGCTGATCTGGATCTTCACTGGTCGCAAAACCCATAATCCCCATTTCTCCAGTCGCAGCCACAAACAAGGTGAACAGAACTCCTCAGTGACCTTGGACGGTCGGATGTAGTTGTATGCAAAACAAAACACCATCCCTAGACATACATTGTGGCCAAATATGATAAAAACGGTGAAGCGGTTCACGAGTTATTGAAAAATGAAAGGTGTTACTTACGCACATACTTACATGGACCAACACTATATCCCCTCTTGCCTATATGTGAGGGGATTACAAAAACAGTACAAAGGTGCAAAAAAGGTGAGAGAAAAAGTCAACAACAAAGTGATTGGCCCATTGCAGGCGTGGTTGTGATTGACGACCAGCCGGAGGTGACGATAGACGACCCGGACTTTCTGTTCGAGAGCAATGATGGCTTCCAGGAGGTGCAATCAAAGAAAGCCATCAAGACGAAGCAGAAGGAGCGCGAGGCTGAGATGAGGAAACTCACTGAGGTGCAGCAGAAGAAGAAGGAAGTCGCGTCAAAGGTACGATTGACTCATTCCTTGCAATGGTACAATCAGAACTCCAGTTAAGTTGCGTAATTTGACCAACTTGATGTGAAATTTTGTTATTTCTTCATCAAAAATGGCAAATTGGGAGTCTTAGAATTGTCTCATTGAGACGATTCTAAAGCACTCCCAACTTGTCATTTTTGATGGAGCAATAAGAAATTTACCTCCAAATTACGCACGTTAACTGGAGCTCTGTACAACGTGACTGTCCAGTATTGTGCCTAAAGGGAGTACAGGAGACATTTTGCTACTGAAAATGCTATGTACCTTCAAATGTCAATCTCTCTTTATCATTTTTGTCTCATCCACGATAGTGAAAAGTGAGACAAGTCACAATTCCGGTGGAGGCGGCAACAATTTTTGATGTACGTTTCGCATTTCTCGTGATCCATCAGTCTGATATTACCAAACTTTATTTTCCCTGTAATAGGTTTGTGGTGGGTCGGGGCCATCCCCCACAAACAGTACATAATATACATGTAATAGTTACATGCTTCTTCACATTGATGGCTATCCATCCATTGTCATTTGGGTGACCTTGACCTTTGTGTCAATAATTTGACGTACGTCCAAATTTTTAATATTTCCGTTCGTCTGATCATTACAAAACTTCATCAATAGCTTCTTCATATTGATAGCTGTCCACCCAGTGTCATTTGTCTGACCTTGACCTTCGTTAATCGTTTACTTGTTAATATAAATGGGCCAAACAACAAATTTAAATCGAATCCACCAGGTAGTCTGGTAAAGCTTGCTTTGTTCAGGTTTAATGTTTGCAATGATGTTTTGAATAATCTGTCAATCCAATGAGAAACCATGATTCTACACTATTATTCACTGAGCAAACATAAATATGTCTGTGACTGGAGAAATGGGGCTTATGGGTTTTACCACCAGTGTAAATCCAGAACACAGTCTGATCAGGATCTGCACTATTCGCCATTCCGTCAATGAAACATCCGTCATGTTCCTAACAATGGACGTAGATCGTTATCAGGCTACAGGAGTGAGCTAGTTGATCTGGAGCTACACAGGTCACAAATCCAATAAGCCCCATTTCTCCAGTCACTGCCACATTTCACGATCTTCAAAATGAAGTATGATTGGCGTTTCGTTGATGGAATAGCAACCAGTGCAGATCCTGATCAGACTGTGCGGATGCACAGGCTGATCTGGATCTACACTGGTTGCAAAACCTATAAGGCACAAATGAGCATGGTGTTGTGTAATATACTTTGAATTGGGGGTCTCGACCTGGAATGTTTCCCAGATAATGAGATTTCATGACATCAATCTTGGTCGAACACAAACATGACATCGTGGACTTCTACTGCAATGGTTGTGTGTTGTCTTTACAATGATGTTTTGAATAATCTGTCAATCCAATGAGACACAGTGATTCTACGTCTTTATTCACTGAGCAAAGAGTATGTCTGAATTTGTCTTCAACCCTTAGACCGCTACTCACAACGATTGTCGTCTGCTGTTGCTTTTATATCTTGCCTTATTTCTCAATGAAAACATGATTTGACAGCACTTCAGAATCATTTCCATGGAAATGATTCTGAAGTGCTGTCGAAGCATGTTGTAAATTATTCTAAAGTGCTGTCAAAGCATGTTTTTGATGATTAAATGGAAAATAGAAAGATAAACAGCAGACGACAAAAAAATGAAGATAGCGGTCTAAGGATTAATACCTATTATAACTTAAACTTTGAACAAATTATCTGCAATATAAGTGTTTTCCCCTCCAAAGCATCTAGACATCCTTCCAGAAACAACACTTGTACAGTGATGTTTAAACTTAGGGCTGTTCCAGTAAAACATACATGGGAGGGGGGGACACCACTTTTAGATTTGGGTAGCCTACCATAGATGCGAATTAGTAGCTTTGGCACCCACCCATAGATGTGCCTTTACCTTGAAAACACCGACCCATAGATGTGATTTAATTGGTTGTGAAAACAACCACCCATAGATGTGATTTAATTATAGTGATTTACGAGTCCGTTGTTGATGAAATCCAAAAATCAGTTCACATGCATATGAGTGGTGCGTAATGACATTTAGAGACATACTGCTGGCAAAAGAGACTCAAACTTTACAGGTCCTGGTGAACACAATATTTTTGCCAGCCCGAATTAAATTTTACGACACACGAAAACCGACCAAGAAAATAAAAAATTAAAAAAATATCAAAGAAAGTTTATACTTTTACAAGCACTTTAGGTTATTTTTCCCATATTTCATTTTACCTGTCGGAACCGACGTATTTCGCATACTCTGCTGATCGTACACACAAAGAAAAATTTCGCGGGAGACATTATTCAGATTATAACCAAAGCCTGCCGAATATAGGGGCATGCCGAATACCGGTATATCGACCATACGACGCAGTTTTCCCAATTTTAAACTCACGGGCCCCATTCCCAAAATACTAAACACTGTTATAGGCAAGCCGCTGCTGATTTACCCAATATGTTGCACACTAATTCATTCTGCTCGTTGCCGAGCCAGGCAATCAGTTGTTCGGTGTTCATTGAAGCCAGGCTCGCCATTTTATTGTTGTTGTTGTTGTTGTTGTATGCGAGATCCCTGCGCTGATATTTCACTCCTCCCGGAAAAAACGACGCATTTCCGTGATTTTTTTTGCACAATTTAAAGATGCTGTCGCTGTATAAATGCTATTTTATGTCATTAAACGATTTATCTCGCGGAAAAGGGCATTTTTTCCCGTATAGCCAATGCATGACTGATGACGGATCCGCAAGAATTGGGACCTCAAATTAACTGTGCTAATTAATATATCGTTCTAAAGACATGACTTTAATCGGGTCGTTTTATGCAAATGAGCTTCACGTCAGTCATAAATATTCATAACTTCCGCGCATGCGTCGTACCAAAACGGAAGAGGACACAACAACAGATGACGACCAGGAAACCGAAAATTACGTGGTCCGCTTCAAAACGGAGGAAGATCGACTATGACAAAAAAAGGGCGACATCCAGAGTTGCCCTGATGTCAGAGATAGGGAGGTGGAGGGACTTGAAACGCAGACAAGGGCTGCATTACGATTTTGAAGTAGCGAAACTACTGCTGGATAGGTGAGTAACAACCCTTCCTGTCTTGTGGCTTGAAGGGGTGCGCCGAAAAATAAGCGGCGGAACATCGGAATACAACAACAACAACATTGTCACCTGATCGGCCCTCATGAATATTCATGAGTAGCGAGTTGAGTTGGGAGACAAACACTACCGCGATTTTCTTGGATAAAAGACACTTTTTCATACTTTCAATGCACCGATAAGGTCAGTATGCTCTGTTAAGACACTATTCTACAGGTGTGTACCAAAATAATGATAATTTGTGTCATACGACCTTACCAATAAGATACGGCGACAGCAACTTTAATGCGGCATCTCGATTTCGATAGCGAATAGCGATTTGAAAGAATGACGACGTTTAATACCAGAAGGCATGCTACAAATCACCCATAGATGTGATTTTAGTGTGAGAACCCCCACCCCACCCACCCATAGATGTGATTTTAGTTGGATCTCACCCACCCATAGATGCAATTTTTAGGCACAGACACCCTGGCATGTATTTTCTTTTTTCTGCCGTCCCCGGGTGCCGTGTATGTTTAACTGGAACAGCCCTTATTGTTTGTTTGCTATGATGTTTTGAATAATCTGTCAATCCAATGATAAACCGTGATTCAACATTTTTATTCACTAAGCAAACATAAATGTGTCTGTGACAGGAGAAATGGGGCTTTTGGGTTTTGCCACCAGTGTAAATCCAGATCAGCCTGTGCATCCACACAGTCTGATCAGGATCTGCACTATTCGTCATTCCATCAAAGAAACATCCGTCATGTTCCTAACAATGGACTTACTGTCTGTTTCACGAAAGCTGCCCAAATTTTACGGCCATATAGACAATTCAAAAACAATATTATTTTCGATAATATTAAATTAAAGGAAAATTTAAGAATGAGCCTTTTTATTTCGTGAAATTCGGTCAAATATTGATTTTATTACGAAAAATTGATTTCTTTATGGGAATTTAACATGGGGGGGGGGGGGGGGGGAAGAGTTGTGGGAGGAGTCAAAAAACTATTTTTTTGGGAAATTGACTACGAAACATAGCTAGATAGCTTGGAAATGATCTAACTAAGAAAACAAGTTAAATTTTAAAAATCGGTCCAGTATTTCTGAAATTCTAAAAAATTTCCCCATGTTAAATCCCCATAGACATCTTCACTCCGTGAAGATGTCTATGGGGATTTAACATGGGGAAATTTTGTTTTCGCAATAAAATAAATATATGACCAAATTTCACGAAATAAAAAGAACTCGTTCTTAAATTTTCCTTCAATTTAATATTATCGAAAAAAAATATGGTTTGTGTATTGTTTATATGGCCGTAAAATTTGGGCAGCTTTCGTGAAACAGACTATAGATCGTTATCAGGCTACAGGAGGGTGCTATTTGATCTGGAGCTACACCAATCACAAATCCAATAAGCCCCATTTCATGATATTCAAAATGAACAATAACGATCTATACTGCTTGTTAGAAGCATGATGGGCGTTCCGTTGATGGAATAGCAACCAGTGCAGATCCTGATCAGACTGCGGATGCACAGGCTGATCTGGATCTACACTGGTTGCAAAACCCATAAGCCACAAATGAGCATGGTGTTGTGTAATATACTTTGAATTGGGGGTCTCTACCTGGAATGTTGCCCAGATAATGAGATTTCATGACATATCAATCTTGGTCGAACACAAACATGACATCGTGGACTTCTACAGTAATGGTCCAATGGAAATGATTCTGAAGTGCTGTCAAAGCAGGGCTTAAAAATATTCACTTTTTGTACTTTCCCGGCCGGGCAAGTACAATTATAATCTACTGCCCAGATCAAAAAGCTACTTGCCCAGCATTTTAGGAATGCAAGAAGTAGTAATACCTTTTCGAAAAAGGTTAGGCAATTAACTTGTTTTAGAATCATCCAGTAGAATAGTACATAACATGTTTATATGCTTTCTGAAATTATTTTATGCAATAAGAAATATAATGAGAACAAGTGTTATTTGTGGCTGTGACTGGAGAAATGGGGCTTATGGGTTCTGCGACCAGTGTAGATCCAGATCAGCCTGTGCATCCGCACAGTTTGATCAGGATCTGCACTGTTCACTATTCCATCAATGAAACACTGATCATGCTTCCAACATGCAATATAGATTATTATCAGACTACAGGAGCTGGAGGGTGTGTGCTATTTGATCAGGACATACACTGGTCACAAATCCAATAAGTCCCATTTCTCCAGTCACAACCACAATTTTAATTAAAACGCGGGTGCATCATTATTTAGAAGACGATCTACGCATCAATTGTCCAGATGCTTTGTAACTTTATTAAGCGTTTCCAATACACAGATTCATTTTGCAGTGGCTATGTATTGAGCGTCTTGGAAACTATTTTAATTCAGTATATTCGCTGATTATTATTAGTGCAAGTGTACGCTGACCATCGTAAAAAGTGTGTAGTTAACGCAGTACACTTCCAGCGACACACCCTACATAAATTGCATCTGGTGATAATGCCCTTACTAAAACACACGAGGCACACTGTCCGCAGAACGAGACGCATGGTCTGTTTTAGGAGTGAGTAAAAACTATCCACCGAGCGCATAGCAACTGTCTGAACGTCCAATTGTCGAGTACAGGGATGCTGTAATTGATCAATATCCCGGTTTCTAATGTAAACATTAAAAACATCATTTCCGGTTTTGAGATCGCGGAAAGCGTTAGGAAAACCAATAAAAGAATGGAACTTAAGATGCGAATATTGTCAGTTCCGTAAATTTTCTGAAAATACAGAATGGCCTGTCCCGATTTGTCACTCGCCAAATCGGGCCAGTGACAAGAAAATCCTCTCGCCAACACGAAAATTGACTCGCCATGGCGAGCAGGGCGAGTGAATTTTTAAGCCCTGCAAAGCATGTTGTAAATTATTCTAAATTGCTGTCTTAAGCATGTTTTTGATGATAAATTTCAAATGGAAATGATTCTGAAGTGCTGTCAAAGCATGTTGTAAATTATTCTAAAGTGCTGTCAAAGCATGTTTTTGATGATTAAATGGAAAATAGAAAATAAACAGCAGACGACAAAAAAATTAAGATAGTGGTCTAAGGGTTAATACGTATTATAACTTAAACTTTGAACAAAATATCTGCAATATAAGTGTTTTCCCCTCCAAAGCATCTAGACATCCTTCCAGAAACAACACTTGTACAGTGATGTTTAAACTTATTGTTTGTTTGCTATGATATGATGTTTTGAATAATCTGTCAATCCAATGATAAACCGTGATTCAACATTTTTATTCACTGAGCAAACATTGCCGCGATGCGTTGCGCATTCTGGTCTACATGTAGATACATTTTGGTTATTCAAACTTTAAATAGTAGATTATTCAGATGTTTTATCATCCACCTGTAGAATGTGTCAAATTTGCTGTGATGTTTTGAATAATCAGTGGATCTAGGGAAAGCTTATATAAATACATGTTCCTGCGGCCCGTTTCACTAAACTTTGTACGACCAAAATGTTTGTAAGTGCAAATTTAGGATCGTCTGGAAATTTCAATTGATGGATTTACATTTATTGAACATATGCTCAATAAATGTAAATCAGGCAATTGTTTACAAGAAATCATTGTTAATATGAAATTTACATACTATCATAATTTTGCAATTGCAAACATTTTAGTCGTACGAAATGAAATGGCCGTCTGTTATATTCACTATGTTTGCAATGATGTTTTGAATAATCTGTCAATCCAATGAGAAACCATGATTCTACACTATTATTCACTGAGCAAGCATTACCAACACTCAAGGGATGGCTTGATCAGCTGGGAGCTGTTTCACTAAACTTCTTACGACTAAAATGTTCGTAAGTGCAAACTTATGATAGTCTGTAAATTTCACATTACCAATGTGTTCTTGTAAACAAGCCTCGTGCAGGCACCGGGGCGGGATCAACTGATCCTGAGAATAGTGCTGCAGTAGCCATTGCTTGTCGTAAAAGGCGACTAAACTGGCTTAACGATTGGGTTCATTCTTTCCGGAACCCACTATACCGGATTTGGCCCTCATGTACATTTTTGGCTTTCTTGTATGTGAGAGTTGAGTCGGGCTATGCCCCATATATAAAAGTAAGATTAGCACTAATCCTATTACTTTTAGGGGATGGGATAAATGATGCTGGTGTGGCGAGGGCCTGGCACCAGATCAGGTTGTTCTAATTTCAGGACTGAATATATATTTTGATTGTAAATATTGAGTTCTGAAGTTGGGATTTACCCCCCTCGGACAGGTGGATACGGGACACGACCCCGTTGACCCGTCTGCGTGTAGACTCCCTGAGGCTTGTACCTCTATGTCAGAAAAGCGGACGTTAAACCCTATTCACTCACTCACTCACTCTTGTAAACAATTATTGGATTTACATTTATTGAGCATAGGCTGCATATGCAGCCTATGCTCAATAAATGTAAATCCATCAAATGAAATTTCCAGACGATCCTAAATTTTCACTTACGAACATTTTAGTCGTACCAAGTTTAGTGAAACGGCCCCCTGTTTCTTATATTTACTATGTTTGCAATGATGTTTTGAATAATCTGTCAATCCAATGAAACACCATGATTCTACACAATTATTCACTGAGCAAACCTGACTGGCGAATGGCTATCCGTGACACCAATAATTCACGGATGTATTCTTAATTACTATGATTACGTCGGGAATGTTTGTCGTTGAAAACAACATTAAACCTACTCCAATGACATCGCACATAGCGTGATAAATAGAATGCCATCTGGACACTGGGGTTTATTCCCGTCTGTATATGTGGCTGTGACTGGAGAAATGGGGCTTATTGGTTTTGTGACCATTGTGGCTTCTGATCAAATAACGCACTCATAGCCCGATAGCACGAAGCGTTTGATGGAATGGTGAACGTTGCAGATCCTGATTAGACTGCGGATGCACATGCTGATCTGAATCTACACAAAATGGTTGAACCCATACGCTCCATTCTCTTTCCAAAATTTATATCCCAGTAAACTCCCACGCCGAACCGCTTTCCGTAACCGTGAGGCGCAGTTAAAATAATTCTTAAGAAAACGGAAAATATACACATTTTCTTGATGAATTTATTTGAAATGCTGGAATTATAAGGAATGAATGGCCTTTTTGTGGAATTTATCGGGGTATAAACTTGGAAAAGTCGCGGGAATAGGCCGGAAGGCCTCGTCCGGTATTCCCGCGACTTTTCCAAGTTTATACCCCGATAAATTCCACAAAAAGGCCATTCATTCCTATAATAACCTTGTTGTAGAACAAATGTTTCATTTCACCTAGTAGCCCGCTCTCTTAATAGTAGCCCCCCCCCCCCATATTTGCATTCTAAAATGTTTTTTACACATGGATTTTGTATATGAAAATAACATGTTTTGATCACCACAGATTGCATCGCCCTGGGGGGTGTTTATTAGAATAAATATGGTCTAGTATTTCCATCCCACTGGTCTGTCAGATGATACTGTAAACTTTGGTCCCGTCTATATGAGTTTAGCTGTTGCTGAGACTTTTTACTTTGACCATATCATCCAGGTGGTTGCAAAACCTAAAGGTGTGCACACGGCCACAGAGAAGCCGCGATACAGCAAGCTCTCCAAGTTGCCCCCACGGCTCGCGAAACAGCGTGAGAAGGAGAGAGTGGAGAAGAAAAACGCGACAAACGTCGACGAGAGCCCCACGTCTTCATTCATGCCGAAAATTGAGAACTGGGACAATGAGCTGGCCAACAATATCCCACCCCTCATGTCCCAGATCATCAACGCCGCCGAAATCAAGCCAGACCTGGATATGGCCAAAAGTAAGTAATTTATTTGGTGTTAATTAGGACGAATATGTGGAGATGTGGATAAATGTATTTGTGACCAATTTAGCTCCTGATCAAATGGCACACTCATGTAGCCTGATAACGATATATATTGCTTGTTAGGACGTCGAGTGTTTCATTGATGGAAAGGCGAACAGAGCAGATCCTGATCAGACTGGATGCACAGGTTGATCTGGATCTACACTGGTCGCAAATCCCATAATCCCCATTTCACCAGTTACAGCCACATAAGTTACAGCCCCGATTTGACAGCTCTCTTACAGCCTAATTACGAACTATAGTGTTTAACAGAATGAATGACATATAACTTGTTTGGAGACATGTACAAGACAAAGTCGAGAGATCCATGTTAATCGTCTAATACGACGTATTAGAATTTATACATGATACACGCATTTTATTGCATATGTTCATTTCTGTCAACGACTGCCAGTCGGGTCACAGGTTACAACACAAATGCATCCCAATACACACCAGTTTAACCATTTCACCCCTAGGTAACTGGAATGGATTTTGATATATTAATTTTGCAAACTAGTCCATTTATGAAAAGGCCGTGTTATTGCATAAAAAATGTGAAGATTACTTGCAAAAAGTGCAGATGCTGATGAAATGGCTCATCTGGATCTACACTGCTTGCCAATACCACTATACAGGCCTGTGGGGTGAAGGGTATATTCCATGTATTATTCGCCATTGCAGATATAATGGGTGGGTACTCGCCAGTCGTGGCCCAGACGAGCTTACAGCAGCTGTCCCAGATGCCGGCCCAGCCTCCCGCCTCTCTCGCCCCCGCTCCAGTTCCGGCCGTCAACGCATGGACCAAGCCTATCAGCTTTGCCGCCGTCTCGGGAATACAGGTGAGTGAGTGAAAATTGGCCGATTCTAGCTGTGGATGTCTTGCCCGATTTCCACCATACTTAACATGAGTATTGAGTGATTAGAGGAAGACACCTGTCGCTCCAAGTTCAATGTCTTAGATGCTAAACATTATTTTCACTTGTCGTTTCCACTTGATAACCTCACTAATTATTTTCACATAACTTGAACTATTTCTCCACTTTACTACATATTTGCAATAATATTGATGAGGGAAGACACATTGAAAGGGGTTCGTAGCACCGTGTTCAAGATTACCGTGATAAATAAAATAGATAATTTTCTCGCGTTCCTCGTTTCTGTCTGAGCTCTACAATATTGTATTGCATTGATATATGTCATTGGAACTGGAGAAATGGGACTTGTGGGCTTTGCAACAAGACACAGTCTGATCAGGATCTGCGCTGTTTCGCCATATCATCAATGAAACTCCTGTCATGCTTCTAACAAGCAGCAATTTTGATCTTTATCAGGCTACAGGAGTGTGCTATTTGATCAGGAGCTACACTGGCCACAAATCCCATAAGCCCCAATTTCTCCAGTCACAGCCACATAGTGCATTGTGGCAAGACGTCTTTGAGTGTTGGCCTAAGCTCAAGGCCTTCCAATAGGCCACATATCTAGTCTAACCCTCACTACGCGGGAAACGAAAATTGTCGTCTACTGTTTTTCCTTTTTGCCTTAATTCTTAACAAAAAACCTGTTTTGGCAGCACATGAGAATCGTCTCCAGCGGAGACAATTCTTATGCGCTGTCAAAACAGGTTTTTATCCAGAAATATTGAAAATAAAACATTTCCAGCAGACAACAAAATTTAATTCAGCATAGTAAGGGTTAAACATGGGCGATTCCAGGTGGGAATAAGGCCTTGGGGCTCCCTCTAGTCACAACACTGGTCCTTTGTATTGCAATCCCATACATCAGGGACCCACCCTTTCTACTAAAAATGTTTATAAGTGCAAAATGATGGTCAATGTAAATTCACCAATTGAAATTTCCAGACGATCCTAAATTTGCACTTATGAACATTTTAGTGGTATGAAGTTTGCAGAGCTGCCAACTGTTACGATTTTTCCGTATTTGTTCCGGAAAATACGTTAGAAATACGGAAGTACGGACAACAATTAAAAAGTATGATTTTTAAAAAAATCAGCGCGGGAATATCTGGAAATAATAATTTTGTTTCACAATTCTGCCAATAAATCCTATTTTTTTATTTACCCGTAATCATACTCGCCTAGGCGCTTACCATTTCAATTCTTGTGTAGTAATAATAGTTTCAAGCGCTCAGCGGTATTGATTTATTCATCACGTAAATTCATAAAATGTCTGCTCCAAAGCGTGCAGCCAACGAATTTGGGTATTTTTTATCGAAAGAAGTTAGAACACATATGTTCATCACTGATTACAGCGAGACATGGCCCCATTTGGTCCTGTCAAAGCGCGGTGATGAATTTGCGTCTTGCAAGCAGTGTAATTGTGATTTTTCGGTTAGTCATGGTGGCCGAGACGAGGGCCAAGGCTCTAAAAAATTTACTTTATGCATATAGGCTAAGTGAGTACTGATTTGTGTTCCGGAAAACATTTTCCTGAAAATAGCCCCTTTTTCACTCCATGTTCCTCATGTGACCGACATGGGGTTGGCAGCTCTGAGTTTGGTGAAACGGCCCCAAGGCATGCAAGTTAGCATCATTCACTGTATTGCAGGTTAGCGGAGATACAAAGTTTGACAAGGGCGACCAGCATGACAGTGGCATCGATGTGAGTGACCCGCCCAACAGTGGCGACTCCTCCACCCGCAGCTCACCCAGCTCGGAGAACAAACTGGCCAAGATCGATGACAAGGTCACGGTCGCCACCGTCGACGTGAAACGCGAGATGGAGAAGTTTGACCGCAGCCCCAAACCGCAGCCGCAACGACAACCAAAGGTAATTTATGTTCGGCCGTGGCCGAGAGGTTGGAGCACTGGGCTTCAAAACGGTTATGGGTTCAAACCTCGTCCCCCAATGCAGCAGGTTAAATGCAGGATCAAACACGTGGCCCAGCCTTAAATGACCTTAGCTGTTGATAGGCCGTTAAACACCAATAAATCAAATCAAACCTCGCCATAGGCAAGAAAAATACTTTTGCAGTATTTCCATTCCACTGGTCTTACGGATGAAACTTGAAATAAAGGTCGTGTCCCTAAATGACCTTAGCTGTTGTTGATACGTTAAACATTCATACGTGTAAAGATGTATTCAGAATGCAATGGGTTAACACTACTACAGACCTCTATAGCGGTGTTTGCAAACAGTGTAGATCCAGATGAGCCGACTCGTAAATGGCCGTCTTCTTGGGATCTGCAAGCAATTTTTGTCGCGTCTGCTTACGGACAGTGCGATATAGTTGGCAAATTGGCGTACGTTAATTTTTCGGTACACTATCAAATCCTCGGCGGGCGCAATATGTGGGCCGCGGCCATCTAGTTAGATTTTTCAGGGAAAAAACACACCCGTTTTCATAAATGTAGTGGTATCTAAATAATTTTTTATACAATACGTATTATGTTTTACCGCACGGTGGGCGGGCGGGCTGTCTGGCGGGCGGCTGAAGAAAAAGCGCATAGTTCGTGTACACAACTCGTCCGAAACCGTTCAGTCGATCGATCTGAAACTATACACACGTCTTCTACACATATTGAAGATGTGCACCTTGATGTTTTTATGCCAACAATTTTTTTTTAACAAAAATATCGCCTTTTTAACTTAGCCATTTTTTCGACATTTTTCTATACAATTCTATATACGGTACAGAGTTTGTGTACACAGCTCCTCCGAAACCGTTCAGTCATCGTTCTGAAACTATACACACGTCTTCTACACATATTGGAGATGTGCACCATGCTGTTTTTATGCGGAAAAAATATTTTTTAACAAAAATATCAACTTTTTAACTTAGCCATTTTTTCAACATTTTTCTATACAATTCTATATACGGTACAGAGTTTGTGTACACAACTCCTCCGCAACCGTTCAGTCGATCGTTCTGAAACTATACACACGTCTTCTACACATATTGAAGATGTGCACCTTTGTGTTTTTATGCCGAAAAAATATTCTTTAACAAAAATATCACCTTTTTAACTTCGGCATTTTTTCTACATTTTTCTATACAATTCTATATACAGTACAGAGTTTGTTTACACAACTCCTCCGAAACCGTTCAGTCGATCGTTCTGAAACTATACACACGTCTTCTACACATATTGGAGATGTGCACCTTGGTGTTTTTAAGCCGAAAAAATATTTTTTAACAAAAATATCGCCTTTTTAACTTAGCCATTTTTTCTACATTTCTCTATGCAATTCTATATACAATACCGAGTTTGTGTACACAGCTCCTCCGAAACTGTTCAGTTGATCTTTCTGAAACTATTCACACGTCTTCTACACATATTGATGATGTGCATCTTGGTTTTTTTATGCCGAAAAAATATCACCTTTTTAACTTAGCCATTTTTTCTACATTATTGTATCCAATTCCCTATCATTTCTACTTTACACTCTACTTTTCTATCTCTGCCTAAATTAGTATACATGTTTAGCACAACGAGATGAAGAAATAATGCTATAGACTTTCAAATTCTCATTAATGTTTCTTGCCTTGGTGACAGCTTCACATTTCTGCATCTTCGCTGTCTGGCCCATATTCGACGGGCGTATTTTGTGACTTGCGGCACTCTTGTTGACAATTGGATTGGTCAGAAAATTAACATCTCACAGTAATGCAAATCATTTTCATAATTTTAGAAAAAGAAACACCCCTTTTGATAAATTGACCAGTCTGAAAACATTTTGTGATGATCGGATTGGTTGGAAAGTTTACATGGCTGAGTCCATCCAGTTTCATAGGGTTGAATCATGTATTACCAGTGGCCGTGTATTCCAGGTGGTGCGGAGTGAGAAGGTGAGTGTGAAGGACCGGGCGGTCAAGAAGCCTGAGATTATGCCCAAGGACAAACTGCGGCCGTCCAACTCGATGGAGAAACCCCAGCCCATACAGCTGCCGCCCAGCTTCAAGGACTCCATATTCGGCAAGGTTTGTATCACTAGGGCGTCACAATTTTAGATTCAGTGACGAGAATAATCGCTAGTTGCAACCCAGAGGTTTCCTGCAATGTGTTTGAGGGATGGCTTGATGGTCTAGTGGTAGAACATGGGACTTACCAATACCGGAGCTTGTGGGTTCAGTCCCCGCTCCAGGCATGAGAAAGTACTTTAAAGTATTTCACTGCTTAAGCCTTAGCTGTTGTCGGGACTTTACACCCATTCACTGTATTCTCCTCCAATCACAGGGAGATGGATCGGTTGAGTTTGTATGCAGTCGGAATTCGGTACAGCGTCACGCGTTACAGCGGCATATTCGCCTCCCGCCATGCTCTTTAATCTGCTCGATATACCGGCAAATTCGGCTTCCGGCACCGGCAGAGAATTCCCGCAAACGAATACACAGTTTAAGTCGTATTTAATGTGCGTTATAACGGCGTCGCTGGCACCAGTGCTGTGACCCAGTTCTTTTATCCGGCATTACGTGCCGGAAACCGATATTCGGGAACCAGTCACTGACCATATCTAAAATAAATTCACGGCTGATTAACCCCGACCTGCTGTCATAAACCGCGGCAATTAACAACTTGTCAAGTGCTGTGATGTACTATTTTGCAAACATCAATTAAGAAAAGACAGTTGGCAACTAAATTTACAAGTGATCAATGAACAGAGTAAGTTAATAAATCAATTAAATTAATAGGCCAATCATCGGCACGTTTGTATTATTAAATACGATGTGTGCTGGCCATTGAAAATAAATAATAAAGAATATCATAATTGTAAATAATTTAAATAATTATCGTGTAACATTGCCTCTGGGGCGAGTTCAGATTGGGATGAATCGTCATGTAAATATATAAAGGGAAACCACTCTACATGTTTTTGTTTTGTATTTTTTATAAATTTTAGCATGTAAATTAAAACAAACTGTTTATTCAAATCTGTGTTTTCTATATGCACATGTTTGCGAATTGCTAACAATAAAGAAACAATTGCACAGATAATCCGGTATTCACCACGCGCGTAATTACCAATTAACAAGAGGTTCGCCTGCAACCTTGACCTTGTCAAATACCGGATTAGCTTTGAATGTTGTTTGTTTCATTGATATAAATTTGTATACATATGCATTGCTTTTATATCAATGTGGTGACAAATAAGTACAATGTATATATCTCGCCGATAATGACGAATTATGCTAATGTAAAATTACTACAATGCGTGGTTACCAATTACCGACAGGTTCCAATTACCAGAATTATCACGACAGTCTGATAGCGAGGAGAAAATCGCCGATTCTTTATACCGGCAGATTCGTTATAACGGCAGATTCATCTCTGATGAACTATGCCGTTGTAAGGAATTCTGACTGTAATTCGTATAATCCTACTTTATACGACAATCGTGAAAAAAAATCTAGCTCTATCAAGTTGATATATATTGTATACTACACCGACAGGGTGACGAGTCGAGCGAGATGAAGCTGGACTTCACGTTTGACGCAGAGCTCGCCAAGTTCGCGGAGGAGAAGTCTGAGCTGGAGAAGGGGGAGCTGCTGGACGGCGGCCAGTCGACCGTGACGATGTCCGCCCTGCCCGGGGTGGCCAGCGCCAACCAGAGCCTCGCCCAGCATGGCCCGCCGCCCTCGCCCGCAGCCCACGACCTCGGCCTGAAGATCGCCTCCGTGAAGACGGTGTGGGACACGCCCACGCTGCACAGCGCCCCCAACGTCTACGAGCAGAGGTTGGTACATTCACGTTACTAGAAATTTTGAGAACTAATTTTTACATGGTCAGAGTCAACACGGTCGTGATGTTCACATAACCATTTCATAGAATGGATCTGTAACCTGTTGCACTTTTCACCTTCACCTATTTTTGGTGGTGTATAGTTGCCATTCTGTGCAAGATTTGCGTTAAAATGTTATCGGCCACCTACCATCTCCGTTACTGTATGTCAGATTAGTTTGAAATTTCATATATTTATTTGCCCCTGTGCTGAAGGTGAAATTATTAGATTTTTGAGTGGTGCATCAGTGGTACTGATTTGTGGCTGTGACTGGAGAAATGGGGCTTACTTGTTATGCAACCAGTGTAGCACCAGACCAGCCTGCGCTACTGCGCAGTCTGATCAGGATATGCACTGTTTTTCATTCAGTCCGTGAAACAACCATCTTGTTTCTGACAAACATCATAATTCCCCATCGGGTTTCACAAATCCTGTAAACCCCATTTCTCTAGCCACAGCCGCATTTCTTGCCTCCATTTTCAGCATCACGAGCAGTGCGGGCCTAATCATTGCGTCGACATCGTCGGTGGTCAGTGTGACAGACTCGTTCCCGACCTTCAATCCGACCGAGATGACGATGGACGCCCGGTCAACCGGCACCGCCATCGACATGAATGAGGCGATATCTGGCAGTCTCGACGAGAACAATAGTAATATATCGAACGCTGCAAGTCTGTCTCCTCGAGGCCCCGATAACATGGGATACCCTAGCGAAGTTGACGTCACCGTGCGGACGTCCTCATTCTCCGTGGACGTGCCTCCGTTTAAATCGCAGCTGGACAAAGTAGTATTTCCGCAGCAGGAGATGGAGCAGGTGTTTAGCAGCTCGGTGAACGGCGGCGGTCAGTGCTATAACCCGTCACAGGACGTAGAGAACTTCTCGTCAGCCGGCGAGGTGCCGAACTTCTCACAGGCGTTTGTGTCCACCGTGGACGCCGGCCAGAACTACTCGCAGGGTTTTTCTGGCATGGACGATACTAGTTCTTATCAGGTAATAAGATTTGCTTCGGCGTAATTATTATACATACTGACAGCAAGTTGTACCCTGCATTGACTGGATACAGAGCTCCAGATAAGGTGCGTATTAGTGTATTTTACGTACTTATTTTAGCAGAATACGCGTTGATTATCAAAAGTGGGAGTACAAAAACTCACACCAATGTGAAAATATGCATTGATTTTCAAATTGAGTAGTGAAAATACTGACACTAATAAAGTTGAAATTTACTTTTTGCAGCTCTAATAATTTAATTTTTAAATGTGTTTAGTGGGGTATAATACTCTTTAGATACAAAACTTATCTGGAGCTCTGCGGATAACGTACATCCGGGTCACAACAGACTACTATGTTGCTTGTTAGATGGATCTACAGTGATCGCATAACCCGTAAGCCCCATTTCTCCAGTCACAGCCACATATTATTTGTTAAACTACTTTCGATGAAATTCCATTGGTTGAATGACATCACTTCACGTTACCGAATGTCGCAGATGCAATGATGCAAGTCCGCGTTCAGTTTCAACGAAAACCTGCTGATAAACCTGGTATTAAGACACAATACTGGAATTTTAGTAAGAACTAGGATGTGTCTTATCAAATTTATCAGTCTTGGCTCGAAAACAGTGTGAATGCCTCGCCTCATACGTGTTTTGTATACATTAAATGACTGTATCAAAAGACCCTAGCCTGTTGGTCTTTAATGCAGGTGTTTTCCTCGAGCGGAGAGACAAATCCTTACTCGTCGGCAGCTGAGGTTACGACCAGCTTCACACAGCAGAACATCAACAGTATTATGGACATCAAGTCCAGTTCCGAACAGAGCAATATCTGCAAGGTAAGATGGTTCCAGCCTCGCCTTGGTCATGGAAAATATTTGCATAGTATTTCCATCCATCTTTCAGATGAGACGTGGTCCATTCTTTATATGTGGCTGTGACTGGAGAAATGGGGCTTATGGGTTTTGCGACCAGTTCCATGTCAGCCGGTCGTCCAACAGTCTGATCAGTATCTGCAATGTTCGCCATTCAATCTGAAACACCCGTCGTGCTTCTAACAAGCAGTATATATCGTTATCAGGCTGGAGTGTGCTATTTGACCAGGGGCTACAGTGGTTACAAATCCCATGCGCCCTATTTCTCCAGTCACCGCGAAATATGACCTTCGCTGTTGCTGGGACATTCACTTTAAACTGCATGACCTTTAGCTGTTGCTGGTACGTTAAGCCCATTCACTTTCACTCGCCTCCAGGTGAAGCCCCAGCAGCTACAGTACCCGTCGCCCCCGACAACGACGGCCGGTAATGCGGGTGGGGCGAGCAGTGGGGGCGTGGAGACGACTCCCACGGTCACCGTGACGTCCGTGTCTGTCCACAGCCCGCCCACCGTCCTGCACAACCAGCAGCCCTTCCAGCCGTTCCAGCTTGGCTCACAGCTCATTACTCCTCAGGAGCCGCGGGTATGTGCTGTATTCTACCCCACTGTATTTTGTCAGCGGTGGGAATTTTCAGGATGTGATGTTCCTGATAATTGCAGAAAATTACAATACGGAAAGCACACTTTTACGCATTTTTGTGGGTTGTGGCCTTGGGGTTAGAAGACCCGACTTCCAATCCGGATGTTGTAAGTTCAAACCTTGCATCAAAAAATCATAATATTTTCATCCCATTGCTCTTTCAATGTTAAGTTTTCGCGTTTACAATGTTAAGTTTTCGTGTTTAAGTCCATTTCTTTGGTACTGTACCACCTAGGACCACCAAACTTTCACAGCTTCATAACCAAGGGGTGCCTACCACATAAAACTATCCAACATGTGACCATTTTTTTTACCTTCACCTATTATTTCTACGTAATTTGACTTAGCCATTTTCAACGTTAACTTTTTAACGTACGTCTGGTTAAAGTTTTTTGGTTAAAACTTTTTCGTTATACTATATCTCTGCAACTGCTTCGCCCATTACCTTGAAACTTCACATGGGTGTTTATCATCATCCATATTTTCATTCTACCCCCCAACCGTGCGGCCCCTGTGCCCAATGTCAAGGTCAAATTACTTTTTGTTAAAGTTTTTTTGTGTACTATATCTCTGCTTCACCCATTACCGTATTCTTGCGATTATAAGACGCATTTTTGTACTCAGATTTGTATCCCAGAAAGCCCCTGCGTCTTATAAATACATGTAGATACATGAGCATTTTTTTCCACCCGAAATATTGACATAAACGACCAAAAATAAAATGCGTTCCTATATTTGTTGTTGTTGTTAGTCTTTGGGGTAAAATCCGGTATTGGAATATTGGTTTCGTATTCTAAACAGTTTGCGCCTTTACTCGCGCCTTACTCGTTCCGGCCATGTGTCACATTCGGTACACATTTTCTATACCGAATGCGAACAGTGTATACCAAGATCAGATCCGGTCGACATTTTCTCTGCCGAATCACAATCTTGCCTCTATCATTTTAATTATCTTTTGAAAACATTTACCGGTCCCATATCGGTCGGTGTCATTTTGCCGTGAAAAATATTGCATGACGCCATTAACGGTAAATCCTAATATGCATAATGCAATTCCACGAAAGTTATAAAACTCCATCATTAGTTTCGAAACTGTGTGTTTACAAGATGCTGATGAAAGTGGCAAGCCTAAGTCAGCTGGCCGACATCAAACACACCGCGTGTCAAGATTTACAACACAAAGCCATATCAAATATCAACACACGCGGTTGCTGACGTCCGTTTCGTATTCGTCACTAAACTGGTACCCTGTCTAATGCATTCCAGTGAAACAATACTACCGAGAACCAGACTCTATTTATGACACGGCAAACGTGTTTATGTGAATTGGGTCTTTATCTCTGACAAATCCCGGCTTATTGCATTAGCGGCCAGACCAGGCGGTGGATTCGCGTAGTCTGCACATGGTTTACAATGTTCGCCAATCTCTATTTAAAAAATTATAATTACGTCAGCGGACAATGCGAATTCGTCATAGCTATTGGCTGCTTTCAGCGTCATTTACGGAAGATACAACTGATTTTGAAATATTACATACTGTAGGCGAAAGTTGTGTGTTGCTTTGTGGAAAAAAATCGATAACACCCAACCGTGTCAACAGGTGTCTTTTGTCATCATTCAGCACGAGCTGTAAACTGTGTGACCTTTAGGCTATGTTTTGAAATTGCACTGATTGGTCAACACGCTTTTTGATGTGTGCCGCAGATGTGGCGAACGTGTGGCTTTCATCCTTGCATCATGGGGGCAATCAGTAACCCATTTCATGCTGAGGATACGCTTATGTTTGCGGAAAATCCTAAATATTTTCCTTCTATGCAATCAGAAGTATATGCCGCGATCACCATTTAAACCGTTTCGTCGAGATGGTTCAAATGAGTGGTGACAACATATACTTTCAGTGAGAAATAACAAAAATAAAAATAAAATATTTAATAAATTTCATATCCGTGAATGTGTATTCAGAAAGGAATGGGTTAAAAAAACACTGGATTATACGCACGCAGATCTGTCGCCATATTTCGCCGATATTGATTTCGAAAATAGTTTTCGTAAATGGTGTTGAAAAGAGGTAATAATTAACAATATAATACCACTTTCGGCAGCAATATGATCGCAAATATAACACGATTTATGACAATAGTCTGTTACACATTTAACACGATTTTGATATACAAATGGGCAAACAAATCGGGAGCCAATGCACAAACGTGTACTAACCGAGCACGTGTTATAGTGAAGCGTGTACTACCGAGTTCACGGTGTAATTGAAGATACTAGAAAACGGTGAAATACGGACTGGGTAATCACGGACATAGTCGGCAAATTACGGACATAGCAAACTATGATGGGGAAAATACAGACAAAAACATCCAAGGTACGAATAAAAAAAAACAATGTGGGGGAATAAATAACAACAACTTGGCGATTTTTTTTCATTTTTTTTTTTGTTTCATTTTGTTAAGAAAATTGGGTGCGTCTTATAATCTCATGTAGACATTTTCCCCCAGATTTTGGACTGAAAATAGGGGTGCGTCTTATGCACTCTTGCGACCTATAATCGCAAGAATACGGTACCTTGATACTTCACATGGGTGTTTATCATCATTGTTGCACCCGCTTGCAGAAAGCGCGATATCGTCGGCATTTTGGCATACGTTGGAAAAAACCTGGCCTTCGTGGCTTTGCCTCGTTTCTTGTTCCGTATTTGTTCCGGAAAATACGTTAGAAATACGGAAGTACGGAAAGCAATTAAAAAGTACGATTTTTAAAAAAAATCAGCACGGGAATATCTGGAAATAATAATTTTGTTTCACAATTCTGCCAATAATTCCTATTTTTAGCTCACCTGAGCAAAGCTGAGCAAAGCTCAGGTGAGCTATTGTTACCGCAATGTGTCCGTCATCCGTCGTCGTCGTCCGTCGTCGTCCGTGAACCTTTTCAAACGTCTTCTCCTCGGTAACCATTGGGCCTATAGTCACCAAACTTCATGGTCATGGTCCTTAGGTAGGGGGATTACAAAATTGTTAAAATGACGTCATCACGTAATCCAAGATGGCTGCCGTCTAAAAATAGCACAAATTCTTCAAAAATCTTCTTCTCAAGAACCGCCAACCGGATTTCGACAAAACTTGGTAGGAATGATCGATGTACATTGCTCTTTCAAAGTTGTTAAAATGGTGACCCCCGGGGTCAAAAATGGGCGTGGCCCGTGGGGTCAAATTGGTGTCAAATTTTATTTTTGACCGAATATGGTCATGTCGTATATCAAATTGAAGGTATCAATGAGGCAATCACTCTGGTGCATTTTTTGTCGAAATTGGATGGTTATGTCATCCAAGATGGCCGCCGAAAGGTCAAAAGGTCGTTCTTTTATTAGAGATTTCAAAATTCTTCTTCACATGAACCGCTTGGCCCATGGTAGCCAAACTTAAAAGTTATGGTCCATGGGTGAAGCCTTTTCAGATTTGTTAAAATGGAGGTCATCGCTAATCCAAGATGGCCGCCGTCTAAAAATAGCATAAATTCTTAAAAAATCTTCTTCTCATGCCGCTAGCCGGATTTTGATGAAACTTGATAGGAATGATCAATGTACATTGCTCTTTTAAAGTTGTTAAAATGGTGACCCCGGGGTCAAAAATGGGCGTGGCCCGTGGGGTCAAATTTTATTTTTGACCGAATATGGTCATGTTATATATCAAATCGAAGGTATCAATGAAGCGATCACTCTGGTACATTTTTTGTCGAAATCGGATTGTTATGTCATCCAAGATGGCCGCCGAAATGTCAAAGGGTCGTTCTTTTATTAGAGATTTCAAAATTCTTCTTCACATGAACCGCTTGGCCCATGGTAGTCAAACTTAAAAGTTATGGTCCATGGGTGAAGTCTTTTCAGATTTGTTAAAATGGAGGTCATCGCTAATCCAAGATGGCCGCCGTCTAAAAATAGCATAAATTCTTAAAAAATGTTCTTTTCATGAACCGCTAGCCGGATTTCGACGAAACTTGGTAGGAATGATCGATTTACAATGCTCCTTCAAACTTGTTAAAATGGTGACCCCGGGGTTAAAAGTGGGCGTGGCCCGTGGGGTCAAATTGGGGTCAAATTTTATTTTTGACCGAATATGGTCGTGTTATATATCAAATCGAAGGTATCAATGAGGCGATCACTCTGGTACATTTTTTGTCAAAATCGGATTGTTATGTCATCCAAGATGGCCGCCGAAATGTCAAATGGTCGTTCTTTTATTAGATTTAAAAATTCTTCTTCACATGAACCGCTTGGCCCATGGTAGCCAAACTTAAAAGTTATGGCCCATGGGTGAAGCCTTTTCAGATTTGTTAAAATGGAGGTCATCGCTAATCCAAGATGGCCGCCGTCTAAAAATAGCATAAATTCTTAAAAAATCTTCTCATGAACCGCCTGCCGGATTTCGACGAAACTTGGTAGGAATGATCGATGTACAATGCTCTTTCAAAGTTGTTAAAATGGTGATATTGATTTATTCATCACGTAAATTCATAAAATGTCTGCTCCAAAGCATGCAGCCAACGAATTTGGGTATTTTTTATCGAAAGAAGTTAGAAGAACGCATATGTTCATCACTGATTACAGCGAGACATGGCCCCAATTGGTCCTGTCAAAACGCGGTGATGAATTTGCGTCTTGCAAGCAGTGTAATTGTGATTTTTCGGTTGGTCATTTTGGCCGAAACGAGGGCCAAGGCTCTAAAAAATTTACTTTATGCATATAAGTGAGTACTGATTTGTGTTCCGGAAAACATATGTGGCGTTCCTGAAAATAGCCCCTTTTTCTCTCCATGTTCCTCATGTGACCGACATGAGGTTGGCAGCTCTGCTTTCAGATGATATTTGAACCTAAGGTCCCATCACTAAATGACCGTTGCTGGGACTTTTTACAGATCTCCAGTTGAGGTGCATAATTGGACCAAATTTTCCGGGTATTTTTATTATTTCTTCACAAAAAATGGCAAGTTGGAATTGCTTTAGAATCGTCTCATCGAGACGATTCTAAAGCACTCCCAACTTGCCAATTTTGGCGAGGAAATATCGAAAGTGTCTCCAAATTTGATCAAATTACGCACCTTAACTGGAGCTGTTTTTAAACCCATTCACTTGCCTAATTGACAAAAGCCCCACAAACAGTGCCTTTACGTTCCATTGTATTCTGCTGAATTCACTTCCATTTGTGTACTGATGCCAATTTAACCACTGCAGTTGAGCCAGAGCTTCAGCTTCAACCTGTCGCAACTGCAGCAGGCCCAGATCAGCCAGCAGCAGTCGTACACCCAGCAGAACCTGTTCCTGCCGCCGACGCCCACCCAGCCCGACCCCTCTGCCTACCAGCCCCAGATGCCCCCCGCCGCCTACCAACGCAGCCAGCAGCCACCCCACCCCCAGCCGTATGCACAGACGCCCGCCGCTGCGCAGCAAAACACCATCATGGTGTCGTCGACCACGTCGTCACAGATGTCCACCACCGCTAAGCCACCCACGCAGACGGCGTTCGGTAAGTTTCCCTCACTCTATTACTGTATTATAGAGAATAGTCTTCTGAGATCTTACGGGATCGAACCCATTGTCCCGGCCTTAAATGACCCTAGCTGTTAAACACCAAAAAACAAAACTAAACTCTTTTGAGATCAATTTACTTGGATACATACCTACACGTTTCCCAGCCTTGCATGATGAACTTTATATCAAAAACCTGGGCCCGGTTGCTCAAAGTCTCTGTTAGCTTAACAGACTGTTAAATCCTTAACTTTGTTAAGGATTTAACAGTCAGTTAAGCTATTAAACAGAGGTTTTGAGCAACTGAGCCCTGGTATTCTTTATTTCTTTGCATTGTATTTCCATCTGTATATGACCTTGCTGTTGTACGGTTGCAAATTCCCCCTCTATCGTATTATTGTAGTATTTCCATACCACTTGTCTTTTTGTTGAGACCTGAAACAAATGTTATATCTTTACAGACTCCAGATAAGGAATTAGTAATTGAGTATTTTCACTCCCATTATATCTGAAGCAATTGGGTATTTCAATATTTTAATTGGGTAAAATAAAATCACACTACATGTACTTGGTGAAATTACGCACCTTAACTGGAGCTCTGCTTCCACCCCGAGGGATGGGCAGTGGCCTAGGGGATATGACGCTGAACTTCAAATACTGGAGTTGTGAGTTCTTGGGCATCAAACAATACTTTCCTAGTATTTCCATACCACTTATCTGTCGGATGAGACTTTAACTGTGATCCCATCCCTGTATGACCTTAGCTGTTGCTGGGACATTAAATACATTCAAATTTCTTGTCCCCCGGCTACACAGGCAGCCAGCTGCCTGGTAAGAGCCTGAGCAACCTGCCGTACGGCCAGACGGGCCTGAGCTCGACGACGATGCAGCCGTCGCAGGTCTCCTTCATCCAGTACGACCCGAGCAGCCAGCTGTTTGGCACCAACCAGATCCTAGGCACATCACAGACACAGAACGTCAACAACTCTGCACAGCTGCTCAACTCGCAGCTCGTACAGTCCAGGTACGTACGCACAGGCAGTGCAAGATTCATACGAGACACTCCTTGTGATTTTGTACCTTCGGACATATGCGTAATTTTATGATATTTTCCGTAAATGGTGTCAAGTTGAGCACATTCCTCGTGTATTCTGAAAAATTTGTCAACTTTTGACTTTATTTATGAAAAATATTGTAAATTTTGTAAACATATTTCATGACATTACACAGATTTACGAAGGTACAAAATCACATAGCGTGTCTCATGACTGCAGTATTGTTGATTGTACTTTACTTGAATTATCGTTTACTTGTGCGACAGGCCGGTAGGAAAACATGGCCCGGCATGGTCATGACACGGACAGTAGACTGTAGTGATATTGTTGATTGTACAGTGGAACCTCTCTAAACCGGACACCATGTAGATTCGTATGTTGGTACTTTTGATTGTTTCATTGTGTTTTAACTCCGATGGTGCTGTCTGTTCGCAAACGCAAAACATGAACGGATGCCCTGGGGACCTCCCAGGGTGTCTGGTTTAAGAGTGGTTCCACTGTATTGGATTTATCATTTATTTGTGCGACAGGCCGGCGGGGCTCCAGATCCAGACGCCGTCGTCGTTCTACCAGCAGCCACAGCAGACGGGCATCCAGGCGGCCACCATCCAGCAGCCGCCCGCCCCGCTCCAACAGACGGGCTTCTTCCCCACCCAACACAACCAGCGTTCCCAGCACACACAGCACACACAGCACACACAGCACACCCAGCAGGCCAGCTCCAGTCTACAGGTAAACCATTGGCCACCACATGGGGGAGGGGGAGTGGGGGGTGTCGAGGTGAAAATAAATTCCTTCCCCACCCAGAACAACTATCTGCCACCCACACACTATTTCTCACTAGTGGGCAGTTCCAGCAAGCAGTATAGATCGTTATCGGGCTACAGGAGTTTACTATTTGATCAAGAGCTAATCACAAATCCCAACTTAATGACCGTAGCTGTTGATAGGCCGTTAAACACCAATCAATCCAATCAATACAGTCACATCCACATGAGTCACGCCATGTGATTTTGTACCTAAGAACGTGTGATTTTTGTCGCGCCCGCTTGCGGAAAGCGCGATATAGCCGGCCGTTTGGCGTACGTACGTACGTACATACGTACGTGTGTCCGGTTAAAGTTTTTGGTTAAGTTGTTTGGTTAAAGTTTTTGGTTAAGTTGTTATATAGTCGGCACTTTGGCGTACGTACGTATGTACGTACGTACGTACATACGTGTGTCCGGTTAAAGTTTTTGGTTAAGTTGTTTGGTTAAGTTTTTGGCTCACCTGAGCAAAGCTCATGTGAGCTATTGTTATGGCAAAGTGTCCGTCGTCCGTCGTCCGTCCGTGAACATTTTCAATCATCTTCTTCTCCCGAACTGCTGAGCCGATATTGGTCAAACTTCACAGGGATGATATATGGGTGATGCCATTTCAGATTTGTTAAAATGGAGGTCATCGACAATCCAAGATGGCCGCCATGGAAAAGTAGGTCAAATTCTTAAAAAATATTCTTCTCACGAACCACCGGGCCGATTTCGACGATACTTGGTATGAATGATCGATAGTTAGCGCTGTTTCAGATTTGTTCATATGGTGGCCCGTGGGTCAAAAATGGGCGTTCGCCCCGAGGGGTCAAATAGGGGTCAAATTTTATTTTTAACCGAATATAGTCATGTAATATATCAAATCAAAGGTATTGACGAGACAATCACTCTGGAACATTTTTTGTCTAAATCATATGATTACGTCATCCAAGATGGCCACCGATAGTTCAAATGGTCATTCTTTTACTAAAGATTTCAAACGTCTTCTTCTTGTAAACTGCTTGGCCGATATTGGCCAAACTTAACTGTAATGGTCTGTGGTTGAAGCCTGTTCATTTTTGTTAAAATGGAGGTCATCACCAAATCCAAGATGGCCGCTGTTGAGAAGTAGGTCAAATTCTTAAAAAATCTTCTTCTCACGAACCGCCAGGCCGATTTCGACGATACTGGGTATGAATGATCGATAGTTAGCGCTGTTTCAGATTTGTTCATATGGTGGCCCCTGGGTCAAAAATGGGCGTGGCCCGAGAAGTCAACGAGGGGTCAAATTATAATTTTGCCCGAATATGGTCATATAATATATCAAATCGAAGGTATCGACTAGTTGATCACTCTGGACCATTTTTTGTCTAAATCAGATGATTTTGTTATCCAAGATGGCCACCGAAAGGTAAAAAAGTTGTTATTTTACTAAAGATTTCAAACGTATTCTTCTTGTGAACTGCTTGGCCGATATTGGCCAAACTTAACTGTAATGGTCTGTGGGTGAAGCCTGTCCATTTTTGTTAAAATGGAGGTCATCACCAAATCCAAGATGTCCGCCGTTGAAAAGTAGGTCAAATTGTCAAAAAAATCTTCTCACAAACCGCCAGGCCGATTTCGACGAAACTTTGTATGAATGATGGATAGTTAACGCTGATTCAGATTTGTTCATATGGTGGCCTCTGGGTCAAAAATGGTCATGGCCCGAGGGGTCAAATAGGGGTCAAATTTTATTTTTGACCGAATATGGTCATTTTATATATCAAATCGAAGGTATAGCAGTAAATCACATGCACATTCGCAATATATGTTAGATCAGAAGGTACCAACAAATTCTGTGGAACATTTGAAGTTGTAAGTGAAGAGTCTTTGTGAAATCAAGATGACCACTATGGAGGCTTTTAGGTGAGCGATACAGGCCCATTTGGGCCTCTTGTTTGGTTAAAGTTTTTGGTTGAGTTCTTTGGTTAAAGTTTTTGGTTAAGTTTTTTGTTTAAGCTTTTTGGTTAAAGTTTTTCGTTATACTATATCTCTGCAACTGCTTTGCCCATTACCTTGAAACTTCACATGGGTGTTTATCATCATCTATATTTTCATTCTACCCCCCTCCCGTGCGGCCCCTGTGCCCAATGTCAAGGTCAAATTACTTTGAAGTTTTTGGTTAAGTTTTTTGGTTAAAGTTTTTCGTTATACTATATCTTTTTTTTTAGTGTCCATACCTCGCCACAAGGCACGACATGCAGGCCGCGGCCATCTAGTTATACGACCGTTTTATGTTTTACCGCGGGGCGGATGGGCGGCGGACAGAAAAAGTTTGTGTACACAATCATTCAGTCAATCAATCCGAAACAATATACACGTTTTCTACACTCTTGGTGTTTTTATGCCGAAAAATATATTATTAATTCGTCTTTTTTTCTACATTTTTCTATACACTATATAGGGTACAGAGTTTGTGTACACAACTCCTCTGAAACTGTTCAGTCAATCTATCTGAAACTTAACAAATGTCACCTTTTTAACTTAGGCATTTTTTCTACATTTTTGTATCCAATTCTATATAATTTCTACTTTACACATCTCTACCTAAATTAGTATACTTGTTTATCACAACAAGAGAAATAATGCTATAGATTTTCAGATTCTCATTAATGTTTCTTGTCTTGGTGACAGCTTCACATTTCTGCATCTTCACTGTCCGGCCTTCTTCGACGGGCGTATTAAAGGTGACAAAATTTTCGTAGCAAATGCATAACAGTTTTGCTATGACTGTATGAAAATGTTGTCATCTTTCAACGTACAAAATCTCATGGCGTGTCTCGTATAATATAAATCGGTAAACTTGTTCAATAATCATTCGTGTAAGATCCTCCATGTCGTCCACAGTTCGGCAGCAGCACCAACAAGCTGGGCACGGCCGACCTCGCGTTCCAGACGGCGTTCCTGCAGACGGCCCTACAACAACAGCAGCAGCAGCAGACGCAGCCCCAGTCGACCGGCACGCCCACGGGGCCACCGCCCTTCAACCCACTCGCGTTCGGCACCCAGGGCATCAGCCTGTCCTTACAGCCATCCGCGCCCATTGCCCCGGGCCAGCAGCCATTCGGTATGGCCGCCCCGGGCGGCAAGGGCAGCTTCAACTCACAGCAGCCGACACAGGTGTCGCCCCAGACCGCCACCAAACCTGTAAGTTGTTGTCGGACCAGAAATATTTTGGCAATCCGTATTGTGTCGACACGAAATCTCTGTATAATTATGACCTCATAATTCCAGCACAACAATATTTACACAATTCCCTAACATTTGATTGGCCCGTAGCAAGTCTCTGTCCAAAATTTATATCCCAGTAAACTCTCACGCCGAACTACTTTCTACAGGTGCACTGTCAGTGCTGTCAATGTAAACAAATGGCTGCCGTCTGTCAAAATAAACACATTTTCTTGATGAATTTATTTAAAATGCTGGAATTATAAGGAATGAATGGCCTTTTTGTGAAATTTATCGGGGATATAAACTTGGAAAAGTCGCAGGAATACTGGACGAGGCCTTCCGGCCTTCGTCCAGTATTCCCGCGACTTTTCCAAGTTAGTTAGTGGAACTTACCACCAGTGATTTAACAAGTTTATAGCCGTCATAAGAAATGCTTCTCGGGGGGACACTGTCTTTTCTTAAACTTATTTTATTAAATTCAATGTTATCAAATTATCACTCGTGCAAATGTTATCAAATTATCACTCGTGCAAGATCCTCTATCAGAGCTCCAGATAAGTGCGTATTGGCGTATTTACGCACTTATTTAGCAGAATAATCATTGATTATCAAAAGTGGGAGTACAAAATACTCCCAGCTATGTGAAAATATGCTGTGATTGTCAAATTGAGTAGTGAAAATACTGTAAGAAAGTTGAAATTTACTTAGTTGAGCTCAAATAAGTGAATTTTTATGCCCCACTACGATAGTGGAGGGGGCATTTAGTGTTACCCTTGTCTGTCCGTCCGTCCCGTCCGTCCGTCACAAAACTTTAACACTCGGGGGGGGGGGGGGGGGGGGGGGGGGGGGGTAAATAAATGTCTCGTAATTTATTCATCCTTCGACCGATCTGCTTCATATTTCATATACACATTGCTCTAATTGTCCTCTACTGCCCTGTGCCAAATCCATGTTCGTCCTGCCCCCGCCAAGCCCAGGGTCAAGGTCACATACTTAATGCTTCAAAAACATTAACGCTCGGGTAAATGTTATAATTTCTGTTCCCTTTCACGGATCAGCTTCATACTTCATATACGCATTGCTCTAATGGTCCTCTACCGCCCTGTTCCAAATCCACGTTTGTCCTGCCCCCGCCAAGCCCAGGGTCAAGGTCACATACTTGGTGCTTGAAAAACTTTAACGCTCTGGTAAATATCTTATAGTTTCTGTTCCTTTTCACGGATCAGCTTCATACTTCATATACACATTGCTCTAATGGTCCTCTACTGCCCTGTGCCAAATCCACGTTCGTCCTGCCGCTGCCAAGCCCCGGGTCATGGTCACATACTTGGTGCTTCAAAAACTTTTAACGCTCAGGTAAAAAAAGAATTTGACTTGCAATTTGGCCTCATTTACTATCAAAGCGATATGTGGGGCATCCATGTTCTATGAACACATTTTCTAGTTTTTTATCTTTTGTACCCTATTTAATACAGAAGAAAATCTATAATACATTTGCAAAAGTTGAATACGCATTTAATTTGAAATCTGGGGGTATAATACTCTTTAGACACAAAACTTATCTGGAGCTCTGCTCTGTGCACAGCTGAAGTCGTCGGCGGAACCAGTCGTGATCACATCGACGACGGCACCCATCCCCGGCCAGAACGTCAACTCGAAGCCGTTCACGTCGAACCTGATGAAGACGGGCGTGCCCCCCAATATGCCCATGAACACAATGGGTCTGGGCAACATGAACGCGGGCATCAACCGAGTGGCCGGGCCGCCCGCTGGCATAAACAGCCTCACCGGCAACATGGGCCCGCGGTTCCCAGGGTTAAACATCCCTGGCCTCCCACAGAACACTGGTGCTGCGTCCTTCAATGCAAAGTTCAACCCGTTTATGGGGCAGAATATGACAAACGCAGGTACGCGGTGGCAGCATTCTATTTCGCGTTGACTTGCATTCACATTTGCTTTGATAATATATTTCATATCCTGAGAGGGATGGGTTGAGGCCTAAGGGTTACACCACCCGACTTACAATCCTTAAACCTTGCCTTAGGCATCAAAAATACTTTCATAGTATTTCCGTCCATTAGTCTTTCAGCCGAGACTTGAAACAGAGGTCCTATTCCTTAGCTGTTACTGGTACGTTATACATTCAAAATTGTTTTGTAAATATATGTCTGTGACTGGAGAAATAGGGCTTATGGGTTTTGCGATCTGTGTAGATCCAAATCAGCCTGTGCATACAGTCTGATCAGGATATTCACTGTTCACCATTCCATCAATGAAACGCCCCTTCTTGACTAACAAGTAATAGATGGTTATCATTCTATAGGAGTGTGTTACTTGATCTGGAGCTACACTGGTCATAAATCTCATAAGCCCCATTTCTCCAGTCACAGCCAAAGTCGTGTACTCCGTCCATGCTCGTATATTCATAGCTGTATTGACCTTACTGTTGAATAGACATTGAACCGCAATCAATGAACCAACTGTGTTGTGTGACAATAGGGCCGATGGTGCGACCACCGATGATGGTCGGCAATGTGATGAGGCCCCCTGTGCCCCCGGCTTCTGTGCCCAGCCCTATACAGCGCCCCGGGGTCCTGCCCACCAGACAGCCCCGCCTGCCCAAGGTTGTACCCAGCTTCCCTCCGCCAAGTTCTACAGGTGAGTTCACACGCGCTGGGTTTTATGTCCCCCAATGTGATAGCAAGCTAGGCATATTGCTTTGCTCTTGGAATTCCGTCCGTCCGTCTACGGTCATTTACATTGATTTATTTAATGGGTGTCTTTTAACCCGTTCGCTCCTAAGTAACTTGAATGGATGTTAATTTCGCAACCAATCCAACCGTCACAACATGATTTTCAGACTGGTCCATTTACGAAAATGGTGTGTTTTTGTTGTCAAAAATATGAGAATTACTTGCAAAAAGTGCAGATCCTGATGAGCCGGCTCAAACGAGCCGGCTCATCTGGATCTACACCGTTTGCCAATACCACTACACAGGTCTTTGGTGTTGAAAGGTTTAATAGCTGTTAACAACTAAATGTTTGCTTGAGGTTTTCTATGATGCCATAACTTCAATTTAACTTCAATTTAACTTCATTGACGGATGACTGGAATATTTGGAAACTATTCATATGAACATATGCGCCACTCTCCTCTGAGTTCAAAGTACGAGAACCGATTTTGATTTTGTACCTAAGGTATGGATTGTCTCGTAAATATTTTAAAAAAATTACGTTATTTTGTGTAGGTGACGTCTCAAATTGATGAAATATTCAGACGAAGAATTCCCCATTTGAGATGACAATTTTTTTGTCTATTTTCGACGTTATTTGCATGAAAAAAAACGCTGTAAATATATTTTCATGAAGAATGGCACATCTTCATTGGTTTCTGGTCTCGTAATCCTGAGCCCAGGCAAGTTAGCTGTGAGATCTCGCCTTGCAGGAGGAACGTGGGACACACCATGTGAAATGTGAATTTGTACCTGTGAACATGTGCTACAAGACGAGTCGTGGGATTTTGTACAGAAACTGTGATATTTTCTGTAAATGATGTTGAAAGTTGACAATATTTTCAGAGCAAATGTGGAATAGTATCCCACATTTCATCAACTTTGGACGTCATTTACAGAAAATATCAGTTTCTGTACAAAATCTCACGACTCGTCTTGTATAATCATGGGCTCAGGTGTGTTAGCTGTGAGTTCTCGCCTTGCAGGAGGTGGAACTGGGGACAGGAAGGAATCGCGTAACAAGGAGCGAGAGAAACTGTTAGCCCTCGCCCAGAGTTTCCTGAACCCCGACAATCGCACGCGCAAACCCACGAAGGTCGAGGTCTCTGCCAAGGATGATAAGGGTGTCATGTCAAAGGGGAAGTCCGACAAGAAGGGCTCTGAACCGCAAACCGTGAAAGTCATGGATAAAAAGTAGTGATGATGACGCTTTGTGAGGCGGTCTTGTGCCTGGGTCACCTATCCAAGAGGAAAATTTCAGAGTTTGGGCGCGTTGCTAATGTAATTGATTGTGGGATTCTTGAATTTTACGAGACACTGACGTTTCCAGGTGGGAGAATGTCCCCCGGGCTCGCGCTAGGCGCGACTGGTGACGTGTTTACTGTTATATGTGGAATAACTAACCCATTTCATGCTGAGGATATGTCTCTGTTTGAAAAATTCTAAATATTTTCTTTATACGTGCATGTCGTGACGACTATTTGAACTGTCTCATCGAGACGGTTCAAATGAGTTGTCACAACATATACTTTCATTGAGAAATAAGAAAAATAAAAATTAAATATTTACCCGTTAATGTGTATCCCGAAAGGAAATGGGTTAATTAAGGAATCTACAGTTTGAGGTCTAGTTATTAGGAGAAGTAATGGACACGAAGACAATGTAGTGAGAAAATCGCAGTGACGGACTATTGGAGGAATATGATAGAACAGACTGAACATCAGGTAGAAAAGATATGCCTGCCAGTTGCATAGGTTACAATATGTACACAATTAATACTGCTGGCTTTGTCACTTTGAACAAATAACCAATTACGAGGTTTTTAGAATGGCCATAGTTCATCTTGCATTTACTGCCAAATATTTTCTCGGTCTTGTTAAAGAATCAAATTTGCTGATAATCCTAATAGTTGGTTTTCATTTAAACAATTAATTGTATTTAATACGTAAAATTGGATAGACACTTGTAGTAATTTATTAATTTGTAATATATCGTTGTGTTTGGTGGGCAAGTTTGTATGTAATTTTACGTGATGTCCAGGAAATGGTGCCAAGCCGCTGATTGAAGTTAACACCAAGTCATGTAGGGGTATTGTCTTTGAATTTAATATGTATTCGTCGTTGTATATACCTGTAAATACAAATGTTGGTACGTTTGCGATAATTTCTGTACATATGTTGTGGAAAACCACATTAAACACTCCCGAGTATGTGCATGTGCAACTGCTGTTGCTGTAAATATAGAGTATTTAACTTACACCACGTTACACCCTTGCGATCGGCAAGTCTGTTTGGTCCCAGGTTTTGTACATTTCATATTTTAGCACGTTTTCATGTTCTATACGTTTATATCACACCATTGTACAGGTTTAAATCCAAATCACATGTTGTATTTATATACTTGGGCCATAGGCTGAGAAAATGTACCTTGGGATGTTTGTGACAAATCTAGGTCCTGATTATTTAGCACACTTCCCCCGGTGCATCGGGGTATAATCCATTTTTGCCGACGGTGGTATGCGTGCTTGAGTGACTAAATTACGACCAACGTATACCCACAGTCTGATCTGGGGCTATGCTGTCACCGTTGCATTAGAGTATGTTTCTTTTGCTGTCGGCTGATTACATAACGAGCAGTGTAGCTCCAGATCAGGTTGCGCTGATGCGCAGCCTGATCTGGGGCTACGCTGGTCGCGTACGTCGTAATGTCAATTTTCTGAGCCGGGGGCCCGGTTATACATTTCCCATTTGTTTCATCCAGATATGTACATTGTAGAATAGTGTTCCGACATTCATTTCATCTCGCTGGTATTAATACCATTCTCTCATCATTTCACACATTCTGATATGTACAAAATGTGTACAAAGACTGTATATAGCATTTGATGTCGAGAGTAGTTTGATCATGCATCCACTTTGTCAATTTACAAATATGTACATAGTAGTTAGTTGGTCTAGGATGTAGCGACGCAAGTCAAAACTGAAGCTTCGTACGACAAATTATTCAACGGTGGCGTCCGCCGTTTTTTAAATACGTTTGGGTTGATCTCATTGTACAGGTCCAGAGTTTGCGTTTGTACATACCTAGCCACGTTCTGTTTTATATCTGTGTATACAAGATATGGCAACCGTGTAAATAGGTATAGTTTAGATTATTTACCTCGCATGACTTGGTGTTGGTATCGTAAACCAATGCTTGATTGAAAATTGTCATTGGGAGTTATTTGAAAACTTGTTCTGCGATGGTAGCAATGCAAAGAACTATGGCCATTTTGGGTTTGTGATGATAAAACATTCTGAGCGTCTTTACCTTGATAAAAATCAGGAAGTCGGATTGGTCGAGACTGAGCTACTCCGTCTCGGCCAATGAAACTGCATGATTTTAAGTACAAATTCGGAGAATATGCTCAGAACGTTTTATAAGCAATAAGCCGCGATTATTCGAGCCAGGATAAATATTGGTCACTTTGTCCTTGCGACACAGTCACTGGGAGATTAGTTAGTAATCTGGGAGCCGTTTCACTAAACTTTGTACGACTAAAATGTTCGGAAGTGCAAATTTAGGATCGTCTGGAAAATTGAAATAATGGATTTACATCTATTGAGCATAGGCTGCATAATGTAAATCCAACAATTGTTTACAAGAAAAGATTGTTAATGTGAAATTTACAGACTATGATAATTTTGCACTTGCGAACATTTTAGTCGTACAAAGTTTAGTGAAACAGCCCCCTGGTAAGGTATGATAACGCCATTCAGCTGTTCTGCTGGAATGCGACACGAGCAGGAAATGTAGATTGTGGATACATTATAAGATGAGTTAACAACGTGTATTAGTATCAGTAGATGTACGTAGTTGAACATGTATTTGTAACTGCCAGATTTGATGTGTAATTGTCGAAGAAAGATCTCTACTTCCAGACACCTATGACATGGTTTGATATTTGAAAGGAAGCCTGAAAATAATGGCTCGTCCGCCGTCGCGTAGTTTTCAAGGCGCTATTTACTTGGTGAATATTACCGCTGTTTCTAACGAGCTTTCATATCCTGATTATATGGTATATGATTGGCAGTCAATTGGATGAGGGTCCATCCTGCTTGTGAAATTTACCGAGTATGTTCTCCTAATTAGTTCTCGAAATCGGGCTTTGGCAGAGACCCAGCATAGCTCAGTTCTGGCCAATCAAACTGCCTGGGCCCGGTTGTTCAAAACATCAGTTAGCTTAACGGACTGTTAAATCCTTAACTGAATGGTTAAAATCTCTGTTAAAACAGAGATTTTAACCATTCAGTTAAGGATTTAACAGTCCGTTAAGCTCACAGATGTTTTGAGCAACCGGGCCCTGATTTTAAGAATGGAATACATGCTCGGACAGTTTCACAAGCACGTGCCCATTTCCAACTAGTCGTGTTGCACTAGTTCTAGGGGAGACGTGTGTGTTGGGTAGGAGTGAACATTTCCCCGAGATTGTATCTAGATTTGGGTTGAGTATTGAGTGTGTTGGGCATGCTGGTGGTGGCTGAAGTTCAAAGTGACAGTTTTGGGTGTTACGTTCTGATGGCCATACTACTGTATGTGCTGAGCTATTTGCTTTGTCGTCGTTAGCAAACGCGATTGATATTTTGAAAGAAAATAATACAGACCATTAACCCTTAGAATGCGGGAAACGAAGTGTCGTCTGCTGTTGTTTCATATTTAATTTTTTCTGTCAATAAAACATGGTTTGGCAGCATTTTAGAATCATTTCCATTACTAAAGTGCTGTCAGCATGTTTTTGATGAGAAAAAATGGAAAATAAAGAAATAAACAGCAGACACAATTTAATTCAGAATTGTAAGGATTAATGAAGGTCGCATGAAATGTACTTTTGCCAAGGTAATATTAAATGTTTTTGCCGAGTAATATATTGAGGTAGTAATGCGAGAGCTACTGAGTAGCGTGAAGTAATAAAAATGGATTAAAGTCGGCGGAAACTAATAACCAATGTGTTGAGAACACATAATAATTATGTACGGTGGTTGAGAGGAGAGATGTTTTAACTTGATGTGTTGTTACCTGGCCCCACGGTAACTCGACCATCAACGTTTTAATAGTTTTATCCTGTTACGTACGGGTGCTACACGAGCTACTGTGCCCCATGTAGCCACGTGTTTCATCCTGTACAGATATTGACCTTGCCCTTTGACCCGACAGATTGCCCCTCTGGAAGGTCGGAGGTGAAGGTCGTGTGTGAAATGTATTTGTGTAGTTGTTTATACATGTCAATTTAGCCTGTTTCTATCTAATTTATATAGCTGTGACGAGCCATGTGCAAGTTCAAGTATACTGTTTTCACATGTTTTATTACAATGGAGCAAAATGTCAACCTCGGTACGGTCAATATTCGTTCATTGATCGAAATTGATTGGCTATTTTGATGCCAGAATGACATCATATTCATAAATATGCTTTCTTGTGCAAGTCGAGTTCTGATGTCAAATAAAAATGGCGACAATTTTCATTATGTGAACATTTTACAATGTCGCTGTGCCAGTATTGTTATTTTATACCGTGCTCGAACTGACACATTGGTTCTGTTTGAAACGTGATTATGTTAAGAACTACGTGGGCTGGTCATTGACAGGGTGTGTGATGACATTTGTAACCAGTGTAACTCCAGATGGCCCTGTGCAGTTTAGTCTACAATATTCTCTGTTGAGTGAATTGTGGGCGTGACTGGAGAATTTGGGCTTATGGGTTTTTGCGACCAGTAGTAGATCCAGATCAGCCTGTGCATCCGCACAGTCTGATCAGGATCAGCACTGTTTGCCATTCCGTCAATGAAACACCCGCTATGCTTCTAACAAGCCATATAGATCGTTGTGAGGCTACAGGAGTGTGCTATTTGATCAGGAGCTACCCTGGTCACAAATCGTCACAAATCCTATAAGCCCCATTTTTCTGACCACAGTCGCAAATATACATAGCTAAGAGTAAATTCAGGGTCTGGGCTTTGACTTTTTTTGAGCACATTCTCCAAATTGGAACTCTAGCCGAGACTGAGTGAGAACTTCTCAGTGGCGACCAATCCAGCCGACTGATTTTGAGTATGAGAACAGAGTATGTAGTCGGAAACATTTATAGCGTGGGCCCTGGATATAATAAACCTTAGCTACGAATAGTTGAAACCTCTTTGCTGATATTTCTAAACTATAGATCATGATGAGCCAGTGTAACGAGCCGTCTCGTCAAGATATGCACCATTTGTGGATATTTTTTTACAAAATGACCCCTTTTTTTGCAGTCTCGAACTTCATATGGAATAATTCATGTCCGTTACTTTAAGGGTTAAGCTGCGGAGGCCAATAGCTAATGGTAAATCCTGGTGTTATTTTGGAGCTACATCAGTTAAACATGTGGTAACGTATTTTGTGAGTGGGCAGCCCTTGTATATACATGTACAGCGCTATGTCAACTTCTAAAGAATCCCATAGACTTGACAGCATATTTTATCTCGAAATAATGAAGGTATACCTAGGCGAATTTCTAAAACATTCGAGTAGCATGTTGACCACCCTTTCAATCCTAGAGCGCTCTTTCCAAATATTTGCAAACACTGTAGATCATGATGAACTGGCTCATAACGAGCCATCTCATCAAGATCTACACCATTTGTGGATAGTTTACAAAATAACCAATTTCTGCATAATGTAACAAAGTTAACATGAAATAGAAAATGTGGAACTGTTTGCAAGTGTGTGGGATTTTTGAAGTCGACTTCCTATTAGCTGTGAGATTACTGAAGAGCTCGGCTACACACACACACACCATTGTGATCTTTTTATTTTTGTAGTTGTCACTTTTATTATATTATATGTGACTGGAGTAATGGGGCATTTGCAAGCAGTGTAGATCCAGATCAGCATGTGTATCCGCACAGTCTGATCAGGATCTGCACTGTTCGCCATGTCATCAATGAAACGCCCTCCATGCTTCTGACAATTTATTTAGATCATTATTGGGCTACTGGAGTGTGATATTTCAGCAGGAGCTGGTCACAAATCCCATAAGCCTCATTTCTCCAGTCACAGCCACATATTACTGTACATGTTTCAGTTCTGTAGATGGTCCACGTTTAGACGGGTGACCGATTGGACACGGTGTTGTACCAGATACACTGTTGTCATGGTAACCTTAGGCTCACAAGTGTAAACATTGAAGTGTGTAGTGGTGAGATTTTTTTTTTCTGTTATTATTTAAAACAAAAGTGCTGTCATGGAAACCCTTCTCTTGTCTCATTCAACATGAACAAATGTGCAGTTTACTATGATAGAAAAAGCGTAACCGTGGGAAAAAATGATGTTTTTTTATATATTGGCGAAGCCATAGAATGTTGTCCGAATGTTGATGTAACATGTGCACGACTGTCTCATGTAACCCACTATTATCAACTTCTACCATATCTGACATTATCGGAACCACGCCTGGGATGGGTTTCACTAAACGTTGTACCACTAAAATGTTCGTAAGTGCAAACTTATGATGGTCTGTAAATTTCACATTAACAATGTTTTCTGGTAAACAATTATTGGATTTACATTTATTGAGCATAGGCTGCATGTGCAGCCTATGCTCAATACATGTAAATCCATCAATTGAACTTTCCAGACGATCCTAAATTTGCAATTACGAACATCTTCGTGTGATGGTTTACCTATAGTATACTGTCAGATACACATTGTCCGGCCAGTATTCTAACCATCTCCTCTGTCGGAGAATTCATTTGTTGCTTCTTGTAGTTATATGCCATCGTTAGTGCTGGCTGTAATATAACCAACAGTTAACCCCGAGAATGCATGAAATGAAAGTTGTCATAAAACCATTATTGTGATGAGAAAACTGGGGGAAAAAAGCAATAATTATCCGACGAAAAAATTTAATTCAGCATTTTAAAGGTTAAAGGATGTTTGTGTGAAGTTTACCATGTAGTTATTGTCTCGAGTGATTGTTGGAACTATAAAACCAGTGGTTGTCTGCGTATACAGATGATTTAATACAACATTTATTAAATTGGTTTACTAATTTCATATGAAACGAGGCTATGCTGAGTTTATTATATTTATTACATAAGCACAGCATCATATATTGAAGCTATACTGACCACTGAACGCTTGTTGCGGTCTCCTTTGCATATTTTATAGTGTACTATGATTGGTAGTACACTGTGTATTTCATTGTGAATGTCCATTTCATGCAATAAAACCCATTCTCATCGGCAACATTTATAATTAATCATGCTGAATCTTTGCCAACCTAGCCTGCTTGTTCTTTGCACATGAATATCCACCATAATTATTATTTATATGCACCCAGTGTGCATTTCGTTGTGGTCTGCAACACTGTTGTGCGCTACGTCATGTATTCATGCACATCATGGTTACAGGGAAAGTATTATGTATTGTATCCTTGTGCACAGTACATATATGTGGCTGTGACTTGAAAAATGGGGCTTATGAGCTTTGCGACCCGTGTAGATCCAGATCAGACTGCGGATGATATCTGTGGTGCGGTATGGATCTGGTACCAGATCGGGTTATTCTAATTTCAGGGCTGAATATATTTTTTCTCTGTAAATATTCTGATTTTGGATTTTCCCCCGAATGCAGCAGCTTAAAATCGGATCGAACCTGTTTGCCAGGCGTTATATGACCTTAGCTGTTGATAGGCCGTTAAACACCAATAAACAAACAAACAAACTGATCCGGATCTACACTGTTAGGCAATCCATCAAAGGAACACCCAATATAGATCGTTTTCATGCTACAGAGTGTTCTATTTGATCAGGAGTCGCACTGATCACAAATCCCATAAGCCCTATTTTTCCAGTCACGGCCAGATATAAGCATTCACAGTTGCCAGTATATACCCAGTCCCAGTTTACTTGTATAGCTCGATATTTAATTGTGGTGCTACTTCATTCAAACTTGTATTGTGCACATAACTGTAGATCACGTTTACACAGCGACCTACTACGAAATGCCTGGTTACGTATGCCAGTATGTTTCCTCCATCATGATGCTTCATTTTGTCAGACACTTGCTGAAGGTGGTGATCAAAACATGTTGCCGCATTCAGTGACACTTTCTATTCAGTTGAACTTTCATAGAAAGAAACCCGTTCTTATGAACTTTCTTGGCATGTTCTCCAAATTTGTATTCCAAATCGTGCATTATTTATAATCCTATTTTAGGGGGAGGGGTCAAGTGACTTTGTTGTGGTATGGACCTGGCACCAGGTCCGGTTATTCTAATTTCAGGGCTGAATATATTTATTTTTTTCGATGTAAATATTCCATTCTGATTTTGGCATTTTTCCCCCCGATGCAGCTGGTTATTTATCCCGTCAACACAGTGCGTATGTGCCGTGAAACATGGTGCCGTGAAACATTTTTGATAATCAGTCGATGCTATTTTAGCATTTTATAGCCATTTGTAGGTGTTGAAGGGATAAATAGAATAGTAGGTTAGTGCTGTGAATGGGAAAACATATCTGGCGCGGCACGGAAACTGTATGTGCTCGGCAGAGCCTCGCCCATCCCGTTTCCTGAGCCTTGCGAGATATTTTTTCCCATTCACGGCACTAACCTACTATTCTCTATATACGGGATCGAACCCGTTGGCCCTGTCTTAAATGACCTTAGCTGTTGATAGGCCGTTAAACACCAAACAAAATAAAATCCAAATCGTGCAGTTTCATTTACCTAAACTGAGCACAGCTTGGCCTTGACCAATCATTTTCAGAATAATATCAAAACTCCTTATCATCACAGGCTAACATATTAGATATGGAAAAAGGATTACTAATATTTGCACATGTTGCAAAAACTTCCAATTATCAGTTCCTAACTAGCTTCACAGATCAAGCTTAAAGACGACTGTTTTGCCAGTCAATTAAATTGGACTGAATGGTACTAGTATATGTTGGTTACAAATGCCATTTTGCATCCCAGGTTTAATATTTTCATATACTGGGTGATTAGTCGCTCCAAAAACGACTACAGTGATGTACCTCAAAAGATCATTATCGGGTTGTATGAGTGTGCAGACACTCATAGCTAGACTGGCCACAAATGTCATAAGCTCCATTTGCCTGATCAAACTTCATGTGTTCATGCCAACTGGGACTACACTTGTAAAATGTAGCCCTGACTTGAGAAATGGGTCTTCTGGCATGTCGACCCAGTCTAGATCCTGGGTCCTGTTTCACAAAGTTTAGTGAAACAACACCCTGATCTTCTGCACATTCCTGTAGCCTGATATGGTTATTGTTTATTAGAATCCAGGCAGATGATTTACAGACTGAATGGCAAACCGTGTAGGACCTGATCAGACTGTGTGAAAGCGCAGGCTGATCTGGGCATACGCTGGTCGCATAAGCCCCATTTTTCACACCCACAAAGCACAGTCGTGTAGGTTCCGTTTATAATATATGCTGGTGGTCCATTTGTATGATAATTACGTTTGTATATTTTCAATTTTAGTATATTAAAACGTTCTATGTTGACTAGTGAACGTTGGCAATGTTTGGGACTTAGTATCCAAGCAGTCACGATAGTAGTCTGTTGTCAACGGACTTTGGTGAATGAATGGTGTATCTGTATTATATGGTGTTTTGTCTACTTACATAAGAGCTAAGCCTCGCGAAACCCTCCTACATTGATTTATGTCTGTAAACATCTAAAAATCCAGCTGTTGTGGTTCGTTGCGATAATGCGATGGGTAATGTCGCGATCAGGATTCTTCACGTCCGGAGACCGGAAACTTATGATCGTCTGCTAATTGCACATTAACAATGTTTTCTTGTAAACAATTATTGGATTTACATTTCTGCATATCCAGCCTAAATGTAAATCCATCAATTTCAATTTCCAGACGTTTCTAAATTTGCACTTACGAACATTTTAGTTGTACATGTACGAAGTTTAGTGAAACAGGCCCCTGTAGCCTATTTCATCAACATTGCAAAGTATACTTTCCTAGCAAAGTATACTTTGAAGGAGAAATTTTCAATTTTATGATAAATTTATTAATTTTTATTATACTGAATTTATTACATTATCACAGCCAATTTGGCTGTGATAATGTAATACATTCAGTATAATAATTCTGCATACTTGTAATCATGAAATACATTGTATATGCATTTGTTAGTTCTATATGAAATAATGCATTTCAGGAAAAATAAATGATTGCTCCCACAAAGTATACTTTGCTAGTAAAGTATACTTTGCAATGTTGATGAAATAGGCTACTGGTCTGGCCCTCGGGTACATCTTTGGCTTTCTTGTATTTGAGTTGAATCTGGTTATACCCCATATACGAGTAATCTGACTGGTATTACTTTAACGGGAAGGGGCCAAGTGACTGGTGTGGTATGGACCTGGCACCAGATCGGGTTATTCTAATTTCAGGGCCGACTATTTATTTATTTCGATGTAAGTATTCTGTTCTGATTTTGGGAAGTTACCCCCAATGCAGCAGGTTAAATATGGGATCAATCCCGTTGGCTGTTGATGGGCTGTTAAACACCAATAAATCAAATAATTGGCTGGGACTGATTATTATTAACTATAGGGTGCATTCTCCAAATGTGTACTCTACATCAGGTGGTTTGATTGGTTGAGCCTGAGCACAGCTCGGCCTCGACCATTCAAACTGTCTGATTTCGAGCATAGGAATGGGTGCATACAATAGTCTGAACGTACTCGACACCGTGTCGGAGTATTGCTGTCAACAGTGGAGACCAAGAATCATTGCAATCTAATCTGGTTCCACTCTACAAAAATATCGAGTGGTGGGGTTTCTCGAGCACTTAGTGAAATATAAATATTTATGAATGAATGTTGTGAAAATCGAGCAGAATACGCCTGGTGGCCATCTATTTGTGCTTACGTTTTTAGTTGTATTCTCAGTTGTCACAAATGACCATTAACATTTTTGTATTACTGGGATGGTTGGCGTCAAGTCTGGCATGCGTACATAATTTCAGTTGCTGCAATCAAAATGATCGTTTTCCCATGTATGAACAAAGTACTTTTAACCCTTAGACTGCCAATCACGAAAATTGTCGTCTGCTGTTGCTTTATATTTTGCCTTCTTTCTCAATAAAAACATGGTTTGACAGCACTTTAGAATCATTTCCATTGGAAATGATTCTAAACTGCTGTCAAATCATGTTTTTGACGAGAAAAATCGAAATAAACGGCCGACGACAAAATTTAATTCAGCAGTGTATGGGTTAACCAATTGTATTCCGAAGATACATAATTTTGGAGACAACAAAAATTCAATATTTTCTTTCATCGGAAGTACATGTATATATTGTGACCACTTCTTTTGAACTTTTGTTAACCCTTTCAACACTACAGCCCTTTAGTACAGTGGTGTTCGCAAACAGTGTAGATCCAGATGAGCCGGCTCATGACGAGTTGTCTCCTCATGATCTGCACTTTTGGCAAGTAGTTTTCATATTTTTTAGAACAAAAACACCCCCTTTTCACAAATAGACTAGTCTGAAATTCATTTTGTGACGATTTGATTGGTGAGAAAATTAATGTATCAAAATTCGTTCGAGTTATTTAGGGTTAAAATGGTTAAGAAATAAGAAAAATAGGAATATGTCAAAATTGACATGCACCGAAGAGTATTCTTATTGTAATGGGTTAAACTAAAATTGATTTAATCGTCTGGTTTTAATGTTTAATTAAAGGTTGATTACTTTTTGTTTACAGTTATAGACATACACAATAATAACCTGGGTATATGGTTGTGATCTGACCCGTCGCTTTGAACTTTGGATTAATATTATGTTTCACTGTTCTACTTGTAAAATTGGTCAATCAGACTTGCATCAAATACTGACATGTCTATTTGCTAAGCAATTTGAAATATGTACACTATTGTATGTTTCAGCTTAACCACTAGTTATGAGTATTAAGTACTGATATCGCTTAACAGTCCATATAATTATATGCTATTTTGAGTTTCTCAGATTGTTCTAGTCACTCCAAACTTGCATATATTTTTTGTGGAATAAGAATGAAAAAAAACCTATGTTGCTCACCTAGTGAGAGACAAAGAAAATCTGCCAATTTTGTAGATTGCAGAGTGAATTGTCAAAGCATAGATCAAAACTACGGGTCACTTTTCCATCACTTTACATTAAATTTCCTGTAAATCGCATATATAATTAGCAAGTTTTCCAAGCAGTGAATTTCCAATTGGAAGCTGAGCTTCATCTTATAAAACTACCCAAGTATGTTCCCCATAATCAGACTCCACGTCAGGCAGTTTGCTTGGCCGAGACTGCGCAAAGCTCAGCCTCAACCAGTCAAACTTTGATTTCGAGCAGGCGAATGGAATACATAGGCAGAAACAGTTCGATAACCCTTTCTGGGCACATTCTCCATATTGTACTCAAAATCAGGCAGTTTGATTGGCTGAGACTCAGCACAGCTCAGCCTCAGCCAATCCTACTTCCTGATTCTGAGCATGAGAATGGAGTACATACTGTACTCAGAAACAGTTGTATAAAACTTTCTGAGCACATCCTCCAAATACCTAAGGTTTGCATGGTACCACAGGCCACTTAGATTACCAACGGTTTGCATTGTGTCGCACGCTGACCAGTTTATTATAGACAACCAACATGTTTTATTATATTGATACTGATTACTTGCAGTTTCATACTTGAATGAGCTCTGAGGTAATGAAAGGGCTAAACTGTCGCTCGGCTTTACTTGTTATTTTCAATCCCGGTCTCGATTGGATGTAAAACCCCATGTGATCTGCCAACTGGCTCACTTCCCCCCAAATCAATGGATGAACTTGGGTGGCCCAGTAATAACCTTTACATTTAAATGTCTGCTGTGGACGGGTGGCCCAGTAATAACCTTTACATTTAAATGTCTGCTGTGGACGGTTGTTGGGAGAATGTGAATTAATACTGATTGTATTTGTTTTAGGGATTGGGGCTAAGTGACTGGGGACCTGGCACCAGGTCGGGTTATAGAGAATAGTAGGTTAGTGCCGTGAATGGGAAAAAATAGCTGGCAGGGCTCAGGAAACGGGATGGGCGAGGCTCTGCCGAGCACATCCCGTTTCCGTGCCACGCCAGATATTTTTCCCATTCACGGCACTAACCTACTATATTTATCCCGTCAACACCTACTAATGGCTTTAAAATTCAAACAAAATAATCCCAGCCACGGCACATATTCATACGCAGTGATCAGGTCGTATTGACAGGATATCAAAAATGTTTCGTGGCACCGTGTTTCACGGCACATACGCACTGTGTTGACGGGATAAAACTAATTTCATGGCTGAATATATGTATATACTGTTGATATTCAGTTCTCAAATGTTGACGGGCTGTTAAAACCCATTAAATCAAATCGTTATCTGTGAGGGATGGGCCACGGCATTGCATTGTACGTCAATTGTAAGTTCAATCCTCGCCCTACAGCAATGGGAATTTCAGGATATAGCATTAAATCAATGGACTTTCTGTTCCGGTTATTGCAGAAAATACTAATCGTCAACAGTTGGATGGCAGGTGTGAGCATACGTTGGCCTGGCCCAACCTTAGCTGTTGCTAGGCCGTTAAACACCAATCAATCAAATCCATTTAAAGCCCACGCCACCCACCTTTAAATTGTATACTTATTTGTGCAGTGGTCCGGTGGGAGCATGCGCTTGTCAATGATTGGTGGAACACATCCCACAATGTGCTATATGTCGGTTGGTTGTGCCAATGCGTAAATAAATTCGAATGGTAATGAATTATACACAAGGTTTTGTGAGAAACTGAAACTTGCAATTGATTTTTCGATCCCCATGGTAAACAACTACACATACAGAGCACATTACACCAGTTAACAATACAGTGTTTCGTATGGTTATAGAGGGATGGTATAGCAGCAATAAAATATCAAATTGGAATAAAAACGGTTTTACGTTTGATAATATAATAGTATAATTATGTATGTAGCGTTACTTTTTTTGTTCAGTATAGTTCCTTGCGGTTTATATGGCTGCAGAGAGATTGAGGCGAAAAATAAGCGCCTGTATTTCGGACATACAACAACAACAAATCTTTCATCAAAGCAGGAACAGTAACAGAAAATATGGTTCGTAAATTAAAACATCACGAACAAAAGCTTTTGAAGAAAGTTGATTTTATATCATGGAATGTTGATAATAACCTTCATGAGCTGAAAGTGATGAAAAGGTTCTACATTCAGCGGAGGGAAGACTACACAAAGTGAGTTAAATCATTGTCATGTGTTTTCGTGAAGGCCTGTCGTGCCATGCTTGTTTGTTTGTCGCTAGATTTAATGGTCCCAACTGGCTATATGGCACACCTGTGTAGAACCAGCTAGTAGTAGAAATACAATTGTATTAATAAACTCCAGTACCGGGATCGAACCCGGGCCGCCCGAGTGACAGTCGGAGGTCGTAACCTCTCGGCTACAGTTCCATTCTTGTGGCATGCGCTATTTATAAATTATCTGCCATTTTTATTATTCCCTCGCCGATAGGCAAGAGGTGATATAGCAATAGTCCATGTACGTGCGTACGTTAATAAAACCTTTTTTTTTTTCAATTCTGGAAGTCGGCGTGACGTATCACTGGTCACGTGACCCAATTATTTTTTGGAGGATACTTGTTACATTTTGCTCTAAAATACACAATTTTCATGCCATAATATTTCACATTTTGAGCTACGAAAATACAAAATGGGGATAAGAAAATATTTGATTGACCATTTAACATTGTAGTGTTCGGTGTGGTGTTGAGACATGATCGCCCGGTTAGCTCAGTTGGTAAGAGCGCCATGCTAGTGTTACGGGGGTCGTGGGTTCAAATCCCACTTCTGACACCATTGAAGTATTTCTAAGGGGAAATAGTGTCGCCCGATGTGGGGTTTGAACCCACGACCCTCGTAACACTAGCACGGCGCTCTTACCAACTGAGCTAACCGAGTGATCATGTCTCGACACTACACCGAACACTACACTATCAACCTGGCTCCCAAATATAAGAAGTGCAGGAGTGTAGTGTTCGGTGTGGTGTTGAGACCTGATCGCCCGGTTAGCTCAGTTGGTAAGAGCGCCGTGCTAGTGTTACGGGGGTCGTGGGTTCAAACCCCACATTGGGCGACACTTTTTCCCCTTAGAAATGCTTCAACATTAAAATTTGTATTTGATTTAGCGATTGGAATTTAGTTGCTTGAAGTGTTAAAAAAGGAATAATTACAGTACAAAAATATTTACACAATTCCCTAACATTTGATTGGCCCGTAGCAAGTCTGTCCAAAATTTATATCCCAGTAAACTCCCATGCCGAACTACTTTCCATAACCGTGAGGCGCAGTTAAAATAATTCTTAAGAAAACGGAAAATAAACACATTTTCTTGATGAATTTATTTAAAATACTGGAATTATAAGGAATGAATGGCCTTTTTGTTCAATTTATCTGGGATATAAACTTGGAAAAGTCGCGGGAATACTGGACGAAGGCCCCGATAAATTCCACAAAAAGGCCATTCATTCCTATATTAAATTATATGGGAAAACAGGTCAGATTCCCCTGCACTCCTGGACATGGGGAGATAATTATAACCTGCAGGTGCGAGAAATGGACGATGTCCGACTTCCAGAATAACTCTCGAACCGCTATACTGAGTATACCCCGGCTAGTTCTGAGTACATAACACCTATTACATTTCATTACACTGCATTACATAAGAGTTATGACAGAGTAGTATAACCGGGCGGGTTAGTTTGTGGGGTGGCGGCTCACCGCCTATACATGTATGTGTAATGGAAGTGGTAAACCTGTGGGTGTGTTTGAACAGCACCCAATGTAACTTGAGTTTGTCTCTGAGTTAATGTGCATGCGGATCTGGGTCTACAGTGTCACTAGACTGAACCGATCTCACCCGAGAAACAGACAATTTATTCGCAGGCTGATTAGGGTCTACAGTATATACAGGCAGAACCGAGCTCGCTCAGGAAGTACATGTGCAGGCGGATCAGGGTCTACGGTGTTCACAGACCGAACAACAGCCGGTTATTTGAGCAGGTTCTCAGCTTATTCCCGTCACCTTTGCACAAATGTTTTGAAACACTGGAAAGACTGGTGGGTGATAATATATTTTATTTCTATGATTATATGAAACTACTTAATATTAATAAACGTACACGATATCAACAAAATATGGGAACATAAAGGGCATGTAATTATGCAACATGGGGGGAGTGGCCGTGCACCATGCATGCTATATTAATTATGAATGACTCGCCATGTTGATAGTGTCCTCAAAGATGTTATAATTTCAGAAATTCCATGATAATAGTAAATTTACAATCAAATATTGAATTATTTAGTTAATGGAGATGCGTTATAAGTGCTTGAAATCGACCCACGATCCGGGGGCAGCATTTATAGAGCCCCAGTCATGTGGGCTCCTAGGGACCGAAACGGGTCCCAGAAAGCAATGTCTTTCGGACAACTGTGCTCGAATGACACAATAAGGAACGGACGTAGACTGCTGCGCATGCCGAATGCAATCCTTACTCCGCCTATACGGTGCCTGTCTCAGTAAACTATGCACATATAGTACCGACTCGCTACTCACAGGCGTTGCGCAAATAGAGAACCAGGCAAGACACATTTGTGAGGCATGTAGCAGACAACAGACAGTCGGGTACATGTACTTTCGGTTTGAAATGAATGACATACATGTACATGGCCCACTGCCACAGTAGTCTTTCCAAATGTGCGTTTGAAGTGTTCTTTGTTTACTTTCTCCTTAATGGAGAGTGACCTTAGAGAATTTTGCTAATACACACTGTATTAGTAAAGATTATAGTTCGTGTCATATTGTAGTATTTTCTCTCAATAACAATATAGCGAAGTATGAACGTCAACACCCTGCAGGCTTTTCCTATATTTCAGTGCGCGAAGCAGGGCTCCAGATAAGGAATTAGTCATCGAGTATTGTCACTCCATCATTTCTGAAGCAATTGGGTATTTCAAAATTTTAATTGGGTAAAATCAAATCACATTACTGTTTATACATCAACAGACAGCAATTATTGAACAGTTTGTTTCGAAATGAAAACTTGTCTTGGCATTTCATTAGAATTGTCTCCTTGGAATACCAAGATGTTAGTCCTGCTGATCCCCCGCTGATCCCAAGGTCAAAGTCAAGGTCAAATACTTAGTCTCTTTACAAAACTTAACATCAGATAAATATTTTATAACTTCTATTTCCTTCATCTAAAATGCTTAATATTTCACACATGCATTCCTGTAAGGCTCTACTACCATGCTGCGCCAACTCCACCACCGTCCAACCCCCGCTGATCCCAAGGTCAAATATTTGGACAAAACTTAAAATCAGAGAAATAAGTTATAACTTCCATTTCCTTCATTGAAAATTATTAATATTTTATACATGCATTCCTCTAAGGCTCTACTATCATGCTGTGACAAATCCCCGCTGATCTCAAGGTCAAGGTCACATACTTGGTCTCTTTACAAAACTTAACATCAAGGAAATTGGTTATAACTTCTATTTCCTTGCTCGGATCTGCTTCACATTTCATACATGCATTGATCCAATGGACCTCTACCACCCTGTGACAGATTCACATTTGTGCCGCCCCCGCTAAGCACAGAGTCAAGGTCACAAGCCCACACACTTGGAATTTTTTTACATATTTAGGGGTACCAGGGGCCTATTTCATCAACATTGCAAAGTATACTTTACTAGCAAAGTATACTTTGAGGGAGCAATCATTTATTTTTCCTGATATACATTATTTCGTATAGAACTAACAAATGCATATATTTCATGATTAAAAGTATGCAGAATTATTATACTGAATTTATTACATTATCACAGCCATTAAATGGCTGTGATAATGTAATAAATTCAGTATAATAAAAATTAATAAATTTTTCAAATAATTGAAAATTTCTCCCTCAAAGTATACTTTGCTACTAAAGTATACTTTGCAATGTTGATGAAATCGGCTACTGGGCCCACGCGTGGGGTATTGCGTAAGCCTCGACTACTGACCAATCTAGTTTCATTCTGTGTCCCACTCATGTGTCTCAAGGTCAAACGAGTAGGTACATGATATTCCACACTTGGAAAGTTTGTACATATTCAGGGTGTACCTGGGCCCACTTGGGGGGGGGGGGGGGGGAGGTGTAAGCCTCGCTTACTGACAATCTAGTTTTTTCAGGTTACACATTTAATTAGTATAAATAATTAAAAAATATCATGCCTCATTTGCATAGCTTAATACCACCGTGCGTCACTATCAGTAAAATAAATATTACTAAATGATTATATCTATAGCGGGCACTCATAATTTTTAGAACTGGTGGAATAGTGACACAATTATACACTTATTTAATTTCGATAAAGAACATTTTGTGCCTACTGAGTGGGCATGTACCTTTAAGATCAGCTGTGAAATTGCCAGGTAACGGCTGTTCTGTTTACCTCCTAATGTTTGTGGCCCATTGATATTATCGTTATATTTACTTGATGGAAATACACGTTCCACGTTTTACTGCCGACAATCTTTGGCCATTAAGCACATTAAATCTAAAAATATTTAAACATAAGTACTTTTTCATCAATAACAAAAAAAGTCACCCTCTCCAAATTTTTTTATTTGATGAAATTCCGTCAAATATTGCTTTTATTGCGAATAAAATATTTTCCTATGGGAATTTAACATGGGGCTAAATATAGATATTTTTTTAATAATTTTTAGCCTGGTTTTTTGAAGAAAAAAATCCAGGCTATTGGATTGGCGAAAGCCCAGCGGGCGGCGTCCACATTCAATCTTAAGTTTGAGTCCATTTCTTTGGTACTGTACCACATAAGACCAACAAACTTTCACAGCTTCATAACCAAGCTTCATAACCACATATCACTATCCAACATGTTACCTTTTTTTGAACTTGACCCATTTTTTCAGCGCAGTCGACTTAGCCATTTTCAATGTTAACTTTTCGTATTTACAATGTTAAGTTTTCGTGTTTAAGTCCATTTATTAGCCAGGTTTTTGGGGGAAAAAATCCAGGCTATTGGATTGGCGAAAGCCGGGCGGGCGGGCGGCGTCCACAATCAATGTTAAGTTTTCGTGTTTCAGTCCATTTCTTTGTTACTGTACCACCTAGGACCACCAAACTTTCACAGCTTCATAATCAAGGGGTGCCCACCACATATCACTATCCAACATGTTCCTTTTTTTTTTTAACTTGACCCATTTTTTCCGCGCAGTCGACTTAGCCATTTTCAATGTTAAGTTTTCGCGTTTACAATGTTAAGTTTTCGTGTTTAAGTCCATTTCTTTGGTACTGTACCACCTAGGACCACCAAACTTTCACAGCTTCATAATCAAGGGGTGCCCACCACATATCACTATCCAACATGTTACTATTTTTTAACTTGACCCATTTTTTCCGCGCAGTCGACTTAGCCATTTACAATGTTAAGTTTTCGTGTTTAAGTCAATTCCTTTGGTACTGTACCACCTAGGACCACCAAACTTTCACAGCTTCATAACCAAGGGGTGCCTACCACATACAACTATCCAACATCTGACCATTGTTTTACCTTCACCTATTATTTCTACGTAATTGACTTAGCCATTTTCAACGTTAACTTTTTAACGTACGTCTGGTAAAATTTTTTAGTTAAAACTTTTTTGTTATACTATATCTCTGCAACTGCTTCGCCCATTACCTTGAAACTTCACATGGGTGTTTATCATCGTCCATATTTTCACTCTAACCCCCAACTGTGCGGCCCCTGTGCGCAAGCAATGTCAAGGTCAAATTACTTTGAATTTATTTGTTAAAGTTTTTTTGTGTACTATATCTCTGCAACTGCTTCACCCATTACCTTGATACTTCACATGGGTGTTTATCATCATTGTCGCACCCGCTTGCGGAAAGCGCGATATCGTCGGCATTTTGGCATACGTCCGTCCATCCGTACGTGTGGGTGGAAGGTGGGTGCAAGCGATGGGTAATTTAATGATCGGGGTTCATCCTTACCGGAATTCCGACTGGAGACCTGGTTTGGCCCTCACATACGTCTTTGGCATTTTGTATGTGACAGTTGAATCTGGTTAGACCCCTTTTGTGAGTATTACGATTGTTCGTAATCCTATTTTAGGGGAAGGGGCCAAGTGACTGGTGTGGTATGGACCTGCCACCAGGTCAGGTTATTCTAATTTCAGGGCTGAATATATTGTTTCTCGATGTAAATATTCAGTTCTGATTTTGGAATTTTCCCCCCAATGCAGCAGGTTAAAACGGGATCGAACCCGTTTGCCCGGCCTTACATGACCTTAGCTGTTGATAGGCCATTAAACACCAATAAACAAACAAACCGTCCGTACGTCCGTGTGTCCGGTTAAAGTTTTTTCGTTAAAGTTTTTCCATCTACTATATCTATTTTTTTAGTGTCCATGCCTCGCCCCAAGGCGCGACATGCAGTCCACGGCCATCTAGTCTACAAAAAGTGGGTATAATTATGTTATCCAAGTGTCCATGCTTGGAAAAAACCTGGCCTTCGTGGCTTTGCCTCGTTTCTTGTTGTGTTTGAGTCCATTTCTTTGTTACTGTACCACCTAGGACCACCAAACTTTCACAGCTTCATAATCAAGGGGTGCCCACCACATATCACTATCCAACATGTTACTTTATTTTTAACTTCATCATTTTTTCCGCGCAGTCGACTTAGCCATTTTCAATGTTAAGTTTTCGCGTTTACAATGTTAAGTTTTCGTGTTTAAGTCCATTTCTTTGGTACTGTACCACCTAGGACCACCAAACTTTCACAGCTTCATAATCAAGGGGTGCCCACCACATATCACTATCCAACATGTTACTTTTTTTTAACTTGACCCATTTTTTCCGCGCAGTCGACTTAGCCATTTACAATGTTAAGTTTTCGTGTTTAAGTCAATTTCTTTGGTACTGTACCACCTAGGACCACCAAACTTTCACAGCTTCATAACCAAGGGGTGCCTACCACATACAACTATCCAACATGTGACCATTTTTTTTACCTTCACCTATTATTTCTACGTAATTGACTTAGCCATTTTCAACGTTAACTTTTTAACGTACGTCTGGTTAAAGTTTTTTGCTTAAAACTTTTTTGTTATACTATATCTCTGCAACTGCTTCGTCCATTACCTTGAAACTTCACATGGGTGTTTATCATCATCCATATTTTCATTCTACCCCCCAACCATGCTGCCCCTGTGCCCAATGTCAAGGTCAAATTACTTTGAATTATTTTGTTAAAGTTTTTTCGTGTACTATATCTCTGCAACAGCTTCACCCAATACCTTGATACTTCACATGGGTGTTTATCATCATTGTCGCACCCGCTTGCGGAAAGCGCGATATCGTCCGCATTTTGGCATACGTCCGTCCGTACGTCCGTGTGTCCGGTTAAGGTTTTTTCGTTAAAGTTTTTCCATCTACTATATCTATTTTTTTAGTGTCCATGCCTCACCCCAAGGCGCGACATGCAGGCCACGGCCATCTAGTCTACAAAAAGTGGGTATAATTATGTTATCCAAGTGTCTATGCTTGGGAAAAACCTGGCCTTCGTGGCTTGCCTCCTTTCTTGTTTTTAACTTTACCCATTTTTTCCGCGCAGTCGACTTAGCCATTTTCAATGTTACGTTTTCGCGTTTACAATGTTAAGTTTTCGTGTTTAAGTCCATTTCTTTGGTACTGTACCACCTAGGACCACCAAACATTCACAACTTCATAACCAAGGGGTGCCTACCACATACAACTATCCAACATGTGACCATTTTTTTTTACCTTCTCCTAATATTTCTACGTAATTGACTTAGCCATTTTGAACGTTAACTTTTTAACGTACGTCTGGTTAAATTTTTTTTAGTTGAAAGTTTTTCGTTATACTATATCTCTGCAACTTTTTCACCCATTACCTTGAAACTTCACATGGGTGTTTATCATCATCCATATTTTCATTCTAACCCCCAACCGTGCGGCCCCTGTGCCCAATGTCAAGTTCAAATTACTTTGAATTTTATTGTTAAAGTTTTTTCGTGTACTATGTCTCTGCAACTGCTTTATCCATTACCTTGATACTTCACATGGGTGTTTATCATCATTGTCGCGCTTGCTTGCGGAAAGCGCGATATCATCGGCATTTTGGCATACGTCCGTCCGTACATCCGTGTGTCCGGTTAAAGTTTTTCCATCTACTATATCTATTTTTAGGTCACCTGAGCGAAGCTCATGTGAGCTATTGTTACCGCAATGTGTCCGTCGTCGTCGTCGTCCGTGAACATTTTCAAAAGTCTTCTCCTCAGTAACCATTGGGCCTATGGTCACCAAACTTCATGGTCATGGTCCTTAGGTAGGGGGATTACAAAATTGTTAAAATGACGTCATTACGTAATCCAAGATGGCCACCATCTAAAAATAGCACAAATTCTTAAAAAATCTTCTTCTCAAGAACCGCCAACCGGATTTCGACAAAACTTGGTAGGAATGATCGATGTACATTGCTCTTTGAAAGTTGTTAAAATGGTGACCCCGGGGTCAAAAATGGGCATGGCCCGTGGGGTCAAATTGGGGTCAAATTTTATTTTTGACTGAACATGGTCATGTCATATATCAAATTGAAGGTATCAATGAGGCGATCACTCTGGTGCATTTTCTGTCGAAATCGGATTGTTATGTCATCCAAGATGGCCGCCGAAAGGTCAAAAGGTCGTTCTTTTATTAGAGATTTCAAAATTCTTCTTCACATGAACCGCTTGGCCCATGGTAGCCAAACTTAAAAGTTATGGTCCATGGGTGAAGCCTTTTCAGATTTGTTAAAATAGAGGTCATCGCTAATCCAAGATGGCCGCCGTCTAAAAATAGCATAAATTCTTAAAAAATCTTCTTCTCATGAACCGCTTGCCGGATTTCGACGAAACTTGGTAGGAATAATCGATGTACATTGCTCTTTCAAAGTTGTTAAAATGGTGACCCCGGGGTCAAAAATGGGCGTGGCCCGTAGGGTCAAATTTTATTTTTGACCGAATATGGTCATGTTATATATCAAATTGAAGGTATCAATGAGGCGATCACTCTGGTGCATTTTCTGTCAAAATCGGATTGTTATGTCATCCAAGATGGCCGCCGAAAGGTCGTTCTTTTATTAGAGATTTCAAAATTCTTCTTCACATGAACCGCTTGGCCCATGGTAGCCAAACTTAAAAGTTATGGTCCAAGTGTGAAGCCTTTTCAGATTTGTTAAAATGGAGGTCATCGCTAATCCAAGATGGCCACCGTCTAAAAATAGCATAAATTCTTAAAAAATCTTCTTCTCATGAACCGCTAGCCGGATTTCGACGAAACTTGGTAGGAATGATCGATGTACAATGCTCTTTCAAAGTTGTTAAAATGGTGACCCCGGGGTCAAAAATGGGCGTGGCCCGTAGGGTCAAATTTTATTTTTGACCGAATATGGTCATGTTATATATCAAATCGAAGGTATCAATGAGGCGATCACTCTGGTACATTTGTTGTCCAAATCGGATTGTTATTTCATCCAAGATGGCCGCAGAAATGTCAAAAGGTCATTCTTTTATTAGAGATTTCAAAATTCTTCTTCACATGAACCGCTTGGCCCATGGTAGCCAAACTTAAAAGTTATGGTCCATGGGTGAAGCCTTTTCAGATTTGTTAAAATGGAGGTCATCGCTAATCCAAGATGGCCACCATCTAAAAATAGCATAAATTCTTAAAAAAATCTTCTTCTCATGAACCGCTTGCCGGATTTCGACGAAACTTGGTAGGAATGATCGATGTATATTGCTCTTTGAAAGTTGTTAAAATGGTGACCCCGGGGTCAAAAATGGGCGTGACCCGTGGAGTCAAATTGGGGTCAAATTTTATTTTTGACTGAATATGGTCATGTCATATATCAAATTGAAGGTATCAATGAGGCGATCACTCTGGTGCAATATTTGTCGGAATCGGATGATTATGTCATCCATGATGGCCACCAAAAGGTCCATTTATTCAAGAATTTTAACGTCTTTTTCTCAGGAACCACATGGCCGATGCTGGGTGAAGCATTTTCAGATTTTGTAAAATGAGAGTCATTGCTTAATCCAAGATGACCGCCGTCTAAAAATAGCACAATTTTTTTAAAACATGAACTCAATGTCACATTCTCCTCTGGTGTTCATGGTGTCAGGTGAGCGAATTAGGGCCATCATGGCCCTCTTGTTTTAGTGTCCATGCCTCGCCCGAAGGCGCGACATGCAGGCCACAGCCATCTAGTCTACAAAAAGTTGGTATTATTATGTTATCCAAGTGTCTATGCTTGGAAAAAACCTGGCCTTCGTGGCTTTGCCTCGTTTCTTGTTTGGTACTGTACCACCTAGGACCACCAAACTTTCACAGCTTCATAACCAAGGGGTGACCACCACATACAACTATCCAACATGTGACCATTTTGTTTACCTTGACTTATTATTTCTACGTAATTGACTTAGCCATTTTCAACGTTAACTTTTTAACGTATGTCTGGTTAAAGTTTTTTGGTTAAAGTTTTTCGTTATACTATATCTCTGCAACTGCTTCGCCCATTACCTTGAAACTTCACATGGGTGTTTATCATCATCCATATTTTCATTCTACCCCTAAACTGTGCAGCCCCTGTGCCCAATGTCAAGGTTAAATTACTTTGAATTTTTTTGTTAAAGTTTTTTCGTGTACTATATCTCTGCAACTGCATCACCCATTACCTTGATACTTCACATGGGTGTTTATCATCATTGTCTCACCCGCTTGCTGAAAGCGTGATATAGTCGGCATTTTGGCATACGTCCGTCCGTACGTCCATGTGTCCGGTTAAAGTTTTTTGGTTAATGTTTTTCCATCTACTATATCTCTTTTTTTAGTGTCCATGCCTCGCCCCAAGGCGCGACATACAGGCCACGGCCATCTAGTCTACAAAAAGTGGGTATAATTATATTATCCAAGTGTCTATGCTTGGGAAAAACCTGGCCTTCGTGGCTTTGCCTCTTTCTTGTTTGTTTATGAACCGATTTTCAAAATCTAACTTTTGTTTTCTTAGTTACATCATTTCCAAGCTATCTTGCCAGGTTTCGGAGTCAATTTCCCCATTTTTCCCCATGTTAAATTCCCATAGGAAAATCTTTTTTATACGACCGTTTTTAAAAAACGGGACGTATTATGTTTTACCGCTCGGTGGGCGGGCGGGCGGCTGACAGAAAAAGTGCATAGTTCGTGTACACAACTCCTCCGAAACCGTTCAGTCGATTGATCTGAAACTATACACACGTCTTCTACACATATTGAAGATGTGCACCTTGGTGTTTTTATGCCGAAAAAATATTACCTTTTTAACTTAGCCATTTTTTCTACTACATTTTTCTATACAATTCTATATACGGTACAGAGTTTGTGTACACAACTCCTCCGAAACCGTTCAGTCGATCGATTTGAAACTATACACACGTCTTCTACACATATTGAAAACCTTGGTGTTTTTATGCCGAAAAAATATTTTTTAACAAAAATATCACCTTTTTAACTTTTTTCTACATTATTGTATCCAGTTCCCTATCATTTCTACTTTACACTCTACTTTTCTATCTCTGCCTAAATTAGTATACATGTTTAGCACAACGAGATGAAGAAATAATGCTATCGACTTTCAAATTCTCATTAATGTTTCTTGCCTTGGTGACAGCTTCACATTTCTGCATCTTCGCTGTCTGGCCCATATTCGACGGGCGTATTTTGTGACTTGCGGCACTCTTGTTATTATTTGTTCCCTGTTTAATAAGGAAGAAATTCAAGAATTCATTTGTAAAAGTAAAATATGCATTGAATTTGAAATCTAGGGGTATAATACTCTTTAGATAAAACATTTTTCTGGAGCTCTGCACATGTGTATGTATATCGTAATCACATTCAACCATTGGTTGTAGGTACAACAAGTTGTCACGCCAAATACGAGAGTTGGCGAGGAAAGTGAAAGAGCTCGATGTCAAAGATCCGTTTCGCTTGGAAGCTTCAAATCAGATGTTGGAAAAGCTGTAAGTACTGCGAACGAATGTTCATACGAGAGGACACTTGTTACCCCCTCGTCGATAGGCAAGAGGGGATACATCGTTAGTCCATGTACGTACGCATGCATGTACGTACATGGACTAACGCTATATCCCCTCTTGCCTATCGATAACACCTTAGTAACACATATTTTTCAATAATTCATGAACCACTTCACCATTTTAGTTAATATTTGGCTACAATATGTGTCTAGGGATGGTGCTTTGTTTTGCATACGACCCACGTCCGACCGCTCAAGGTCACTGAGGACTTCTGTTCAATTTGTTTGTAAGGCAAATTTGTATGGCAAACATGTTATTTTGTTTCTTTTTATACGACCGTTTTTAAAAAACGGTACGTATTATGTTTTACGGCGGGCGGCTGAAGAAAAAGCGCATAGTTCGTGTACACAACTCCTCCGAAACCGTTCAGTCGATCGATCTGAAACTATACACACGTCTTCTACACATATTGAAGATGTGCACCTTGGTGTTTTTATGCCGAAAAAATATTTTTTAACAAAAATATCGCCTTTTTAACTTAGCCATTTTTTCTTCATTTTTCTATACATTTCTATATACGGTACAGAGTTTGTGTACACAACTCCTCCGAAACCTTTCAGTCGATCGATCTGAAACTATGCACACGTCTTCTACACATATAGAAGATGTGCACCTTGGTGTTTTTATGGCGAAAAAATATTTTTTAACAAAAATATCACCTTTTTAACTTAGCCATTTTTTCTACATTTTTCTATATAATTCTATATACGGTACAGAGTTTGTGTACACAACTCCTCCGAAACCGTTCAGTCGATCGTTCTGAAATTATACACACGTCTTCTACACATATTGAAGATGTGCACCTTGGTGTTTTTATGTCGAAAAAATATTTTTTGACAAAAATATCACCTTTTTAACTTAGCCATTATTTCTATATTTTTCTATACAATTCTATATACGGTACCATATTGAAGATGTGCACCTTGGTGTTTTTATGTCGAAAAAATATTTTTTGACAAAAATATCACCTTTTTAACTTGGCCATTATTTCTATATTTTTCTATACAATTCTATATACGGTACAGAGTTTGTGTACACAACTCCTCCGAAACCGTTCAGTCGATCGTTCTGAAACTATACACACGTCTTATAAACATATTGAAGATGTGCACCTTGGTGTTTTTATGCGGAAAAAATATTTATTAACAAAAATATCACCTTTTTAACTTAGCCATTTTTTCTACATTTTTCTATACAATTCTATATACGGTACAGAGTTTGTGTACACAACTCCTCCGAAACCGTTCAGTCGATCGTTCTGAAACTATACACACGTCTTCTACACATATTGAAGATGTGCACCCTGGTGTTTTTATGCGGAAAAAAATATTTATTAACAAAAATATCACCTTTTTAACTTAGCCATTTTTTCTACATTTTTCTATACAATTCTATATACGGTACTGAGTTTGTGTACACAACTCCTCCGAAACCGTTCAGTCGATCGTTCTGAAACTATACACACGTCTTCTACACATATTGGAGATATGCACCTTGAATTTTTTATGCCGAAAAAATATTTGTTAACAAAAATATCGCCTTTTTAACTTAACCATTTTTTCTACATTTTTCTATGCAATTCTATATACAATACAGAGTTTGTTTACACAACTCCTCCGAAACTGTTCAGTCGATCGTTCTGAAACTATACACACGTCTTCTACACATATTGAAGATGTGCACCTTGGTGTTTTTATGGCGAAAAAATATTTTTTAACAAAAATATCACCTTTTTAACTTAGCCATTTTTTCTACATTATTGTATCCAATTCCCTATCATTTCTACTTTACACTCTACTTTTCTATCTCTGCCTAAATTAGTATACATGTTTAGCACAACGAGATGAAGAAATAATGCTATAGACTTTCAAATTCTCATTAATGTTTCTTGCCTTGGTGACAGCTTCACATTTCTGCATCTTCGCTGTCTGGCCCATATTCGACGGGCGTATTTTGTGACTTGCGGCACTCTTGTTTCTTCTTTTTTTTTCTTCTTTTTTTAATTATCAAAGCTGTCAGTACAACCCACGTTCGACCGGTCAAGGTCACTGAGGACTTGCGTTGTTTCTTTTTAGCGCGCCTTCCGAAAGGAAGAAGTGCTTATGGCATACCCTTGGCGTCGTAAGCGTCTGTCTGTCTTCAAAAATTATAATGGCCTAAAGTTTCCTTGCTTGGATTTGCTTCATATTTCACACACGCATTGCTCCAAGGGTCCTCTACTGCGCTGTTTGAAATCCACGTCCGTGCCGCCCCTTCTAAGCCCGGGGTCATGGTCACATACTTTGTGCATCCCGAAACCGTAACACTCAGGGAAAAAGGCCTATATTTTCTGTTTCCTTGCTTGGATTTGCTTCATATTTCACACATGCATTGCTCCAAGGGTCCTCTACCTCTGCTAAGCCCAGGGTCAAGGTCAAATACTTTGTACGCTCAAAACCTTAACACGCTCTGGTAAATGGCTCATAAATTTTGTTTCCCTTATCCAGCACGTTGTGTTTTCAAATGTGCCCTCGGTTCCTTTGCTGCCACCGGGCGCTCTTCATTGTCCTCTGACAACTCTTGTTTGGGTTATTATGAAAAAGTATTTACATTGAAAGATTTTGTTATTTTTAATGTGTTTAATAGCCAAAAGTTTGTCACAGCAAAACGTGGAACAGACAGTAAAAATTGTCGTCTTCCGTTGTTTCATATTTTGTCTCTTCTCTCAATAAAAACATGGTATCATAGTCTGACCCTTGTCTGACAGACCACACTGCCTGTTGTAGCCACTGTATGGGGCTTGTTGAAACAATCTGTTCATCTGTATTAGCCACTGTCTGGGGCTTGTTGAACCAATCTATTCATCTGTTGTAGCCACTGTCTGGGGCTTGTTGAACCAATCTATTCTTCTGTTGTAGTCACTGTCTGGGGCTTGTTGAACCAATCTATTCATCTGTTGTAGCCACTGTATGGGGCTTATTGAACCAATCTATTCATCTGTTGTAGCCACTGTCTGGGGCTTATTGAACCAATCTATTCATCTGTTGTAGCCACTGTATGGGGCTTATTGAACCAATCTATTAATCTGTTGTAGTCACTGTCTGGGGCTTGTTGAACCAATCTATTCATCCGTTGTAGCCACTGTATGGGGCTTATTGAACCAATCTATTCATCTGTTGTAGCCACTGTCTGGGGCTTATTGAACCAATCTATTCATCTGTTGTAGCCACTGTATGGGGCTTATTGAACCAATCTATTAATCTGTTGTAGTCACTGTCTGGGGCTTGTTGAACCAATCTATTCATCTGTTGTAGTCACTGTCTGGGGCTCTTTGAACCAATCTATTCTTCTGTTGTAGTCACTGTCTGGGGCTTGTTGGACCAATCTATTCATCTGTTGTAGCCACTGTATGGGGCTTGTTGAACCAATCTATTCATCTGTTGTAGCCACTGTCTGGGGCTTGTTGAACCAATCTATTATTCTGTTGTAGTCACTGTCTGGGGCTTGTTGAACCAATCTATTCTTCTGTTGTAGTCACTGTCTGGGGCTTGTTGAAACAATCTATTCTTCTGTTGTAGTCACTGTATGGGGCTTGTTGAACCAATCTATTCATCTGTTGTAGTCACTGTCTGGGGCTTGTTGAACCGATCTATTCTTCTGTTGTAGCCACTGTCTGGGGCTTGTTGAACCAATATATTCATCTGTTGTAGCCACTGTATGGGGCTTGTTTACCAACCTATTCTTCTGTTGTAGTCACTGTCTGGGGCTTGTTGAACCAATCTATTCATCTGTTGTAGTCACTGTCTGGGGCTTGTTGAACCGATCTATTATTCTGTTGTAGTCACTGTCTGGGGCTTGTTGAACCAATCTATTCATCTGTTGTAGCCACTGTATGGGGCTTGTTGAACCAATCTGTTCATCTGTTGTAGCCACTGTCTGGGGCTTATTGAACCAATCTATTCTTCTGTTGTAGCCACTGTCTGGGACTTGTTGAACCAATATATTCTTCTGTTGTAGTCACTGTCTGGGGCTTGTTGAACCAATCTATTCATCAGACATCTGTTGTATTCACTGTATGGGGCTTGTTGAACCAATCTAATCATCTGTTGTAGTCACTGTCCATGGCTTGTTGAACCAATCTATTCATCTGTTGTAGCCACTGTATAGGGCTTTTTGAACCAATCTATTCATCTGTTGTAGTCACTGTATGGGGCTTGTTGAACCAATCTATTCATCTATTGTAGCCACTGTATGGGGCTTGTTGAACCAATCTATTCATCTGTTGTAGTCACTGTATGGGACTTGTTGAACCAATCTATTCTTCTGTTGTAGCCACTGTATGGGGCTTGTTGAACCAATCTATTCATCTGTTGTAGCCACTGTATGGGGCTTGTTGAACCAATCTATTCATCTGTTGTAGCTACTGTCTGGGGCTTGTTGAACCAATCTAATCATATGTTGAAGCCACTGTCTGGGGCTTGTTGAACCAATCTATTCATCTGGTTTAGCCACTGTCTGGGGCTTGTTGAACTAACCTGTTCATATGTTGTAGCCACTGTATGCGGCTTGTTGAACCAATCTATTATTATGTTGTAGTCACTGTCTGGGGCTTGTTGAACCAATATATTCATCTGTTGTAGCCACTGTATGGGGCTGGTGCCGACCAAGCGCAGTCTAGCCCTGGCGGATGAAGTCACGGCATCTACGTTCTGTCGGTGAGTACGATGTATCAGCTTCTAAGATACCCTGTAGTTGCGAACAGTAACTCTTGAAATGTACTCGCGTATGGGAGTAGATTACATGAGTTAATGTTCGCAACTAAGTTACCATGTAGACTGGGGTAGGATTCCAGCTCCTTCCCCAAATTTAGGGGTCATTAAAGTACCTTTTTCCAGTGTCCTCTTTTTAAAAATCAGTGATTTTATCCATTTTGATGTTTAGCTTTAAATAATTTTAGTGTAAGGCCATTTTTTTTTTATTTGTTGGTTTACGGATTTTTTTTCCGCAAGATCGGGTCGGTCGGTCGGAAAAAAATAAAAATAAAAAAAAGTTTTTTCAAATTTTTTATTCTTTTTGGCACAGGGTTGGGTCGGGTCGGTCAAGGAAAAAAAAAAAAAAAAAAGTGTCGAACGCGGATGCCACCGGCGGCATATTGAAGAAACTGACAAACGGGTGAACCAAAAGTGTTAAGTCAAAGGGTGAAGGTCATATGTAGTATGGCAAGGCAGGTGTAGCATACATGCAAATGAATGAAGTATGGAAATATTGAAGCAGTTAAGCAACTTATGTAGATGCTATGGCCAGTTTGAGAAACTGTGACAAACTGGTTAACCGAAATTGCTAAGTCCTTTCAGCAGCCCTGTGAAGGTCAAAAGGTCAAGGTAATATAAAGTATGACAAGGCAGGTATAGCACACATACCAATGAATGATGTGTTGAAATATTGAAGAACTTGAGCAACTTATGTAGAAGATATGGCCGGTTTGAGAAACTGTTACGAAGTGGTTAACCGAACATGTGACGGACAGACGGACGGTCCGAACACCATAAAAATCACCTTTTTAAGGCATATGGTTGGGTCGGTTCACCTTCAGTAAAAAACAAAAAAACCAGTGATTGTGATAGAGTGAAACTTGTGTTAACCGGCATCGTCTCGGACCAAGAGTTTGTCGGTTAACGTAGGGAGTCGGTTCAGCAAGTTTCTTTATATTCTACATAGCAACTCAGTTTCATATTCACATACTGTTGAATGTTGATCACTGTGAATGGGTTGCGTAATGCGTACATATTAATACCGTATCTGGTATAATTAAATACAAGACAACGAAGCGGCGATATAGTTGGAACGAATATCAGTGGGGGTGGCACGAGTGTGGATTTGTGGCAGGGCGGTAGAGAACCCTAGGAAGAACGCATACATGAAATATGAAGCACATCGGAGCAAGAAAACAGAAAATATAGGCCATTTACCCGAGCGTTAAGGTTTTTAATTTTTGCATTCAATCTGAAACAGAGATATATCAAATCATATCGAATCGTCCATTCGCAGGTTGTTTTTTTTTTTGGATCGGAGGTAAAAAAAATCTAAAAAAAAATCGGAAATTAAATTTTTTATTTTTATCCACATTGTCAAAAAATCGGGTCGGCGGATCTGTAAACCAACTAATAAAAAAAAACTGGCCTAAATAGCGAGAAAATAAGCATGATTTGAAACAATATGTGAAAAGAATTAGCCCAAGACTGTTTTTTTTCTAATTTTTTTATTGTAAATATTCAGTTCTGATTTTGCGATTTCCCCCCACCCCCATTTGTACAGGTAACATATGGGATTTAGTACTTGACCCATTGACCTGGCCTTAAATGACCTTAGCTGTTGATAGGCTGTTAAACCCCAACAAACAAACTGAATGAGAGAGTAGGTATCATGCTTTTCCAAGGTATAATTATGTCTACTTGCCCAAATTAACGGGCCGTTTGCGTTGATTTATAATTCTCTGTATTATTGTCTGAATTGTTATTATAGGAATGAATGGTATTTTTGTGGAATTTATCGAGGTATAAACTTGGAAAAGTCGCGATACTGGACGAGGCCTTAAAAAATTACAATTTTGGAGATTTTTTTTTTTTTTTTTCGAAAATTGTAATTTTTTATCGCTTCGTCCAGTATTCCCGCGACTTTTCCAAGTTTATACCCCGATAAATTCCACAAAAAGGCCATTCATTCCTACAATATGTTCTGTTTTCAGTCGGCGACTACCCGTGGTTATGGTGCGTAACCACATGGCCGAAACACTGAAGGCGGCAACCACGTTCATTGAGCAGGGGCGTATCCTTTCTCATTATACCCACATTTATAAAAGAAATGGGTATATTGTTTTTGTCAAAGGTGTCCGTCCGTATGTCCGTCACGTTTCTTGTAAGGAATACTTTCAAACCGTAATAGCCCCAGCATGCTCCCCTTACTTCAGGTCAAGGTCAATTAACTTTTAAATTCCCAGTTCAGTTATTCATTATGCTATAACGTCTTTATCATATGAGCGATTCACTTGAAGCTTCATATGCATGTTTGTTATGTTATCCCCTCGCCGATAGGAAAGAAGGGACATAGCGTTAGTCCATGTATGTACGTATATATAATTCCAGCACAAAAATATTTACACAATTCCCTAACATTTGATTGGTCCGTTGCAAGTCTCCGTCCAAAATTTATATCCCAGTAAACTCCATGCCGAACTACTTTCCGTAACCATCAGGCGCAGTTAAAATAATTCTTAAGAAAACGGAAAATAAACACATTTTCTTGATGAATTTATTTCAAATGCTGGAATTATAAGGAATGAATAGCCTTTTTGTTGAATTTATCGGGGATATAAACTTGGAAAAGTCGCGGAATACTGGACGAGGCCTTCCGGCCTTCGTCCAGTATTCCCGCGACTTTTCCAAGTTTATACCCCGATAAATTCCACATAAAGGCCATTCATTCCTATAGTAACGTCTTTATCATATGAGCGATTCACTTAAAGCTTCATATGCATGTTTGTTATTGTTATCCCCTCGCCGATAGGAAAGAAGGGACATAGCGTTAGTCCATGTATGTACGTATATATATTAGTAACACCTTCCATTTTTAAAAATTATAAACCGCTTCACACAATGTGTGTCATGGGATTGTGCTTTGTTTTGCATACGACCCACGTCCGACCGCCCAAGGTCACCGAGGACTTATGTTAACTTTGTATTTAAAGGCAAAATGTTAATTTTTTTGTTTTTGTCTGTATTATCAAGGCTGCCACCGAGGAGATTAGCTTATAGTCTGTTTCACGAAAGCTGCCCAAATTTTACGGCCATATAAACAATTCAAAAACAATATTTTTTTCGATAGTATTAAATTAAAGGAAAATTTAAGAATGAGCCTTCTTTTTATTTCGTGAAATTCGGTCAAATATTGGTTTTATTACGAAAAATTGATTTCTCTATGGGAATTTAACATGGGGGAAAAAGAGGTAAAGGAGTGTGGGATTAGTCAAAGAACGAAAATTTTTGGAAATTGACTCCGAAACCTGGCTAGATAGCTTGGATATGATCTAACTAAGAAAACAAAAGTTAAATTTAAAAAATCGGTCCAGTATTTCTACTCCGTGAAGATGTCTATGGGGATTTAACATGGGGAAATTTTGTTTTCGCAATAAAATCAATATTTGACCAAATTTCACGAAATAAAAAGAAGGCTCATTCTTAAATTTTCCTTAATTTAATACTATCGAAAAAAATATTGTTTTTGAATTGTTTATATGGCCGTAAAATTTGGGCAGCTTTCGTGAAACAGACAGTAGTGATAATGATGCACTTGTTCATATTTTCATTTAGTAGATGCACTATAGGATATTCCACCCTCGTGATTAGAATATGTTGTGAGAAACTCGACAAAGCCTCGTTTCGGAATATCCTTGTCCCACACTGGTGCATATGATGGATACTTTAGTCACTGGATTCACTGGTGTTTCCTTAAAGTCAGTTGTGATCAATGTAGACCCTGAGTAGGTTAACCTGGGGCAACAGTGATCATACTCTATAAGCCATGTGTGTCATGCTTTAACCCATTGGCATTACATTCGGAATACATCTTTATGGGTATGGAATTTTATATTTTTCTTATTTCTCAATGAAAGTATATGTTGTGACCACTCATTTGAACCATCTCGGCAAGGTGGTTCAAATTATGGTCACGGCATATACTTCTAAGCACGTATAAAGAAAATATTTAGACTTTTTCACAAACAAAATGACATCCTCAGCATGAAATGTGTTAAGAAGATTAAAAAGCCTGGACAAATATAAAAGCGGGCATTTTAAACCTTTTAACACTACAGACCTCTATAGTGGTGTTTGTAAACAGTGTAGATCCAGAGGTGCCGGCTCGTTCTAGCCGTCTCAACAGGATCTGCACTTTTTGCAAGTAATATCATATTTTTTAGGGGGAAAAAACACACCACCCTTTCATAAATGGACTAGTCTGAAAAGCATTTTGTGATGATTGCATTGGTCGGAAATTTAACATCAAAATCCATTCCAGTTACTTAGGTTTGAAATGGTTAAGATCATCAATGTATATTGTCCTTAATGGTAGACAGATGTGAGAGTGGGACCAGAGCCAGTCACAGACGCCGCCTTCCTGGTGACCAGGTCGGTATCGCTACCACTGTTCCTGCGGGCCGTTTCAGTAAAGTTTGTACGACTGAAATGTTCGTAAGTGCAAACTTATGATAGTCTGTAAATGTCGCATTAGCAATGTTTTCTTGTAAACAATTATTGGATTTACATTTATTGAGCATAGGCTGCATATGCAGCCTATGCTCAATAAATGTAAATCCGTCAATTGAAATTTCCAGACGATCCTAAATTTGCATTTATGAACATTTGACTTCTACAAAGTTTAGTGAAACTGCCCCCTGGTTCCCCATGTCTAGGGCCGTTGGTCAGCCCCATCCTCAGTCCGAGTTATCTCCCCTTGACCACGGTTTTCATTTTCACATTTGCTATCCTTGTCCATGCTACGACTCATTATTTAATAGATGGCACTTAACCAAATCCAAAGGAAATATGTATAATGACATATAGAAGAGCCACATTCGTTTGCCAAAAATAAATATGTTATCAGATAACACATTATTTTTTTGGCAAATGAATGTTTACTTATTAACTGTAAGCGCATGTGAGAAACAAATCGGGACTTTTTATATAAACTACGGCAGATAATTTTTTATGCGTCCCGCGGACTCGTAGTTTTATTTTTGTTCGCGTCCACGGCGAAAAGGGCGTCTAGGACGCAGTTGTAACTGAATCACTGGTTATTGGCGGCACAATTTTTTATTTTTACATTTTGTATCCCAATGACTCAAGTTCTACTTGACAGATCTAAACTAAATTCAGTATACCTGTTAATAATGAATCTTAGTGATTATAACAAATTTCTGATGTAATTTTGCTATACGGTGGAACCTCTCTAAACTGAACAATATCGAAGTATTAAAGTATAACCGATTTCACTGTCGAATGTCGCCGATGTTTATCAGTGTTTATGATTGCAATGCATACCGGCATGTGTTTCAGTGCTCTTACATCGGAATTATAGTGGAACATCTCTGAACCGGACACCCTGGGGACCTCCCAGGGTGTCCGGTTTAGAGAGGTTCCACTGTACCTCCAAAGGGTGTCCACTGTACATGTACGTGTTCATCTTGACAAGAGGGAGAACGCTATTGATTATCTATTGTTTATGAGCTATCACCCTGTGTTCCCCTTTGCTAGTCATACCTCGGTGGGCGTATATTGTGACCTTTGACACTCTTGTTGGATGTGGGATGGATTGTGGACTAGGGGTTAGAACACCTGACTTCCAATCCGGAGGTTGTGGGGTCAAACCTCGCCTAGGGCAACAAAAATACTTTAAATTTTTCCATTCCACCGGTCTGTTGGATGAGACTTTAAATTGTGGTCCCGTCTCTATAATTATGACCTTAGCTGTTGCTGGGACGTTAAACCCTTTTACTTTCACTTTCTTTTTTTCTTGTTGGATGTGCGATTTTTCAATGTAATTTGATTACGTTCAACATATAATACAATACACGTGGTCTTACTGCCGTATGGTTTGCAGTGCATGTTCAATTTGGCTCAGGGGTAGAATACTGGGGGCCGTTTCACTAAACTTTGTACGACTAAAATGTTCGTAAGTGCAAAATTACGATAGTCTGTAAATTTCACATTAACAATGTTTTCTTGTAAACAATCATTGGATTTTCATTTATTGAGCATAGGCTGCATATGCAGCCTATGCTCAATAAATGTAAATTCATTAATTGAAATTTCCAGATGATCCTAATTTGCACTTACGAACATTTTAGTCGTACGAAGTTTAGTGAAACGGGCCCCAGGACTTTAATACAGGTTGTGAGTTCAAAACCTACCCTAGGGCATGAAATATACTTGCATAGTATTTCCATCTCACTGGTCTGTCGGATGATACTTTGCAAAAAACTGTTGTCCCGTCCTTATATGACCTTAGCTGTTGCTGGGACGTTGAACTCCATTCATTTCATTATCAATTTATCAATGTGATCCTCCTGTCATGAATTACCTCCCCTTTTCAGACTTTGGGGGAAATTTTGTCATTGGTTGTACTGTCATTTGGTAAATGTGACATCCATGTACTTGAACACAGAATGTAGTTTATTATGCCCCCGCCACCGAATGGTGAGGGGGGCATATAGTGTTACCGGTGTCCGTATGTACGTAACGTACGTAACGTACGTCCGTACGTACGTACGAAACCTTAACGCTCGGGTAAATGGCTTATAATTTCTGTTTCCTTGCTCGGATCTGCTTCACATTTCACACACGCATTGCTCCAATTGTCCTCTACCGCCCTGTGACAAATCCACATTCGTCCCGCCCCCGCTAAGCCCAGGGTCAAGGTCACAGACTTGGTGCGTTCGAAACCTTAACGCTGGATAAATGGCTTATAATTTCTGTTTCCTTGCTCGGATCTGCTTCACATTGCACACACGCATTGCTCCAATGGTCCTCTACCGCCCTGTGACAAATCCACATTCGTCCCGACCCCGCTAAGCCCAGGGTCAAGGTCACAGACTTGGTGCGTTCGAAACCTTAACGCTCGGGTAAATGGCTTATAATTTCTGTTTCCTTGCTCGGATCTGCTTCACATTGCACACACGCATTGCTCCAATGGTCCTCTGCCACCCTGTGACAAATCCACATTCGTCCCGCCCCCGCTAAGCCCAGGGTCAAGGTCACAGACTTGGTGCGTTCGAAACCTTAACGCTCGGGTAAATGGCTTATAATTTCTGTTTCCTTGCTCGGATCTGCTTCACATTTCACATACGCATTGCTCCAATGGTCTTCTACTCTACTGCCCTGTGATAAATCCACATTCGTCCCGCCCCCGCTAAGCCCAGGGTCAAGGTCACAGACTTGGTGCGTTCAAAACCTTAACGCTCGGGTAAATGGCTTATAATCAAATATGCCTCGTTTTCTTTGGCTGCCAGCGGGGGCATTCGTGTGCCGACAGGCCACATTTCTAGTTAATTAACACGTACCGTATTTATTCTAATAAACACCCCGGGGCTATGCAAGCCATGGGGATCAAAACAAGGAAAATAGGATCAAAATATGTTATTTTCACGTGCAAAAGCCATTTAAAACAATGTTTTAAATGGCTTTTGTATGTGAAAATAACATATTTAGAATGCAAGGAGCTACTATTAGAATCAATACGGTAATTAAGAGACAAAGTTTTCAACAAACCGTTATCTTTCATGCAAATTACTGTTTACGACAGGAAAATTGGAGCAATGAACGTATATGTAAATAAAATACTGGTATTTATCAGGCTACAGGAGTGTGTATATGATCAGGAGCTACACTGATCACAATTCCCATTAGCCCCATTTCTCCAGTCATAACCACATATTACCCTCACCATTTGCACCATATACTGTAAAACCCTAAATATTTGGACACAATTTGCTTTGGGAAAATTAAATAGGGGTTTCCTAAAACAAACTGTATCCAAATACATTGTTTTGTGATGTAACCAGTACTGCCATAATAACCCTAAATATTGGCACACTCACTGTTGTGCGGAAACCATATATTTTAATGTGTTTCCACAAATACATGTTGATGGTGGCCAAATATTTAGGGTTATTATGGTACCAACCATTTGTGTGACTTGCCTGGTTATCCCTTGCAGACAAATGGAGGACTTCATCACATGGACAGACACGTCGGCCATCAAGAAACATGTACTCGACTATAATGAAATGGTAAGTCAATACGGGACCCACTATCAAGTAACATGTGATCGACTATAATGAAATGGTAAGTCAATACGGGTCCCACTATGATGAGTGATTGTCATACCGCAGATAAGTTTCTCGGCTTTTGATTGGCTAGCTTGCCTGGTCATATATATTATATGACCTGCCAAGGCCGTCAGCCATACAGGAATTGCGATTCCCCTCTGGCGCCTCACGTCCAATGAAGACACATTTTGCAAGCGTCTACCGATTGCGAATTGTATTCCTCACTAAACATAATAAAACCCTGAATTGATCAATACAAGTAACAAATTGTATACTCAAAACCAGTCTTTATTGTTTATTTTTCCATAAATATTCTTCGCTCATCAATATATGAGCGAAAAATTAGCCAAAATAACGAAAATTGCTTTTCAAATCTCAACACGCTTGCCTTCGTGACACGGCTATATTTAGGTCACAAACTATGGATTCCACGCACGAAACCGCGGCGTAGCAATTACAGCGAATGTTTGGGAACCAGTCGCATTATTCTAGAGGCGCCAAAGGGAGAGCAGATCGATAGAGCAGTGGAATATAAATTAAATTACACGATATAAAAAAACTGTCATAAAGTCGTTTTCGATGGATTTATTACTCCATATTTTGTTTGTTTTCGTTTAATAAAGAAACAAAATGTTCATTTACGCCTTTATATTAAGACTGACGGTAGAAAATCGAATCTCGGATTATTTTTCTTCCTGAAAAAAACGCAAAGATCAAAAGAAGAATGTTTATACGGCCAAATACAGGATCTGCGGTATGACAAATACGTTATTGTGATTCTACACAGGCTATATGGTGTAATATTGCCCGTCTGAAGGTATGTTCACCGTCGGCTATCGCCTCGGGTGAGCATACCTCAAGACGGGCAATATTACACCATATAGCCTGTGTAGAATCACAATAACTTATAATACGATACCCACCATCAAGTAACATGTGATCGACTATAATGAAATGGTAAGTCAATACGGACCCACCATTAAGTAACATGTGCTCGACTATAATGAAATGGTAAGTCAATACGGGTCCCACTATCAAGTAACATGTGCTTGACTATAATGAAATGGTAAGTCAATACGGGCCCCACCATCAAGTAACATGTGATCGACTATAATGAGATGGTAAGTCAATACGGGCCCCACCATCAATTAACGTCTTCTCGACTATAATGAAATGGTAAGTCAATATGGGTCCCACTATGATAAGTCAATACGGGACCCACCATCAAGTAACATGTGATCGACTATAATGTAATGGTAAGTCAATACGGGACCCACTATCAAGTAACAAGTGCTCGACTATAATGAAATGGTAAGTCAATACGGGACCCACTATCAAGTAACATGTGCTCGACTATAATGAAATGGTAAGTCAATACGGGACCCACCATCAAGTAACATGTGATCGACTATAATGAAATGGTAAGTCAATACGGGACCCACCATCAAGTAACATGTGCTCGACTATAATGAAATGGTAAGTCAATACGGGACCCACTATCAAGTAAACATGTGATCGACTATAAGAATGGTAAGTCAAAATCGGGGATCCATCAAGTAACATGTGCTCGACTATAAGAAATGGTAAGTCAATACGGACCCACACTATCAAGAAATAACATGTGATCGACTATATGAAATGGTAAGTCAATACGGGACCCACTATCATGTAACATGTGATCGACTATAATGAAATGGTAAGTCAATACGACCCACTATCAAGGGTAACAATGTGCTCGACTATAATGATATGGTAAGTCAATACGGACCCACTATCAAGTAACATGTGCTCGACTATAATGAAATGGTAAGTCAATACGGGACCCACTATCAAGTAACATGTGATCGACTATAATGAAATGGTAAGTCAATATGGGACCCACTATCAAGTAACATGTGCTCGTCTATAAATGAAATGTAAGTCAATACGGGACCCACTATCAAGTAACATGTGGCTCGACTATAATGAAATGGTAAGTCAATACGGGGACCCACTCAAGTAACAGGGGCTCGACTATAATGAAATGGTAAGTCAATATGGGGACCCACTATCAAGTAATAAAGTGCTCGACTATATGAAATGGTAAGTCAATACGGGACCACTATCAAGTAACATGTTCTGACTATAATGAAATGGTAAGTCAGTACGGGACCCACTATCAAGTAACAAGTGCTCGACTATAATGAAATGGTAAGTCAATACGGGACCCACTATCAAGTAACATGTGCTGACTATAATGAAATGGTAAGTCAATACGGGACCCACTATCAAGTAACATGTGCTGACTATAATGTAATGGTAAGTCAATACGGGACCCACTATCAAGTAACATGTGATTGACTATAATGAAATGGTAAGTCAATATTGGACAACGTCATCAAGAAACATATGTTTGACTATAATGAAATGGTAAGTCAATATGGGCACCATTTCTGACACATGATGGCAACACAGAGCAATGTGGTTTCATCGTGTAACAAAATAGTATTAAAAATCATAAGACACTGTGCCACAACTGACTACATATGTATAGACTGACATGTTGGCGTGATATCCGTACCACAACTGACTACATATGTATAGACTGACATGTTGGCGTGATCCGTCCGTGACTCGACTGACTGTTGGCTGATATGTACTACGACTGATCATGATAGGCTACGATTCCGTCCACGAGATCTTGTATAGACTGACATGTTGGCATGATATCCGTACCACGACTGACTACATATGTATAGACTGACATGTTGGCATGATATCCGTACCACGACTGACTACATATGTATAGACTGACATGTTGGCGTGATATCCGTACCACGACTGACTACATATGTATAGACTGACATGTGGCATGATATCAGTTAATATCGACCACGACTGACTACATATGTATAGACTGACATGTTGGCATGATAGTACCACTGACGTACTACTATGATAGACTGACTGTTGGCATGATATCGTACCACGTCATGTACATAGATAGACTGACATTGGCATGATATCCGTACACGACTGACTACTATGTATAGACTGACATGTTGGCATGATATCCGTCCACACGACTGACTACATATGTAGACTGACTGTTGCATGAATATCCGTACCACGACTGACTACATATGTATAGACTGACATGTTGGCATGATATCCGTACCACGACTGACTACATATGTATAGACTGACATGTTGGCATGATATCCGTACCACGACTGACTACATATGTATAGACTGACATGTTGGCGTGATATCCGTACTACGACTGACTACATATGTATAGACTGACATGTTGGTGTGATATCCGTACCACGACTGACTACATATGTCTACTGTCTGTTCCACGTTTTGCTGCCGACAAACTTTTGGCTATTAAACACATTAAATCTAAAAAATATATAAATGTAAGTACTTTTTCATCAATAACAAAAAAGTCACCCTCCCCAAAAAAAAAATATTTGATGAAATTCCATCAAATATTGATTTTATTGCGAAAAAACGATTTTCCTAAAAACGAAAAGTTTTGGAAATTGACTTTGAAACCTGGCGAGATAGCTTGAAAATGATGTAATTAAGAAAACAAGTTGGATTTTGAAAATTAGTCCACAACTAAAAAAAATCTATTTTTAGCCCCCATGTTAAATTCCCATAGGAAAATCGTTTTTTCGCAATAAAATCAATATTTGATGGAATTTCATCAAATAAATTTGTTTGGGCAGGCTGACTTTTTTGTTATTGATGAAAAAGTACTTACTTTTAAATATTTTTAAGATTTAATATGTTTAATAGCCAAAAGTTGGTCAGCAGAAAAACGTGGAACAGACAGTAGTTTTATCCTCCTCTATTCCAGCGTGACGACTTTGACATGTTAGCGTGACGACCATGCCACGATTGACTACAAGGAGCTGCCTGTGATAGTGGGTTGACAGCCCGCGGCCCCCACAGCTGTAGAATACGACATGCCAGGGTGATGTACCTACAACTACAAGTGGGTAACCTTGACAACGTGGATCTGTGTACACCTGCAGATATTACAACTGTGTGTGACAACATACATACATGGGATATGGTATATCAAATCAGCAGTGAGAAGACCATTTGAAGTTGGATTCCGAGTACATCTACATGCATGGAGTGGAAACTCTATATAAATACAGGGGCGTTGGAACAGGTCCAGCCACTGCCGGATCAATAATTTTGACATATTTGTAATGCATGTATAAAAAAACGGAATGTATATATTTTTCTGTAATATTTCTCATTTCTCATCAAAAGTGTATGTTGTTACCACTCAGTTGAACCGTCTCGGCGAGACGGTTCAACTGAGTGGTAACAACATACACTTTGGGTGGGTAGCGGGGGCATGTCTCGCCGACGGTTCAACTGAGTGGTAACAACATACACTTTGGGTGGGTAGCGGGGGCACCCAGTAGATTCACCGGACCAATATTATGATGCTTCCGGCGCTGCTGTGTAATTATCTTAACTCGTGCGTTTAACTTTTTTATATAGTGTAACAGGGTCGTCGGAACAGGTCAATAATTTTGACATATTTGTAATTCATGTATAAAAAAAAGGAATTTAAATATTTTTCTGCAATTTTTCTCATTTCTTGTCAAAACTGTAATTCGCCGAAACGGTTCAGCTGAGTGGTAACAACATACACTTGGGGTTGATAGCGGGGGCACCCAGTATATTCGTCGAACCAATCTTATGATGACTCCATCACCCCTGAAATAGAGAATAGTAGGTTAGTGCCTACACTAGCACTAACCTACTATTCTATTTATCCCGTCAACACCTATAAATAGCCTTAAAGTGCAATAAAAAAAAACACAGCCACCGCACATATTCATACGCAGTGATTAGGTTGTATTGACAGGATATCAAAACTGTTTCACGGCACATACGCACCGTGTTGATGGGATAAATTATTGTTTTGTCTCTTCCTCTCCTTAACGTTTATTACTGGAGAAGGAAATTAAGTTTCATGGTGTTTCCATCCCATTGATCTTTCGCAGAGCTCCAGATAAGCTGCGTATTTGTGTAAATACCCAATTAAAATGGCCAAATACCCAATTGAAATCAGAAGTAGTGAGTATCAAAAAGCAATGATGACAATTGTGGTACCTTTATCATACTGCAGAAAACAATAAACCGACCACCAATATAGCATATTTTTCCATGAAAACACATCTTGGTATTTCATTAGAATTGTCTCCAAGGAGACAATTCTAATGAAATGCCAGTCTGTTGATGTGTAAACAGTAGTGTGATTTAATTTTACCCAATTACAATTTTGAAATACCCAATTGCTTCAGAAATGATGGAGTAACACTACTCACTTACTAATTCCTTATCTGGCCTTAGCCTGTTTCGGATGAGACTTGAAACCAAGATCCTGTCCGTAAATGATTAGTAGCATATTTCACCAACATTGCAAAGTATACATTGTCAGAGGGAGAAATTTTCAATTTAAGAATTAATTTATTAATTTTTATTATACTGAATTTATTACATTATCACAGCCATTTTGGCTGTGATAATGTAATAAATTCAGTATAATAATTATGCATACTTTTAATCATCAAATATATGCAGTCGTTAGTTCTACATGTATATGAAATAATGCATTTCGAGAAAAATAAATGATTTCTCCCTCAAAGTATACTTTGCTAGATAAGTATACTTTGCAATGTTGGTGAAATCGGCTACAGGAGACAATTTCACCAACATTGCAAAGCATACCTAGCAAAGTATACTTTGAGGGAGTAATCATTTATTTTTGCCGCAATACATTATTTCAAATAGAACTAACGACTGCATATGTGAAATTTTGTTGAAATATGCTACAGATAGCGCCTCGGATAATGATATACATGTATATTTGTTTTCATTGTGAGAAGCATAATGTATGTTTCATTGATGAAATGGCGAACAGTGCAGATCCTGATCAGACTGTACAGATGCACAGGCTGGTCGCAAAACCCATAAGCCCCATTTCTCCTGAGGAGACCTTACATGACCTTAACTGTTGATAGGCCGTTAAACACCAATAAACAAACAAACAAACAAACATGAGGAGTGGGTGGCAGGTGAGAGCATGTGATCAGAGCTCCAGTTAAGGTGCGTAATTTGACCAACTTGGGGTGAAATTTTGTTATTTCTTCATCAAAAATGGCAAGTTGGGAGTCCTTTAGAATCGTCTCGTTGAGACGATTCTAAAGCACTCCCAACTTGCCATTTTTGATGGAGAAATAAGAAATTTACCTCCAAATTGCGCACCTTAACTGGGGCTCTGCATGTGATGGTTAGTTTAACGATCGGGGTTCATCCTTAATACCGGAATTACGACGGGTAATTTAACGATCGGGGTTTATCCTTACCGGAACTCCGACTGGAGACCTGGGGGCCGTTTCACTAAACTTTGTACAACTAAAATCTTTGTAAGTTCAAAATTATGATAGTCTGTAAATTTCACATTAACATTGTTTTCTTGTAAATAATTATTGGATTTACATTTATTGAGCATAGGCTGCATATGTGTCCTATGCTCAATAAATGTAAATCCATAAATTGAAATTTACAGACGATCTTAAATTTGCACTTACGAACATTTTAGTCGTAAGAAGTTTAATGAAACGGGCCCCTGGTTTGGCCCTCGCATACGTCTTTTGCATTTTGTATGTGACAGTTGATTCTGTGGTTTTTACCCCTTTAATGTGAGTATTACAATTATTTGTAATACTATTTTAGGGGAAGGGGCCAAATGACTGGTGTGGTATGGACCTGGCACCAGGTCAGGTTATTCTAATTTCAGGGATGAATATATTTTTTCTCGATGTAAATATTCTGTTCTGATTTTGGGATTTCCCCCCAATGCAGCAGGTTAAAACGGGATTGAACCCGTTTGCCCGGCCTTACATGACCTTAGCTGTTGATAGGCCATTAAACACCAATGAACAAACAACACCTAGTTTGGCCCTCAGATACGTCTTTGGAATTTTGTATGTGACGGTTGAATCTGGTTATACCCCTTATGTGAGTATTGCGATTATTCGTAAACCTATTTTAGGGGAAGGGGCGAAGTGACTTGGGTGGTATGGACCTGGTACCAGGTCAGGTTATTCTAATTTCAGGGCTGAATATATTTTTTCTCGTTTAAATATTCTGTTCTGATTTTGGGATTTTTCCCCCAATGCAGCAGGTTAAAACGGGATTGAACCCGTTTGCCCGGCCTTACATGACCTTAGCTGTTGATAGGCCGTTAAACACCAATAAACAAACATTTCTCCTGTCACAGACACAAATCAAGACTGTTAAAATGAGTTATCACAGCATTTCATTGAGAAATAGGAACAATAGGAAGGAAACTATTTCAAAATGTACAGTACACCTAAGAGCATATTGCGATTGTAATGAACCAATCAATCTGTACATGTTCAGTGTAATGAACCAATCAATCTGTACATGTTCAGTGTAATGAACCAATCAATCTGTACATGTTCAGTGTAATGAACCAATCAATCTGTACATGTCAGTGTAATGAACCAATCAATCTGTACTTTTTCAAGTGTAATGAACCAATCAATCTGTACATGTTCAGTGTAATGAACCAATCAATCTGTACATGTTCAGTGTAATGAACCAATCAATCTGTACATGTTCAGGAGCGGAGTCTTGATTATAAAACCTTCTGAGCCCGTTCTCGAACTTTGTATGATGATGAGTATTTTCCCATTAGAATGTGGGAAACGAAAATTGACGTCTGCCGTTGTTTGATATTTTTTATTTTCTCAAGAGAAACGCACACGTTAGAATCATTTCCATTGGAAATTATTCTAAAGTGATGTCAAACCAGCATGGCTTGACATCACTTTAGAATCATTTCCAATGGAAAATGGGAAAATGGAAAATAAACAGCAGACAACACCATTTAATTCAGCATTGTATGGGTTAATAGTTGTTATAAAGCATACTCTGTCTGTTTATATTTAATTTCATTAGAAAGATTAGCCTTTAATTCAATGTTGTATTCCTTCAACATGTGTACTTTCACACGTGTAAGCTTTGCCTCGCTCCAATGGCAACATGGGGATGAGTCATTTTGAATTTGCAGTTTTTGTGGTATGTTCCGAAAGTGTCAATAAACTTTCTATTTCTTCCTCTGAGTTTTCATTGGCTTGGTCATATAGCAGATCCATGAGGCACAGTGAAGGAAATCTTGACAAACGTTTGTTGTTTATCATTTTAGCAATATTAACCTGCAGATTAATGACGGATGCAGAAAATCATGTTGCGTTCGTGAACAAAATTACTTAAATGGCAAAAACAACCGGTATTTTTGTCCAATAACTGGATTTAGTGGTATTTTTAATGGACTTTATGTAGGTCAAGTCATGCTTATTTATATCATCTGAAGTAATACTTATCGCGGCAGCACACATGGCTATAAATTACAAAAAATCTGAATACCCCCAAAACTCCCAACTACTATAAAAACTGGCGGAACGACTACTCTGAAATCAGTCCGTTTCATTGGCCGAGACAGACACAGCTCAGCCAATCAAACTTACTGATTTCAAGCATGAAAACGGAGATCAGTATTTGCTGTATCCGTTTATTTGGTGTATCTATTCCGTTCTCATGCTTGAACTCAGCAAGTGTGATTGGTTGAGGCTGAGCTGTGCTCTTATTTTGAATAGGGCGTGGTGGAATAATATCGCAGGGTTTTTGTGTGGTTTTCTTTCAGAAATATTATTTGAGGGGCTTTGAATTTGCGGTCATCCGGTTCTTTTAAATGTTTTCTGTGCATTGAATTTCCCCAATTTCGAACATGTCTAAGACATTTGTTTCTGCGGCAACTCAGTGGGTGGTTGGTCGGGCGAAAACGACGGCGTAAATTAACGGTAGGGATTCCTCCTCTGACATAGGAATCACGATTTGCCTGGTTTGGCCCTCGGGTACGTTTTTATCTTTGGCTCTTTTGTTACCTGGGAGTTTAATTAGGTTATTGCCGATTATAAAAGTAGTAAGATTATTATTGATCCTACTGCTTTTGGGAGGGGGCCAAATGATTCTGGTGTGACGAGGACCTGGCATCAGATCAGGATTATTCTGATTTCAGGGCTGAATAAATAGTTTTTTATTGTAAATATTCAGTTCTGATTTTTTGATTTTTACCCCCATTTGTACATGTACTTGAACATGTACATGTACTTGTACAGGTTTTAGTACTAACCCATTGACCCGGTCTTAAATGACCTTAGCTGTTGATAGGCCGTTAAACCCAACAAACAAACAAACAAACAAACAGATCTCAATGCTTATGATGATGACAAGTATTTGTGGTGTTTTTAATTTGCGGAATATCGCCTCCATACAGTACTAATTTAGGGAACGTGCTTAGAAAGTTTTAAAATCACGGAAGTATGTCTATTATCCGGATAGTGGTCGTTTTAGTCGTCAAAGTCTGCGTAGATGTCATAGTTCCTGACCCGCTTCCAGACATCACAGCATCTGTGTCGAGAACACACGTGATACCGCGACGTCGCCAGTAGCGTGAATCTCTTCAGGAGCGGCATTCTGATTGGCCGAGCCACCCACTTGTGGCGCCTGATTGGTCAAATTATGCACATGCGCGTGTTGATGCGCCTGTAAGATGCGCAGTCGTTGGTGTCCGTGTCGGAATTTTCGTCATCGTCGCTATCCCTGTTGGAACTGTCCGGGTCTTCGTCAGACTGGATGTCGCTGTTGCTCTGTTCATCGCTGTCTGTGTCACGACTTAGATCGTCACCATCATCGTTGTCAGCGTCACTGTCGTCATTATCACTGTCGTTATCGTCATCAGTGTCGGAGTCGATCGCAGAGTCTATGTCTGAAGCACTGGAATCTGGAACCGGAAAGAATCACAGGAATTATACAGCGTGGTCTCGAGTACAAATGCACATATATGTGGCTCTAACTGGAAATCGGGTATATATGGGTTTTGTGACAAGTGTAGGTCCAGATCTGCACAGTGCCCCCCACCCCCATCCCCCCCGCCCACCCGCCATATATATGCCGACTTCAGAACCAACAGGAATTCACCAAGTGAGACGAGCCATGTTATTATATTCCTACGAATGTTCGTAAGTGCAAATTTAGGATCGTCTAGAAATTTCAATTGATGAATTTACATTTATTTAGCATATGCTCAATAAATGTAAATCCTATAATTGTTCACAAGAAAGCATTGGTAATGTTTCATTAACAGACTATCATAATTTTGCACTTACAAACATTTTAGTGGTACGAAGTTTAGTGACTAAGTCTGGAGTCAAATTGGGTTTCATAGGCATCGCCCTCAGCTTCCCACTTGTCCAACAAACGCTGGTCCTCTGCACTCAGACTGAAATAGATAATCCAGACATATCGTTAGACACTGATCCCCCACACTCCGACTACTAGATAATCCAGACATATCGTTAGACACTGATCCTCCACACTCGGACTGAACTAGATAATCCAGACATATCATTAGACACTGATCCTCCACACTCGGACTGAAATAGATAATCCAGACATATCGTTAGACACTGATCCTCCACACACAGACTGAAATAGATAATCCAGACATGTCGTTAGACACTGATTCTCCACACTCAGACTGAACTAGATAATCCAGACATATCGTTAGACACTGATCCTCCACACTTAGACTGAACTAGATAATCCAGACAATGACATATCGTTAGAGACTGATCCCCCACACTCAGACTGAACTAGATAATACAGACATATCGTTAGACACTGATCCCCCACACTCGGACTGAACTAGATAATCCAGACATATCGTGAGACACTGATCATCCACACTCGGACTTAACTAGATAATCCAGACATATCGTTAGACACTGATCCTCCACACTCGGACTGAAATAGATAATCCAGACATAGTTAGACACTGATCCCCCACACTCTGACTGAACCATAATCCAGACATATCGTTAGACACTGATCCTCCACACTCGGACTGAAATAGATAATCCAGACATAGTTAGACACTGATCCCCCACACTGACTGAACTACATAATCCAGACATATCGTTAGACACTGATCCTCCACACTCAGACTGAAATAAATAATCCAGACATATCGTTAGACACTGATACTCCACACTCGGACTGAAATAGATAATCCAGACATATCGTTAGACACTGATCCTCCACACTCGGACTGAAATAGATAATCCAGACATAGTTAGACACTGATCCCCCACACTCTGACTGAACCATAATCCAGACATATCGTTAGACACTGATCCTCCACACTCGGACTGAAATAGATAATCCAGACATAGTTAGACACTGATCCCCCACACTGACTGAACTACATAATCCAGACATATCGTTAGACACTGATCCTCCACACTCAGACTGAAATAAATAATCCAGACATATCGTTAGACACTGATACTCCACACTCGGACTGAAATAGATAATCCAGACATATCGTTAGACACTGATCACCCACACTCAGACTGAAATAGATAATCCAGACATATTGTTAGACACTGATCCCCCACACTCCGACTGAACTAGATAATCCAGACATATCGTTAGACACTGATCCTCCACACTCGGACTGAAATAGATAATCCAGACATATCGTTAGACAGTGATCCTCCACACTCAGACTGAACTAGATAATCCAGACATATCGTTAGACACTGATCCTCCACACTCAGACTGAAATAGATAATCCAGACATATCGTTAGACACTGATCCCCCACACTCGGACTGAACTAGATACTCCAGACATCGTTAGACATTGATCCTCCACACTCCGACTGAAATAGATAATGCAGGCATATCATTAGAGACGAGACGGTTCAACTGAGTGGTAACAACGTACACTTTTGGCGAGAAAAATTATCAGATCGATCTTTCCATGTAAAGAAATTGTTTAACATCTAAACCTGGCACATTTTATAGTGGGCGTGTGCCGGACAAGCCCCCGCCTGGATCTGTGCTTGCGTCATATTTAATGCCGTATCCGACGACAGGCTGAAGTAACGGACCACGGTCTATAAATGTATTAAACATACCAATTTTAAAAGTATCGGTAAGTGAAAAAAAGTAAGTTGATGAATGTTGTGTTTTTTTCTCCTTGTCATACGATATTATCGGATTATAACGGGGAGTAAAATAAATTGCTCAACTTGTTTTGCTTCACTTGCTGATGCTGTTAAGGCATATTTAATGTATTTGTAGACATTGGTCTGTTACATCAACCTGGGGGCCGTCGTACGACTAAAATGTTCGTAAGTGAAATTACGATAGCTTGTAAATTTCACATTATCAATGTTTTCTTGTAAACAATTGATGGATTTACATTTATTGAGCATAGGCTGCATATGCTCAATAAATGTAAATCCATCAATTGAACTTTCCAGACGATCATAAATTTGCACTTACGAATATTTGTGTCGTACGAAGTTTAGTGAAACGGGCTCCTGTGTATCCGACGGACTAATCGCGTCTGTACAGTGTACACACCTGGCGGGAAGACAATGAGGGCTCTATGACTATCGAGAACTGTACAAAGTCAGATGGTCTAACACCGTGGCGACTGGCGTAAAACATAGTGTGTGGTTTATCCTTATCTGTGCCGTAAAACAGGCTATATTCGTAGAATTCACTCGTTATAATTATGCGATAAGTCTTATCATTGGTGGCATTTCGCTTCATTAATCCCATTTGCGTTCTATTAGTTACATTTCGTCAATTTTGGGGATTACTTCCCTTCTCATATCAATACGCATATCAACTTAAGCAAATACATCGAGTCAACTATATTTAAATCCGCAGAAATACTGCTAAAACATGTTTTATATGTGATTAATAAATGCTAAATTAGTAATTGTCCGGATTTTCTAAACAATATGTTAATAAACTTTTTGAACTACTTTGCACAAAACCGGAAATGCGCATCAACAATTTAGGTGTTGTTAGGTCACCAAAACACGTGAAATTGCAACAAAATTTCCAAAAGTAGATGTTTATTTGTCAATAAAAACCGGCATGTCAAGTTCAGACGAAGACTCCATATCAGAAGCAGAAGTAGAAAAAGCGATCGTGAGAGCCATGCAAATGCCATTGCCCAATGTTTCTACAACAAAACCTGACCCTGTAAAACCGACAATGTGTGGCCTCAATAAAATGTCACACGCTCGTCCAAGCTTCACAAATAAACACAGGCTAATTTATCAGTCATTTACAAAATCTGACTGTGGTAGTGACAGTGATGATTCTGACTCTTCAGATTGCACAGATGACGAAAATGTCTTGGATAGGCATGAACGAACAACATGCAGTATGGATAAAAATCGAGCTGAAACGTTGGACATTGATAAAGATCAAAACAGAAAGCAGGATTTTTATATTGACAAATCCTCTGCCAGTGATATTCATAAAACAGACGTTGATGTATTTGATTTATCAAATATTGACGCATGTACCAGTTCAGAAACATTGGAACAACAATGTAGCACTGTTCCAACTATTGACAAACATATAGAAAATAAAACCTCACTCTCAAGAACGGAAAGGAAGAAAGAGTACATATCAAAAGATAAAAGGTAATGAATAGTAATCTGAATAGAGGTAATGGTTTATCGTGAATTGCAATAGTATCCAGGGCCTGAACATATCGGCTTTTACTAGTAGGTAGGACAGAAAGCATGACATAGTGATCAGAATGCCATCTGTGGGTGCATGCGTGTGCAGCCATCTATCAAAATCTATGTTAACTCTTAGACCGCTACTCATAACAATTGTCGTCTGCTGTTGCTTTTATATATTGCCTTATTTCTCAATAAAAACATGTTTTGACAGCACTTCAGAATCATTTCCAATGGAAATGATTCTCAAGTGCTGTCGAAGCATGTTGTAAATTATTCTAAAGTGCTGTCAAAGCATGTTTTTATGATAAAAATGGAACCAGGAAAAAAGTGAAACGTCTGATGATCTTTTGGAAGGTCCGAGATGATAATCACTAGAAAAACGTGTTTCATGCGAAATGACTCATCACACCATGTGTAAATCCTCGACTGTGTCCTCATAAATTATCTTATGCAGGCCCAGGACCTCAGACCAGTGCTATTTTCAGGCCCTGAGGTAGCTTAGAAAATCTCCGCTTTATTATTTCATCTGGTTTTATATTTTCTGTATCCGTGAGAGCTGAGACCCTTATAGTGTAAAATTTAGTAACAATAACATCGCAATCTGTCACATGTATACATAATTTGACATTGGTTGTCCTTTTATTTCCATTTTTGTAAACCAACTGTAAAATCATCATCAAAGTATTGGCCTTTGAATGTTTATAGCATTACTGTGAAGTGTTCAACTTCAACGCTAGGACAGATTGGGCTGTTATTGTGACTAAATTTTACACTATAAGGGTCTAAGCTCTCACGGATATAGAACATATAAAAGACAGCTGAAATAGTAAAACACATCCGTAGAGCTGAGATTTTCTAAGCTAGCCCTGAGGCATCACGGGACGGTTGAAAATAGTCAAAATTCACTGCTTTTCTGATGGCGGCAGGCGACTTATAAAAATCACCGCCTGTCAAAGTCAGTTAAGGAGGCTCTTGCGACAAATATTGAAAAATACTTGCAAATAAAATACAAATCGCGTGCCACAATAAAAATACAGTAACTGCACCAGATGTGTATATTTAATTTTATACATGTGTATATTTAATTTTACCCCCCACCTATTTTTGGCCAGCAATTTCAACACGACTGAATTTGTTGGAATTGTTTTCATGAAAATATGAGGCACAGAGGCTTTGTTATGACTTGTTCTATCACTTGTGACACACCATTACCTGAAAATGATTTAGCGGGTTGTTATAACCACCTCAAATTTTCGCTACAAATACCCGATTTCAAAATCAACTGGAGCTAACATTCAGTTTCGAAGAATTATGATATACTTGCATCGTTAACTATCAAAGTGATATGTGGGGCATCCGTGTTCTGTGAACACATTTTCTAGTTCCAGTTAAAGTCACAAATTATGATGGGCCACAATGTCACCCTGTCATTCATGGGTCATTTCCCCGTTTTCGCAAATGCAGAGTTTCTTCTTTTTCAACCAGGAGTACACGTTTTATCATATTTAGAAAAGTTACCAAATCATAGTGAAGATCTGTGATATATTCTGTAAATTTTGCATTTGCTCTAAAAAATATTGCCAACTTTCATATCAAGTTATTACATGTACATGTACTTGTAAATAAATATTTGTTTCAGTTTAGACTTTTGTATAGAAAGAAATCGCCAACTTTTCTTGAGTAAGTAGGAGATGAGAGAGATGAAATCTGAGTTGCAAATTTCATTTCCCATGTTCAATTTATGTGAAATTTGTATATTTTAGCATGGAGTTGAGTAGCAGTTTGCAGTCTCCACAAGTTTCATCAGACCTGTATGTGAATGTGGATCCATTCAACAATCCAAAGGGAGACAAGAAACTGAAAAAACACAAGAAGGCTGAATTGGAGGTCAGAACATAGCCATGGCTTCTAAAGAATGCCAATCGGTCCAGACGTAATTGTCAGCTGGAAATTAGTGCAACCCCCCCCCCTGTCAAAACCATTGTTATGTGTTCTTTTGGGGACACGTACAATCTCACGTTTTTTTTTATTACTGATGGTGAACACGTTTTGGTCTTCGCTAGTCGCATAATATACAATAAGCCCGGTTTTGTCCAATCACGTCGTACCTAATATGCATGTGCATTTGTAATTATTACTAACTGTGATGTGTGGAGGGTGAGACATCAAAGGCTACAAAGTCGTGCCGATCTGACCATTGATACACGCCAATGCGATGTCAACAGAGATACACATTTACGATCAATTACTCGACACATATTTATCCATTTCGGGACACTATCAGGCATGGAATAAAATAGTTTGTTATTTATTTAGATTTGGCTCTGGAATTATCGAACATAATTATTCAATAACTTTATGATATCGAAATTTAAAGGTTGATTGCGAAAATGCGAAGTATGATCGCAAGATTGCGAGACTAAAACGCTCGATTCTATCATATTCAATCTTGGTTTTTCGCAAACTCGCCCACAGATGGAAAATCGCGTGTTTTTGCTTCGCGATTTGCGCCAACACGCATGAGCAAAACTAACCCGAATTTTCTGTCTGTAACGCAGGGTAAGTCGCCCTACGTTACCTGCGTTTTATAATTCGTTATATATTTCCAAAAGCGGAATGCGAGATGGTGAAAACGCGAGACGATTCTCATGTCTTTAGGAGACGGTTCACATGTTTTCACGAGACGGAAAAATTGCGAAACAAATCATAATGCTGATTGTTTTATTTTGGATTGCAGATGAACGCTTTTAACATGACAGACGTACCTTTGTCCTTTATCAAAATGTAGATCCCGATGAGTCGGCTATTCATGAGCCGTCTCATCAGGATCTATGCCATTCGTACGTACTTTATTTATACCAAAGATGACACGTAATACAGCGTAATGTAACAGTTCTACACTTAATATGGAATAGTCTGTGTCGGTTACTTGTAACTTGGGGATGAAATGTGTATATAAATATTACAAACACGGATGCATGGTTTCTTTATTTTATTTTAAAATCATCCGGAATGCTAAAGCCAGTCTATTTATAAACCGCTATGATCTCTACAGCTATCGAGACCTTCACCTGTAACAATTGGCGCGTGTTATGAAAAATCGACCCGTGGAGTAGTGTGTTGAAAGGCGACCAAACACACAATGATTTATTACCTGACAATGTTTTAACACAGATATGTGTTATAAAATTGACATTACTTGGTGTGAACATCGGTACATTTACAGGGTTGATACGGAAATACATGTAGCAACCGGATTTCATTATTTTCAGACCAAATTTTAAGGATAGTTTGCAAATCTCAATCGGTCTGAGATTTCAAAATCCGGTCCGGAACCGACAAAATGAAATTTTTCGAAGCCGTGGTACATGCAGTCTGATTTACACTTTTTCAAACATTTTCAATGAACTCTCTTGAACGTCAGACTCAAATCCGCCTCGGTAAATCATAGTTTGAGCATTATAATGGACCACACAGTGTAATGAAAATCATATTACACTAGTGTAAGAGATATGCAAATTAACTCATTACAGAAACTAGGTTTGGTGACCAGTACACCTTCAATGTATGTGCTTATGCGATGATATGCTTATGTAATACATATAATCTAACATTTGTGATGATTTAATATATCATATTTATTAAACTTGTTGGCATAGCCTCATTTCTTTTGAAATCAATAAACTTGATTAATAAATATCATATTAAATCATCACTCATGTAAGATCCTCTATTTATTTTCTACTTTCTACCATGTGTGTCGATTATTATAAGCACTGTAATCACCGACGCATGTTTTGTTGCAGGTGATGAAGAAGTCTGTGATTGGCGAGGAGTTCGAGAAACAGGAACACGCTACAACCACACTGGGTAGCGTACGGCAACAGAAAAAACAGCGAAAGGTACAGTGTAAAAATTGAGACTTTGGGCTGTCGGAGGAAATTTGTACAGAGGATACCAAACTAATGATGGTTCAGAATGGTCAAATGCCTGATTTACAGTGAGACTTCTCTAAGCCGGACACCCTGGGGACCTCCCAGGGTGTCCGGTTTAGAGAGGATCCACTGTATGAAGTTCATAGATGAGAAGTTTACAATGGCATTTGCACTTGCAGTCGATGTTGGCAAGCCATTAGCGGATCTGTGCACATTTACTGATGTGGAGAATTGTCACATTGGGGAACCACTATGTGAGAAGCAAATTCTCAAAAATAAAAGTTTAAACTTTTTTTACCAGTTTAGTTAAACTGGTATAGCATGCCGGCCACAAAACTGACAAAACTCCATGGGTGCCCTTATATGGCAGGTAAAGTGTCCCTATGGAACATGTGATCGGTAATTTAACTCCCGAGTTCATCCTTACTGGAATTCCGACTGAAGACCTGTAGCCTATTTCACCAACATTGCAAAGTATACTTTAGTAGCAAAGTATACTTTGAGGGAGAAATTTTCAATTTTTTTTAAAATTTATTAATTTTTATTATACTGAATTTATTACATTATCACAGCCATTTATTACATTATCACAGCCATTTAATGGCTGTGATAATGTAATAAATTCAGTATAATAATTCTGCATACTTTTAATCATGAAATATATGCATTTGTTAGTTCTATATGAAATAATGCATTTCAGGAAAAATAAATGATTACTCCCTCAAAATATACTTTGCTAGTAAAGTATACTTTGCAATGTTGATGAAATAGGCTACTGGTTTGGCCCTCACATACATCTTTGGCATTTTCTATGTGCCAGTTGAATCTGGTTATATCCCTTATGTGAGTATTATGATTATTTGTAATCCTATTTTAGGGGAAGGGTCCAAGTGTGTGGTATGGACCTGGCACCAGGTCAGGTTATTCTAATTTCAGGGCTGAATACATTTTTTGTCGATGTAAATGTTCCGATTTTGGGATTTTTTTTCCAATGCAGCAGGTTAAAACGGGATTAAACCCGTTTGCCCAGCCTTACATGACCTTAGCTGTTGATAGGCCGTTAAACACCAATAAACAAGCAAACAAACCTTATGTGAGAAGACCAAGGTTACTTGGTCAACATGCCAGCCCCAAAACTGACATAAATCTCTTATATGGCAGGTTACCCGAGCCCCTATTTATCCAACGATCAATCAATCGATCTGTTTCAGTGTGAGCGTGAGAAGACCAAGGGAGGTCGCTGGTACAACATGCCGGCACCGGAACTGACGGAGGAGCGGAAACACGACTTCTCCGTGCTACAGATGAGGAAGGCCCTCGACCCGAAGCGGTTCTACAAGGGCAATGACTATAAGGCCGCCCCCAAATACTTCCAGGTACATGCAATACAGGCCTGTGTCGTGTCCGATTGTATGCATTTTAATATTATGTGTGAGGATGGTAAAGTTATCGTATCGAACAGGAATGGGTTGTGGCCTAGGGGTTAGAACACCTGACTTCCAATCCGGAGGTTGTGGGTTCAATCCTCGCATAGGGCATCAGAAAATACTTTCATAGTATTTCCATCCCACTGGTCTGTAAGATGAGAGTTTAAACTGTGGTCCTGTCTCTATATGACCTTAATAGCTGTTGCTGGGATGTTAAACTCTTTCACTTTAATTTTTTCATCTCAAACAAGTTCTTGGCATTTTGTATGACAGATGGCATTATATAGAGGCTACCAGGCGAGTATCTTTTCTTATGCTCGCCTCGGAATTCCTACTGTTTCTGTAGCCGATGTCACAAAAATTGCTAAGCGTACTTATCGAGCTATAAAGTATACTTTGAGGGAGAATTAATTAATTTTTTCCCTAAATGCATTATTTCATATAGAACTAACGACTGCCTATATTTGATGATTAAAAGTATGCAGAATTATTATTCTGAATTTATTACATTATCACAGCCAAAATGGCTGTGATAATGTAATAAATTCAGTGTAATAAAAATTAATAAAGGTATCCTTAAATTGAAAATTTCACCCTCAAAGTGTACTTAATAGCAAGATAAGTATACTTTGAAATGTTGGTGAAATAGGCTACAGAGCCAAGACTGATAATATTGATATCAAAAGACACTAGAATAGTATTCTGTTTATCAGGTAATAATTTTATGCTAGAGGACGGGCAAATGTAACATGTTTTTCTTGATTTGTTTACATTGCATTATTATCCAGTCACTACATCAACCAAATACTTAAAAAGACTACACTGGGACATTGCTAAACCTGACACCCTGGTGAGTCCGCAGACTGTCTGGTCACCCACCTACCTACCTACCTACCTACCTACATACATACCTACCTACCTACCTACCTACATACATACCTACCTAAGATATACATACCCACCACCCACCTACCTACCTACATACATACATACCTACCTAAGATATACATACCCACACCCCCTACCTCCTACATACATACATACCACCTACCTACTATACTATACCTAAGATACTACCCACCACCCACCTACCTACCAACATACATACATACCTAACTACAGATAAACATTAACCCACCACCCACCTACCTACCTACGATACATACATACCTACCTACCTACATAACATACATACCTACTAAGAAAATACATACCCACCACCCTCCTACCTAACCTACCTACATACAACATACCTACCATACATACATACCTACCTAAGATATTCATACCCACCACCACCTAACCCTATCCCTACCCATACCATACCATACCTACCTAAGATATACATACCCACCAAATACCACCATCACCACCTACCTACCTACAAACATACCATACCTAAGTACATACATACCTACCTAAATAATAACCCATACCCACCCACCCACCTACCTATATACCTGCCACCCACACACCCACCTACCTACCACCCATACACCACACACCCACCTACCACCCTACCTACCACCCACTCACACCTACCTACCACTTGTCCGTCCATAAGATCTGTGTTAAAGGTTGGTTTTCTTTGGTGCAGACGGCGGCTGGGTTTATCCGTGAGCCTCTGCTAACTTGCTCTAGTAGTACTAATTAATAATTTATAACTGAACGTAGAAGAATCAAAGATGGTCTTTGCCACTTAAAATTATTTTCGAGAAGCAGATGTTTGCTACATTTGTAAATTGTAGCAGATTGATATTGTTTTAAATATGGGACTTCAACCCTTATCCAAGGGAAGAGCACCGATAGATAAACAGTTCCATATTAGTATAATCTAAATATGAGAATCTGAAAGTATCTCGTGATTTCAATGGTCTTCTATACTGATAGGGGTGATTGGCTGAAGACTGAATGGACATCTGTTAATAGACTTGTTATACCTCCCCACATCCGCTGCAGACATTTCTCGTATGGAGCATAACTTGAACACCCTTTGGAATATTTTCATGAAACTTCACACATGCATTGACCACGATGTTTCTCATAAGGCATGTCGCGTGCAAGAATGACAACTCTTACCGCACTACTAATCAAGTCATCTCCCTTTGTTTTGTTTTTTTTGTGCACTTAATTCGTGTCCGGAACATAACTTTTCCCTCAATTTTTAGCCAGGTTTTTTTTTTGAAAAAAGACCGTAGGCTATTGGATTGGCGAAAGCCGGGCGGGCGTCGGGCGGCGTCGACAATCAATGTTAAGTTTTCGTGTTTGAGTCCATTTCTTTGTTACTGTACCTCATAGGACCAACAAACTTTCACAGCTTCATAACCAAGGGGTGCCCACCACATATCACTATCCAACACATTACCTTTTTTTGAACTTGGCCCATTTTTTCCGCGCAGTCGACTTAGCCATTTTCAATGTTAACTTTTTGCGTTTACAATGTTAACTTTTCGTGTTTAAGTCCATTTCTTTGGTACTGTACCACCTAGTACCACCAAATTTTCACAGCTTCATAACCAAGGGGTGCCCACCACATACAACTATCCAACATGTGAACATTTATTTTTACCTTGACCTATTATTTCTACGTAATTGACTTATCATAATCCATATTTTCATTCTACCCCCCAACCGTGCGGCCCCTGTGCCCAAGGTCAAATTACTTTGAATTTTTTTCTTAAAGTTTTTTTGTGTACTATATCTCTGCAACTGCTTCACCCATTACCTTGATACTTCACATGGGTGTTTATCATCATTGTCGCGCCCGCTTGCGGAAAGCGCGATATAGTCGGCATTTTGGCATACGTCCGTCCGTGTGTCCGGTTAAAGTTTTTTGGTTAAACTTTTTCCCATCTACTATATCTCTTTTTTTAGTGTCCATGCCTTGCCCCAAGGCGCGACATGCAGGCCACGGCCATCTAGTCTACCAAAAGTGGGTATAATTATGTTATCCAAGTGTCTATGCTTGGAAAAAACCTGGCCTTCGTGGCTTTGCCTCGTTTCTTGTTTTTTGTTGACTGCATGTAGGCAGGGAGTGGGATACACATGCGCTCGAGGACAAATGTCAATTTCTCGTTTTGTACATGTAGCTACATTACTGTGGAACATCTCTACACCGCACACCCTGGAATGTCTGGTTTAGAGATGTTCCACTGTAATAGATTTCGTTTTTTAACCAGTCCATCTATTTGTTTCCTCCAGTTCGGCAAGGTGGTGGAATCAGCTTCCGACTTCTACAACTCGCGAATCCCGAAGAAGCAGCGCAAGGCCACACTCGTGGAAGAACTGGTGGCAGACGCCCAGTTTAGGCAGTAAGTATGCACTTCGAGTGTTCTCATGTTTTGGTGGATGGGCCTTGGCCTCGGGGATATGGCATTGGACTTAAATACCGGAGATTGTGAGCTCGATCCTCATCTGAGGATTGAAAAATACTTAAGTAGTATTTCCATCCCACTGGTCTGTAAGATGAGACTTAAAAGTGTGGTCCCGTCTCTTAATGACTTTAGCTGTTGCTGGGACGTTAAACCCTTTCACTTTAACGTTTCCCAATAAAATCGGCTGATTTATTTTGGCCAATTAATCATGGTACCGGTACATCTGAAAAATATGCAACCACTTTAAATAAAGTTTTCTAATGGAAATGATTCTGAAGTGCTGTCAAAGCATGTTGTAAATTATTCTAAAGTGCTGTCAAAGCATGTTTTTGTTGATAAAAATGGAAAATAGAGAATAAACAGCAGACGACCAAAAAAATAAAATATGGTAGTGGTCTAAGGGTTAATTTTCAATATTTTCTGATGTGCGCTCGCCGTGTTCCATTTCACAGACCATGCCTAGACTGGCATTGAATGAAGTGAGAAAGGTCATATTTTATGACCTTTCTCATTTCATTCAATGCAAGTATTTCGCCTGATCTGCTAGCACACTCATTCGGCCCCATTAACTGAGTGGCAATCGGTGGCAATAAACCAGACTCTTCTGATCGTCTGGCTTATCTGGTCTACACTGATCAGGAATCTCGACAGTCGCAGATCTCGTAATCAGGCTTACTCCATTTCTGGCTATCTTGTAGAAATACACATTGTTTGCTGGTTACACTGTAGCTATAGTGTAGATGGTACACTGCTTGCATTGGGATCAGTGAACACTGATCAGGCACCACAGTTTTTTCTGCCAGATCTGGGTTTTCACTGGTTGCCAAGTCAAACTCCTGTTATGTTTCATGTTGCGTCACATATTTCTCCCCTGATCGTTGGTTGCCGTGGCAAACTCCTGTTATGTTCATGTTGCATCCCATATTTCACACCTGGTTGTAAAATTCATGTTATATTAATACATGTTGTCTCACATATTTGGCGCCTGATCGCTGGTTGCCATGGCAAACTCCTGTTAGTGTTATATTTCTTGTTGTGTCATATATTTCACACCTGATCGCTGGTTGCCATGGCATGGCAAACTCCTCTTACATTCATGTTGCGTCACATTTCACGCCTGATCGCGGGTTGCCAAGTCAAACTCCTGTTACGTTCATGTTGCGTCACATATTTGACCCCTGATTGCTGGTTTCCGGGTAAATATCACATATTTGTGGCTGTAATTGGAGAAATGGGGCTTATTGGTTTTGCCACCAGTGTAGATCCAGATCAGCCTGTGCATCTGCACAGTCTGATCAGGATCTGCACTGTTTGCCATTCCTTCAATGAAACACCCGTCATGCTTCTAACTAGCAATATAGATCATTATCAAGCTAGAGAAGTGTGCGATTTGATCAGAAGCTACAATGGTCACAAATCCCATAAGCCCCATTTCTCGAGTCACAGCGACATTTCGTGCCATCACAGGTACAACAAGAGAAAGTATGAGGAGATCCAGGAAGTGAAACGACAGGGCAAAGGTCCTTACAGACACATGAAGCGGCTTCGAAAACGCAAACGATAGGGATGAGGTTATTACCATTCTGTCGGAAGATATTAACACAAAAGATGTTGTTATTAAGATTTGGATGGATTGTGGCCTAGGGACACCAGGGGGGGGCCGTTTCACTAAACTTTGTACGACTAAAATGTTCATATGTGCAAATTTAGGATCGTCTGGAAATTTCAATTGATGGATTTACATTTATTGAGCATAGGCTGCATATGCAGCCTATGCTCAATAAATGTAAATCCAATAATCGTTTACAAGAAAACATTATGAATGCGAAATTGACAGACTATCATCATTTTGCACATACAAACATTTTAGTCGTACATAGTTGCGTGAAACGCCCCCTGACTTCCAACCCGGAGGTTATAGGTTCAAACCTCGCCTTGGGCATGGAAAAATACTTTCATAGTATTAATACTTTCATAGTATTTCCATCCCAGTGGTCTGTCGAATGAGACTTGACTCGGTCAACATGTTTACTACATAACATCCATATTGAATCATCACACGTGGGCAGTTGGTTGGGATCATGTGAAAGGTAAACTTACGATGGGTTCATCCTTCCCGGAATCCCAATGTTCTTGGCACTCGTGTACATGTTTTGGTATGCGAGTTGAATCCGGTTATACCAATTAGAAAGGAGTAAGATTAAAAACCATTTCACAGTCGGAAGAGCAGAAAACTTGGATATATCCAATACGTTTCAGTGAGCAGAAGCCATTGAGTATGTTAGCATCTAGTTGAAAATCTCCCCAGAGAAGATCAGTTTTTAATACTATCAATAAAAGTATGACAAATGTGCCATATTACAGGTTACTGTTCTTGTAAGCACTTCATATTTCCAATTGAATCTGGTGATACCCCTTATGTGAGTATTACGATTATTCGTAATCCTATTTCAGGGGAAGGGGTCAAGTGACTTTGGTGTATTGTAGACCTGGCACCAGGTCCGGTTGTTATTTCAGGGCGGAATATATTTTTTCTCTAAGTAAATATTCTGTTCTGATTGTGGGATTTTCAACCCAATGCAGCAGGTTAATGGGATCGAACCCGGCCTTACATGACTTAGCTGTTGATAGGCCGTTAAACACCAATAAACAAACACCAGGGCTCCAGATAAGGAATTAGTAATTGAGTATTGTCACTCCATCATTTCTGAAGCAATTGGGTATTTCAGAATTTTAATTGGGTAAAATAAAATCACACTACTGTTTACACATCAATAGACCGCAATTATTGAATAGTTTGCTTCGAAATGAAAACATATATTGGCATTTCATTAGAATTGTCTGCTTGGAGACAATTCTAATGAAATACCAAGATGTGTTTTCATGGAAAATAAGAAAAATATGCTGTATTTGTGGTCTGTTTATTGTTTTCTGCAGCATGATAAAGGTACCACAAATTTGTTATTGCTTTTTGATACTCGCTACTTCTGATTTCAATTGTGTTTTTGGCAATTTTAATTGGGTATTTACGCAAATACGCAGCTTATCTGGAGCTCTGTAGTGACATGTAAAACATAAACGCCTTGTTGCACAATTTGGAACATCATTTGGAACGTCTTCACTTTCTTCGTTTGTCGTAACGGTAGCGTATAATATGAATACATAATTTGGGCATTCGACCAGCCAGTCAAATTTGCTCCAGGTGTTGTTACACATGTGTCCTATCACATTTGTGACACACCATGTGTTTTTGTACCTAAATAAGAACATGTACGATATCTCATGAAAATATTGATAATATTTCCCGTAAATGAAGTCGAAAGTTGACTAAATTGTCGCAGCTAATGAAAAGTTTGTCATCATCTGACGTCATTTACACAAAATATCACAGTTTCTGTAAATATATTTCAGGAAAGATCGCACATGTTCTTAATAGGTACAAAATCACATTGCTGTCTCATTTATGAAATGGGTTACAACACGGCGTATCATGGTTTCATGTGATCAAGCTTTGAAATTTGACCACTGGACGAGACGAGGGACCTTACTACATCAGGGGCCCGTTTTACTAAACTTTGTACGACTAAAATGCTTGTAAGTTCATTTAGAATCGTCTGTAAATTTCAATTGATGGATTTACATTAATTGAGCATAGGCTGCATATATATGTAAATCCAATGATTGTTTTCAAGAAACCATTGTTAATGTGAAAATTACAGACTATCATAATTTTGCACTTACAAACATTTTACAAAGTTTAGGATAAGCCGCTGATGGCGGTCGGCGTAATTCAGTGAGTGAATAGTGAGTGGTTGGTTGGGAGAATGTGAAGGGAAAATTATAGCGATGGGTTTCATCCTTACCGAAATCCCGACAACCCTGGTTTGGCCCTCAGGTACATTTTTGGCTTCCTGTTACTTGAGAGTTCAATCCAGTTATACCCATTATACAAGTAGTAGGATTAGTAGTAATTGTATTACTATTATGGAGTGGGCTAAGTGACTCTGGTGTGGTGAGGACCTGGCTCCAGGTCGGGTTATTCTAATTTAAAGGCTGCATATATATTTTTCTGTAAATATTCAGTTCAGTAGCCGATTTCATCAACATTGCAAAGTATACTTTACTACCAAAGTATACTTTGAGGGAGTAATCATTTATTTTTCCTGAAATGCATTATTTCATATAGAACTAACAAATGCATATATTTCATGATTAAAAGTATGCAGAATTATTATACTGAATTTATTACATTATCACAGCCAAAATTGGCTGTGATAATGTAATACATTCAGTATAATAAAAATTAATAAATTTATCATAAAATTGAAAATTTCTCCCTCAATGTATACTTTGCTACTAAAGTATACTTTGCAATGTTGATGAAATAGGTTACTGGTTGTCACGCCCACTTGCAGACAGCGCGATATAGTCGGCACATTGGTGTATGTCCGTACGTACGTACATGCGGTCCTCCTGTTAAAATTGTTCGGTATACTATCGAAGCTCGTTTAGTACTGTCAAATGCCTTGGCGGGCGTGGCATGCGAGCCGCGGTCATCTCGTTTTGGTATTCCCCCTTCCCACCATCACAACATGTGGGATTCGACCCCATTTACATGGCCTAAAATTACCGTATCTGTTGACAGATTGTTAAACACCATTGAATCAAATCAGAGAGTGAGTGGCAAATAGCGTAGGCCCTGATCCAGACTGAACAGAGCAAATGCCATCAAGTTCCTTTTCTTAGAGGTGAGCCCAGATATGAGACACGCCATGTGATTTTGTACCTAAGAACATGTGTGATTTTGTACCTAAGAACATGTGTGACTTTGTACCTAAGAACATGTGTGATTTTGTACCTAAGAACATGTGTGACTTTGTACCTAAGAACATGTGTGATTTTTCATGAAATAAATTTACTTAAACTGGATTTTTTTCTGTAAACGACGTCGAAAGACGACAAATTGAAGTACGCGTTTGCTATGAAAACATTCTCAGCTTTCGACGTCATTTACGGAAACTATTGTGAACTTTATAGTCTTTTTTTCATTAAATATCGCACATGTTCTTAGGTACAAAATCACATTGGGTTGTGTCTCATATGTGGCTGTAACTGGAGAAATGGGGCTTATGGCATTTGTGACCAGCATAGCTCCTGATCAAATAACACACTCGTGTAGCATGATAACAATATATGTTGCTCGTTAGTAGCGTGACATGCGTTTCACTGATGGAATGGCGTACAGTGCAGATCCTGTTCGGATGCACAGGCTGATCTGGATCTACACTGGTCGCAAATCCCATAAGCCCATTTTCTCCAGTCACAGCCACATATAATCACTTTGTGTAATACAGTCTGGTGTATCAGGTATCAGGATCTAAAGTGGGAGAACATGTGACTGGAGAAATGGGGCTTATGGGTTTGCGACCAGTGTAGATCCAGATCAGCCTGTGCATCCGCACAGTCTGATCAGGATCTGCACTGTTCGCCATTCCATCAATGAAACATCTGTCATGCTTCTGACAAGCGATGTAGAAGTTTGCAGCATTTTATCAGTTTTGTTTTTGGATGTGACTGGAGTAATGGAGCTTATGTTATTTGTGGCCAATATAGCTCCCGCTGTACTACCACTTTGATGCAACCAGTAGTTGATTTCACCAACATTGCAAAGTATACTTATCTAGCAAAGTATACTTTGAGGGAGTAATCATTTATTTTCCCGAAATGCATTATTTCATATAGAACTAACAACTGCATATATTTGATGGTTAAAAGTATGCAGAATTATTATACTGAATTTATTACATTATCACAGCCAAAATGGCTGTGATAATGTAATACATTCAGTATAATAAAAATTAATAAATTTATCTTAAAATTGAAAAATTTTCCCTCAAAGTATACTTTGCTAGAAAAGTATACTTTGCAATGTTGATGTAATCGGCTACTGATCATGATAAAGTTACTCTTGGTTGGAGTCAGTACTTTTAACCCTTACTACGCTGCATGAAATTTTGTCGTATGCTGGAAATGTTTTATTTTCAATATTTTTCGATAAAAACCTGTTTTGACGGTGTATGAGAATCGTCTCCACTGGAGACGATTCTTTTTTTTCTTTTTTTTTTCATTAATTTTTATTCACGTTTAAATACAACATGTACAATCATATCTTTTCACATGCATACATAACACAAAACATTTGACATTACATGAAGTACATAGTGTATTTTCGAGACGATTCTCATGTGCTGCCAAAACATGTTTTTTGTTAAGAATTAAGGTAAAAATGAAAAACAGCAGACGACAATTTTCGTCTCCAGCATAGCGAGGGTTAAATCAGTAGACTCTGCTCACTTGCTCTTGTTTTTTTGTGTGGTTGTTGCGGGCATGCGATGGGTAATTTAATGATTCATCTTTACGAAATCGCGACCGGAGACCGGGTTTGACACTCCCCTCAATTCAGCAGGTTAAATGTGGGATCGAACCCGTTGGCCCGGCCTTAAATGACCTTAGCTGTGAAAACCAATCAAATATTGTTTTTAAATTTTTTAGCAACGCCAAAATGTCAATTTCTGAAATAGTAGTGGTCAATTGTTTGACGTAAAATCCTCCTACGTTTTTGGGCCAATTAAACATATTAACCATTGGACCACTACACACAACAATTGTCGTCTGCTGTTGCTTTTATATTTTGCCTTATTTCTCGATAAAAACATGGTTTGACAGCACTTCAGAATCGTTTCCATGGATTCTGAAGTGCTGTCAAAGCATGTTGTAAATTATTCTAAAGTGCTGTCAAAACATGTGTTTGATGATAAAAATGGAAAATAGAAAATAAACAGCCGACAACAACAAAAATTAAGATAGCGGTGTAAGGGTTAAAGTTGGGGTCCCATCGAATCTGCACAAGTTTTTTGTATCGCCCACAATAGTGGAAATTGAGACATAGCTGTCACAATTCCGGCGGCCTCATCAACAATTTTGGACGTTGTCCAAATTTCGCATATCTCTTGATCTGTTTAGCGGATCATTACCAAACGTCATCAATAGATAAGCTGCGTTTTTGCGTAAATAACCAATTAAAATTGCCAAAAACCCAATTGAGATCAGAAGTAGCGAGTATCAAAAAGCAATAACAAATTTGTGGTACCTTTATCATGCTACAGAAAACAATAAACAGACCACAAACATAGCATATTTTTCTTATTTTCCATGAAAACACATCTTGGCATTCCATTAGAATTGTCTCCACGGAGACAATTCTAATGAAATGCCAAGATGTGCTTTCATTTGGAAGCAAACTATTCAATAATTGCTGTCTGTTGATGTGTAAACTGTAGTGTGATTTTATTTTACCCAATTAAAATATTGAAATACCCAATTGCTTCAGATATGATGGAGCGAAAATACTCAATTACTAATTCCTTATCTGGAGCCCTGTTCCTCACATTGATTTATTTTACCTTGACCTTCACCTTGGGGACCTTAACTGTTGAGTCAATACTTTTGGACGTACATGCAAATGTTGAATATGTTGATCATGCACAAACTTCATCAACAGCTTCATCACATTCATAGCTATCCAGCTAGTGTCATTCGGGTGACATTGACCTTCACATTGATGACCTTGACCTTCATGTCAACAATTTTGGATGTACAGCCAAATGTTGGATATCTCTTGATTCGTTAGTTGGATATTCTCTAAACTTTATCAACAGCTCTTCACATTGATGGGTATCTACCAGTGTAATTTGGATGACCTTGCCCTTGGTGACCTTCACCTTGGTGTCAATAATTTTGGACATGCGTCCAAATGTTGAATATCTCAATGTTGAATATATCAATGTTGAATATTTCCTGATCCGTTAGTCATGTCATTACCAAACGTCATAAATAACTTCCCCACATTCATAGCTATCCATCCAGTGTCATTCTGGTGACATCGACCCATCACCTTGGTTACCTTGACTTTCGGGTCAATAATTTTGAACTTGCTCATATTGTGACCTCGGTGAACTTGACCTTGGCGGTCACCTTGTTACTGGGTGAGACACTCGGCGATCACCATGTTCTTTGTAGGAATTAAATATTAAAGTGTAACTATTCAATCACAAATTACGAGTGCCCGCTCTAAAAATATAATCTGACATTTAATAAATTTTAATTTACTATTAGAGACTAGTGCAGGCACGGATCAGCTCATTCGTAGACCGAGCAGAGCTCGGGATAGCACTAGGGATTTTTTTGGAAATCTACATCGCATTTCCTACGTTCTGGCGCATTTTGGAGCAAAAATATTGAGTCCGACTCGGGATAGAGAGACTCGGGCAGTGTTAATATGCAAATGAGACACGACATATTTTTTTTTTCCTATCGATTAAATGTGTCGCCTGAATAAACATTTTTCTAAAGTATGATCATTGCCCATTAAAAATATAGAGAATAAATTGTTGTTCTGTTAACCTTTCAAGGAAACACGGTTATCGCCCATATACACATGCTTATTCATGTTTTATATAAAAAACGTATAGTAATGCCATTTAATACTGCAGTCACTGTGGTAATGAATGTTTATTTGCCCGAAAAATGTCCTGTAAAGAATGGACGAAAAACTCTCTGCTTAATATTACAACACAGGATGTGGAAGTACAGTTTTAACCCTTAGACCGCTGCACACAACAATTGTCTGCTGTTACTTTTATATCTTGCCTTGTTTCTCAACAAAAACATGGTTTGACAGCACTTCAGAATCATTTCCGATGGAAATGATTCTGAAGTGCTGTCAAATTATGTTGTAAATTATTCTAAAGTGGTGTCGAAGCATGTTTTTGATGATAAAAATGGAAAATAGAAAATAAACAGCAGTGTAAGGGTTAAATTTTAAATACATGTATATCCTTGTTTGTGGCTGTGTCTGATGAAATGAGGCTTATTGGTTTTGCGATCGGTGTAGATTGAAATCAGCCTGCATTCGTCCAGTCTGATCAGGATATGCACTGTTCGACTTTCCATCAATGAAACACCTGTAGTGCATCTAACAAGCAATATAGATCGTTATCAGGCTACAGGAGTGTGCTATTTGATCAGGAGCTACACTGGTCACAAATCCCATAAGCCCCATTTCTCCAGTCAATGCCACATTTAACCCTTTCAACACTATATAGCGTGTTTGCAAACGGTGTAGCTCCAGATGAGCAGGGATCTTCACTTTTTGCAAGTATTTTTAAAGGTACATGCCCACTCAGTAGGCACAAAATGTTCTTTAAATATGTTAAATATGTGTATAATTGTGTCACTATTCCACCAGTTCTAAACATTACGAGTGCCCGCAATACAGATATAATCATTTAGTAATATTTATTTTACTGATAGTGACGCGCGGTGGTAGCAGACTATTTTCATATGCAAATGAGGCATGATAGTTTTTAATTATTTATACTAATTAAATGCGTCGCCTGGAAAAATAATATTATAGACAGATTATGAAGTGTGATCATTGCACATAAAAAGATAAATACAGAGAATTAATAGTAATGTCCGTTAACAGTTTAAGGAAACACTGTTATCGCACCTGATATCAGTGTGGAAATTTACGTCTGATATATAATGTATAATAATGGCAGTCAATACGTGGGGTGGTGAATGAATGTTTATTTTCCAGAAAATGTCTCGGATGATGTCTCTGGTATGAAGAAAATGTTGTGCCTACTGAGCGGGCATGCACCTTTAATATTGTTTTAGACAAAAAACGCCTCCTTTTCATAAATATACTAGTTTGAAAATCATTTTGTGACGATTGGATTGGTTGCAAAAATTAACATCAAAATCCATTCCAGTTTCTTAGGGGTGAACGTGTTAAAGCACTACATGTATATTCAAGTTTTTCGAAATAAAACGATTGACAATTAGTGGCAAGATTATCGCAGGCGGTGGTGTATCTACTGACTATGCATGGCGGCGATATAACAACACATTATAATGGCGATATTTTCTACACCGAGCAATGACGTATACAAGACATACACCACATATCAATATAAACAATCCGTTTAAGATTTTCCTCCCGTGTAGATAAACACTCCATAATAGTGCAGCGTCCGTACCGTGCCACGCCTGTCCGTCTGTGTGTATGAGATACCATGACGACAGTGGGTAGTCAAGGACAACGACGTCACTCTTGTTCGCGTAGTTAAGGTACCGTCCGTACACATACAGGGGCCCTGTGGATAGCATCACCGTTAGAAAGTTGCTGAAAAACCATTGGTTGGATTTATTTAAATTGTATATGACGTCATACAAGAAATAATGACGTGGTTTGGATATCATGAAGTCATTTGAGATCGCTAGTGGCTTTGTCCAATATAAAATAGTCTCTGATTTTCTTTCACTCGCGGCTATGAGCTGCTCGATGCCTTTATGACAGCCAATGTCCAGATCGACGTAAACACCGCCGTATCTATGGAGAATGACGTAACGAGCGACGTCGACTCGCTGTACCCAGTGCGCGTAGCTATTATACAAGGGAAGCAACTCCCGATAGTCGGTCCGTATTAGGTTGTCTACCATGCTTCCATTCCACAGGGTGTAATTATAGCCGGGGTTTCGCTGGGTCCAGCTGTGCTGGAACTGCTGTAGAGATAGTGGTATCGTCTGTTCCGTGACGCCAAACCAGATCTGGTGAATATGTCGTGGTATTGTCGAGGTAGACGGGTCGCCATCGCCTTCACAGTGTCCACATCGGTTGAAGGTTCCGTTCCGGAGCAGTATGAATTCACAGATTATGTACAACAACGGTTTCCCAGCTATTACTATCAGTATAACTATTCCAATAATTGCACATTTAAGTTTAACACCAATACGCATGCTGTCGGCTCGTATAGAATACAACCAACCCGTAGCAACACCGCGGTTTGCCATTCAGAACATCCACGTTTTGAATTACCATACGAACACGCGCTACTGATTGTAAACATGGCGTGTGTGTTAACTTTTCAAATGATTCGCGAGGGCCAACCAGCAAGTAGAAAGCCGATACACGGTTTACATAGTAAATAGAGCTTATCATCGGAAGTCGATACAACTGGCCACGCAGCGTTAACCCTTTCACCCCTAAGTAACTGAATGGACTACGATATGTTAATTTTGCAACCAATCCAATCATCGCAAAATGATTTTCAGACTATTCCATTTATAAAAAGGGGGTATTTGTTGTTCTCAAAAATATGAAAATTACTTTCAAATAGTGCATATCCTGATGAGACGGCTCGTTACGAGCCGGCTCATCTGGATCTGCACTGTTTGCATAAACCGATATAGCGGGCTTTCGGGTTCAAAGGGTTAAAGGTACATACCCACTAAATATTACGGATGCCCGCTATACAGATCTACTCATTTAGTAATCTTTATTTTACTGATAGTGACGCGCGGTGGTATCAACTATTTTCATATGCAATTGAGGCATGATATTTTTTAATTATTTATAGTAATTAAATGCGTCACCTAAACAATAATATTTTCGACAGCTTATAAAGTATGATCATTGTACATAAACAATACATACAGATAATAAATAGTAATGTCCGTTAGTGTTTTAATGAAACACGGTTATTGCCCCTGATATCAGTGTCCAAATTTACGTCTGATATAAAATGAAAATAATGCCAATTATTACGTGGGGATAATGGTGAATGAATATTTATTTTGCAAGAAAATGTCTCAAATGATGTCTGATATAAAGAACGTTTTGTGCCTACTGAGTGGGCATGTACCTTTAATGTTAGTTGCGAACGGTAACTCTTGCAAACTACTCCCGTCCGTCCGTAGACGGACGGTACAGGAGTAGATTGCAAGTGTTACCTTCGTAACTACGTTAACGTTTACCACTAGAGTCTACGGATATTTATATTGTATTGCACAACATGAGCCCGCTACAGAAAACATGTTAGGTAATCAATACAGCTTCAAAGCATGTGCTTATGCAATACATACAATCTAACATTTGTGTTGATTTAATATATTTATTAAACTAGTTGACTGATTTCATAGTAAATGTAAGTCCAATAATTGTTTACAAGAAAACGTTGTTAATATGAAATGACAATCATAATTTTGCACTTACGAACATTTTAGTCGTACGAAGTTTAGTGAAACGGCCCGCAGTACCGCTTCAGTTAGTGTTTCCCCAGGAATTAAAAGGGGTATAGTGAGGACAGAAGACAAAGGGCACATTTAGTGTATAAAACTGTGATAAAGGGGCACATTCAGAGCATTAATGTTTTTAATATTACTTGAAAATTACATCATTTTAGATGCAATGATAACGCCTGTAATGTTGTCTGATCAATTGTTTTATAATGTAATAATAATAATAAAAAATACAATCGGGCATGACGCGGCGTCATGCTAAAGAGGCTGGGCAGAACAGTATCAATGGTGTGCTTTTGCAATTGATAATTTTGGCATCATGTCCAAATTCTCTAAGCCAATGAACTTGCTCCCTGCTCACGTGATCACCTAGTGGAAATGAAGGTCAGGTAGTACATGTTGCTGTTCTATTTAAATTCAATGAAGCGACTGAGTTTTTGTCCAGTGGGGCCGACAAGCAGATTGTTTTCTGATAGCTACTACGTGTACGAATATTCTCCGTTCCTTTATGCCACTCACGTATCCCCATTTTCTGAAATATTATCTATCTACCGTTTAAAGGTAGGGTATACACGCCAATTTGGACACACACAACATTATCTTCAAGTGTAATATACATCTCGTATATGAGACACCCAATGAGAAAACAAAATGTGTTTTATTGTGTGTGCGACCAGTTTAGTCCTGGATCAAATCTACGCATACACGATACGATGGTGTACATTGTTCGCTGGTAATTTGGCGGAAACGTTCGTGGTGTCGGGATCTGGATAGACGGGCAGGGCAGGCTAGATGATCAGTGACTACACTGGACACAAACTCTGTAAACCACATTTTGTCGTTGCGCCCACACATACTTATATGTCTCTTATCTTGTCAAGCACATCACAGGCGGTTGGCTTGGTTACCCCTTTCTGGGAGAGAATGAGCTGAAAAATTAGCGGCTGGATCTAATCAACAGCGCAGAAATAATAATCCCTCGATACACCGTGACAGTATCGGTGTGTCGGGTATGGTGCGTGGTTTCCGGCGGCTTTGTTTAGTTAATACATCAATACACAGCATCGGTATGTCTGATGTGGTGCCTGGTGTCCGGCGACTCTGTTTAAAAGATCATCAGGCAACATAAAATTAATTTAATGAATATAATCAATCCCCACTCGCCTTTAAACAGTAATTCCAAATTATTTTTTATTTGAATGTATTTGAAGATAAATCATTAATTATTGTTTGTTAACACGATTTACAACAACTTTTAATAATAAAAAAAAATTAAGATTCGGATGATATTCAATTCATTAACTTTATATGGCCTCAAAAGCGCCATAATGGCCGCGCTGTATCCTTCCACTAAACTGGTGTGATATATATGGTGACAACTATTGTTTAACCCTTTCAACCCTAAGGAACTGGAATGGACTGTGATATGCTAATGTTCCGACCAATCCAATGGTCACAACATGATTTTCAGATTCGTCCATTTATGAAAAGGGGGTGTTTTTGTTCTAAGAAATATTAAAATTACATTCAAAAAATGCAGATAAGACGGCTCGTTATGAGCCGGCTCATCTGGATCTGCACTTTTGCATAAACCGCTATAGCGGGATTTCTGGTTCAAAGGGTTAATGGGACAGTATGACAAAACATTGACTAGAATGTAAATATATAATTAAATAATTCAGACTGTGCTTTTTTATTTAGTTTACATGTGCTAATTCAGTAAAATTCAGTAATTGAACATCACAAATTCGACACTCATAATGGTAGTTTTAAATGTAGAAATAGTTGACATTGAATTTCTTATATTTAAGGGTGGAAAATGGCTCGAAGACCTTCCATACCCGGGTAGTTGACATTCCATCTCTACGACTTATATACTAGGTAGCTCCAAGGGAGTTAACCTGGTAAAAATGGCACATATTCTTAAAAAATCTTACGAACCACCGGACTCATTTCGACCAAACTTGACAGATATGACCGATGTACAATGCCCTTTCAAAGTTGTTAAAATGGTGACCCCGTGGTCAAAAATGGGCGTGGCACTGGGAGTCAAATAGTGGTCAAATATTGATCGTTGACCGAATATGGTCGCATCGTATATCTAAGATGGCCGCCGAAATGTCAAAACGTCATCCTTTTATTTGAGATTTCAAACGTCTTATATACAAGAACCTGTTGGCCAATGGTAGCCAAACTTAACAATTATGATCCTTGGGTGAAGCCGTTTCAGGTTTGTTAAAATGGAGGTCGTAGCTAATCGAAGATGGCCGCCGTCTAAAAATAACACAAAGTCTTAAACAATCTTCTTCTCGCAAACCGACGAACTTGGCAGAAATGATCGAGGTACTATGCTCTTTTTAAAAGTTGTTAAAATGCTGACCCCAGGTTGAAAAATTGTCATGGCCCGTGTGGTCAAATTTCATTTTTGACCGAATAAGATCATGTCATATACCAAATCGAAGGTATTGACGAGACGATCGATGTGGTGCATTTCTTTGACACAATCGGATGATTACGTCATCCAGATGACCTCCGAATTGTCATCAGGTCATCCTGTTATTACAGATTTCAAACGATGGGCTTATTTTGATGTTTATTTAGAGACAACTTGATTTTGATGGCATTGCACAGCACAGGTGAGCGATATAGAGCCATCATGGCCCTCTTGTTTATGCTCCCGGTCTCGATAGAGCCGGTTAACATATAGTGTTTGGACGGTGTCTCCGTCCGTGTGTGTTTCCGATTAAAAAGTTTGCCGGAGATTCTGCAACCTCCCACCGCGGGCATTCGTGAGGCGACAGGCCCACTTTTCTTGTTTCGTCTCGAAAGTATATGTTGTTACCACTCATCTGAACCGTCTCGATGAGACGGTTCAAATGAGTGGTAACACAATATACTTTTATGGTAAAATACATGAATTGTTTTTGTCGGCAAAACAGCTGTATCCGTAGACTGGTCGTTTATACGATGCTATACTATTGTAGACATCTAGAAAGCCAAAGAAATGCAGTCAAAGTTTCGTCATTTTTTCTTATTTAAAAATATGACTAAAGTTTGACTGCATTTGTCGAATTATTTAAACATATGACTAAAATACGACCGCGTGTCTGAACCCGCCTGATATTATACCAGCTTGTTCCGAGTACATACTTCTAATTACATTGCCTATCACAGGCCTCGCCAAATCCACTTGTATTGGCGAGTGAATTTTCGATGAGGACAAGTGGTAATTTTAAAGAGACAGTGCGGCGTAAACATCAAAACATATATGAATGATTGAGTTGAAATCCAATCTGAACGAGAGGAAAATTAAGAATTTGTCTTGGATTTATATATAGACTCCCAATTTGCCAACTCAAATACTGTTTTGTAACTGCGTCAGTTAATCGTTACACTCGATATAATATACTAAATTAAAGCATGTAGACTAACGTTCGATTTGGCATGTCATGTGTCAATATGAATAGCACAACTTCATTGTACTATTAAGCTGTATGAACAAAAAGATTGTCTAAAAACAAGATGGCGGAGGAAGTGGAAGCTGTCCGGTAAGCACTTAATTTTTTACTTTCTTTTCCCTTTTAAACTGTCAAAAATCACAAAATGAACGTGGTAATACAGTCTGAACCCTCGTTTGCTCCTGTCCGGGTCCATATCTCGCTAATAATTCCAGCACAAAAATATTTACACAATTCCCTAACATTTGATTGGCCCGTAGCAAGTCTCTCTCCAAAATTTATATCCCAGTAAACTCCCACGCCGAACTACTTTCTACAGGTGCGCTGTCAGTGCTGTAAATGTAAACAAATGGCTGCTGTCTGACGGACTTTACTGGGCTCGCAAGCCTTCATACATGGACCAATTTTAAATATGTCACTTGATATTACCTATTTTTATCGATACTCTTTTCCGAATATGCAACAATCGATTCCCGCTTTTCAGTGGAAATGTGTCAAAAAAACACAACAGTACGGACAGGACACATCGCACCTGGTGACCAATAATTTGTATGTACGGAAAGGAAAGTTCCAATGAGATGCTCATTTTGTACGGATTAGATGCAGAAAAACGTGTACGGAATTGAAACATGCCGTACCGAGCGACGGAATAGGACGATGTGTATCGTCATATTTCACTGTTAACTGGATAATTGTCACACATGTACATTATTCCAGAGGATTCTTCATGAAGACGTCTCAGAAAACAGCTTATCCAACGAATCCGCTTGTTGAATGGTCGAAGCATGATGAAAACGTTAGTGAATTCGGTTGCGGAATAATATATTTATCTACAATTCGCTTGAGGTATGTATTTTTGTAAAACGTATATGCCTGTCTGATTATGCAACACGACTACAATGTATATTCTCTGGAACAAACTATTAAATGTTACGTAATGTATTTACAATGGATGCGCAGCGCAGGATATGTACTCGCGTATTCTTCTGTAGGTTGTCCATTTATAAAATTCAGCCAGTAACTGATGAGTACGTGCATGAATATATGTCTTATTTATTTGAAAATATAATGGATTGATGGTGAACATCAATTTTAATTGTTAGATTATACAAGTTAGATCGGAAGATTTTCAGGTGTGCGAAGCCATGTACACTGGAGTCTTCCATGTGTTTTCAAATTGATTCACGTAGTACAACAACAATGGCGCGTCCTTAAGCTCGCGTGAACTGTCCGACATGTGACACACATATTTCCGGTGTTGAGTGTCATATCTGTGAAACTACAAACAAAGGCGAACTTTATTTGTATACTTGTTTCTGATAATTATCAAAATATATGTAAAATGTGCAAAGCCACGTACGTACTGACTGTATATTTTTGTCTGTAAATATTCTGTTCTGATTTTGGGATTTTCCTTCTTCCCTATAAAAGGAAATATAATTATGGAATTTTACCCTGTTAACCGACCGAAAATCACTTTAGCCAATGATAAGCCATTGAACATCATTATACAAATAAATAATACTTATTAGTAATATCGTACATATAATAAGTACACGAGTTCCGGCTAATAAACCTGTCCGCAAAAATAGCTAATGCTTCTAATCAAAGTACTGTAAATTTCACATTAAGAAACTGTTTTCTTGTAAACAATTATTGAATTCACATTTATTGAGCATAGGCTGCATATGTAAATCCATCAATTAAGACGATTTTAAGTTTTAAGACGATCCTAATTTTGCACTTACGAACATTGTAATCGTACGAAGTTTAGTGAAACGGGCCCCACGATCTGCACCGTTTGCGGATAGACATTTTCAGATATTTTACAAATAACTCCTTTTCCGGATTAATGGAGCAGTCAGAAAATAAAATTAAAAATGTCCAACTTCATTTGCATATTAAGATAATACTGTATAAAGTAATCATGTAATGGTTAATAATGGGTGGCTGCTGTAGAGAGGTTGCACTGTACTTGGATATAACGCAAACGTTTTGGAATTCGATCACATGAAGTGGGTGGCAGGTGGGAGCATGTAATCGGTAATTTAACGATTGGGGTTCATCCTTACCGGAATTCCGACTGGAGACCTGGTTTGGCCATCACATCCGTCTTTGGCATTTTGTACGTGACATTTGAATCTGGTTACACCATAGCTACAATAATTCGCCTCCCGTATGTTATATACGGCTACAATTTGACCCATTCAAAAAATGTGAGCAACCGAAGTGCATACCCAAGCCTGTTGATGTTATATCAAAATTTAGTAAACTGTATATTTTATACCTTTAAACAAATACTCTTTGATGTACAACTAGTAAATTGCCAAAAATAATAGAACGGAAATCATTTGAAATGAAGCTTTCAAATTTACAAGATATACATGTAAATGTCAGATACACACCATGACTCGGTACAATAACCAATTTCTGCATGTGTATTTTCTTTATTAATAATTTATTGATACAGCTTTGACAGTTTTATATCGCTAACATATCAAACACGCCGGATAACCGATTGCAAAAATCACTCTTCCATGCGTTACATTAAAGAGATGGGGTTAAAGTGCCACCCTCGCGAGAGCAGAGATGCCAACCCCAAAATGCCGTTGTCAGGAATATCGGAGTTAGTTTTCAGGAATTTGAGGGCTTTTTCAGGAATTATCAAAATTGAGCTAGCATATCGTTGTAAACAGTTATAAAACTGCTATGGAACACTTCATATAAACGAGAGCTCCAGATAAGCTGCAAATTTTGCATGTTTTGGGGAAAATAAGAAAAAAATGTTCATAAAATCATGATACATAGCAATAATATACTAATGCTTACATACATGTACATGTGTACTGACACATGTGTTTCTTAGAATTAACAGGTATTCTACAGTCATCTCTTCCCCCATGAGAGATAGAGAAATTGCTGTTACACACGGAACAATAAGCATGATTTTCACCCAGTATCGAGTGTTTCAACACTGGCCAGCATTGAACATATTCGTCCCTAAACTTTTGTAACACGCGCGGTTTCTTCACTGAAGAAGCCATCTTGAATCACGTGATAAATAAGTAGAACAGTTTCGCATATTATTTCCAAAATAATCGCAATTCCAAACAGCGATTTGCAGCCCAGTCAAATATGTGCGGTGTCAGGGTAAATTATGACTAGTGTTTACATAAAAATTGTTACCGATAATTGTACCCGGCCGGACTATTTTTCGATTTTTTCGTTTTTGCGGAATTTTGATCTTACAAATCGGAATGCGGAATTTTGAGAACAAATCCGGGATAATTCCGCAAAATCCGGAATGGTTGGCATCTCTGCGAGAGGTACGGAGCGGGGTAGCATTTTTGTTTCCAATTACATTATTCGTAATTCTATTTTAGGGGAAGGGGCCAAGTGACTTTGGTGTGGTATGGACCTAGCACCAGGTCAGGTTATTCTAATTTCAGGGCTGAATATATATTATGTAAATATTCCGTTCTGATTTTGCGATTTGCCTTACAAACAAGGTGATCGCAAGTCCACAGTGATATTCACCTTTGACGTTCGGACGTGGGTCATACGCGAAACAAAGCACCATCCCTAGACAGACATTGTGGCCAAATATTTACGAGGATTAATACAAACTTAAACAATCTTTTAAATATTTGCCTTGCAAACAACATGTTCGGATGGACGCACGGATGGACGGACCCATGCACGGACGCACAGTGATAAAACATAATCCCCCCGAAATAAATTGATGGAGGCATTACACACAACAAATACCGTAGACAGCAGACATAATTGAATTCAACGGGTTAAATAACCCTTACAATGCCGAATTAAATTTTTTCGTCTGCTGTTTATTTATTATTTTCCATTTTTCTTATCAACAACATCGTTTGAAAGCATTTTAGAATCATTTTCAACGGAAATGATCAGTTCCAACGGAAATGATTCTAACGTGCTATCAAACTATGTTATTATTGAGAAACAAGACAAAATATAAAACAACAGCAGACGACACTTTTCGGTTCCCGCATTCAAAGTGTTAAGAAAAGTACTTCACGCCATTTTGTAGTCTGCTGTTTATTTTTTTGTTCACATCAAAAACATGTTAAAATCATCCCACTGGAATAGATTCTAAATGGCTGTCAAACCATGTTTTTCTTGAGAAATAAGACAAAATGTAAACGGCGGCAGACGGCAATTTACCTTTCATTCTCGTGATTAACAGCCGACTATTGTAATACCGCGGTAGGAATCGTACGATATCGTGTGACAATTGGGATATTCAAATTTCTTGTATACTCGGTAAAATATATAATGGACTACGATAAAAACTGACGCACAACATACGATAACAACCAACTAAGTTTACAGCCGTGTACTGTAGAACAAGTTATGGGTTTTCTCTGTTTAAAGGTACATGTTCACTCAATAGGCACAACGTGCCTTAATTCTTAACAAAACAAACACGGTTTTGGCAGCACATGAGAATCGTCTCCAGTGTCAAAACAGGTTTTTATCGAGAAATATTGATCAGACGACACAATTTCATTCAGCGCAAAGGGTTAAATAAATGTATAATTGTGTCACTATTTCACCAGTTCTAAAAATTACGAGTGCCCGCTATACAGATATAATCATTTAGTAATTATACCCACTTTTTTGTAAAAAAAAATGGGTATATTGTTTTCGTCACGGGTGTCCGTCCGTCCGTACGTCCGTCCGTCCGTACGTCCGTCCGTCCGTCACGTTTCTTGTAACTCGAAAAACTTTTTCATCTTCATACCTACGCGCCTGATATTTGGTATGTAGCTTCGTTATCATGTGCAGATGCGCAAAGTGAATTCGGATTTTTGATCCGACCCTCCATCATGGATTATCTCCCCCTTTCGGACTAAGAATTTCCCATTTTTTCCTTGTAACTCGAAAAAACGTTTTTCACCTTCATACCTACGCGCCTCATATTTGGTATGTAGCTTCGTTATCATGTGCAGATGCGCAAAGTGAATTCGGATTTTTGATCCGACCCTCCATTATGGATTCTACCCTGTTTCGGGACTCATGAATTTCCCATTTTTTGTTTCCTTGTTAACTCGAAAAAAAACTTTTATTTCACCCTTCATTACCTACGGCCGCCTAATATTTGCTATGTAGCTTACGTTATCATGTGCATGATCGCGCAAAGTGAAGATTCGGATTTTTCATTCCGTCCCTCCATCATGGATTATTATCCCCTTTTCCCCCGGACTTTCAGGAATTTCCCTGTTTTTCATTGTAAAACTCGAAAAACATTTTTCCCACCTTTCTTCCTACGCGCCTTTCCATTATTTGCTAATGTTAGCTTCGTTAAAAATCCTTTTTTGTGCTGAGCCGGGCAAATTCAAGATGAATGCGATTTTTCATCCGGACCCTCCATCTTATTTGGATAATCTCCCCTTTCGGACTCAGAATTTCCCATTTTTTCCTTGTAATCGGAAAAACTTTTTCACTTCATACCTACGCGCCTTCATATTTGCTATTGTTAGCTTCGTTATCATGTTGCAGATGCGCAAATGTGAATTCGGGATTTTTGCATCCGACCCTCCATCATGGATTTATCTCCCCCTTTCGGAATCAGAATTTTCCCATTTTTTCCTTGTAAACTCGAACAACTTTTTCACCTTCATACCTTCCTACGCGCCTCATCTTTGCTTTATGTAGCTTCGTTATCATGTGCAGATGCACAAAGTGAATTCGGATTTTTGATCCGACCCTCCATTATGGATTATCTCCCCCTTTCGGACTCAGAATTTCCCATTTTTTCCTTGTAACTCGAACAACTTTTTCACCTTCATACCTACGCGCCTCATATTTGCTATGTAGCTTCGTTATCATGTGCAGATGCGCAAAGTGAATTCGGATTTTTTATCCGACCCTCCATCATGGATTATCTCCCCCTTTCGGACTCCGAATTTCCAATTTTTTCCTTGTAACTCGAAAAACTTTTTCACCTTCATACCTATGCGCCTGATATTTAGTACGTACCTTCGTTATCATGTGCAGATGCGCAAAGTGAATTCCCATTTTTGATCCGACCCTCCATCATCGATTACCTCCCCCTTTCCCACTCAGAATTTCCCATTTTTTCCTTGTAACTCGAAAAACTTTTTCACCTTCATACCTACGCGCCTCACATTTGCTATGTAGCTTCGTTATCATGTGCACATGCGCAAAGTGAATTCGGATTTTTTATCCGACCCTCCATCATGGATTACCTCCCCCTTTCGGACTTAGCATTTGGGGAAAGTGGGTATATTGCGATGGCACGCCATCGACTTTTTCTAGTTTTTATTTTACTGATAGTGACTCGCGGTAGTATCAGGCTATTTTCATATGTAAATGGGGCATGATATTTTTTAATTATTTATACTAATTAAATGCGTCACCTGAAAGAATAATATTTTCGACAGATTTAAAGAATGATCATTGCACATCAAACAATAAATACAGATAATAAATAGTAATGTCCGTTAACACTTTACATAAACACAGTTATCGCCCCTGATATCAGTATGGACATTTACGTCTGATATAAAATGTATAATAATGCCAATCAAGACGTGGGCATAATGGTGAATTAATGTTTATTTTGCCAGAAAGTGTCTCAGATAATGTCTCTGATATAAAGAACATTTTGTGCCTACCGAGTGGGCATGTACCTTTAATACTAATTCCGAGTTTATTGCATAAACACAGATAATAAATAACACAAATAAAGGGAGACGATTTAAATAAGTTTGCTTTCAACCCAGTCCCATTTGTATAGTGACTGTATCCAGTAACAATGTCAACCAAATTGTATTACAATCATAATACTAGAATTTTAATTTATGTACATAATACTGCTACAAACATATTAAACTATCAGTACAGCTTCAATGTATGATGTTTTACTTCGGCAGTACATCTAACATGTGCGTTGATTTAATGTCATCATAACATATACTTATTATATATTAAATTATAAAATCATGACTATAAGATACCCATTCGGTATAATAGGCAGCCGCTTTCAAGAGACGTCGTTTAAAATGACTTCTGTCCAACCAAACAGAGCAAAAGCAACGACTACATTTGAGACACGCCATGTGATTTTGTACCCAAGAACCTGCGAGATATTTATGAAAAACATTTACACAATTTACGATAGTTTCCATAAATGAAGTCGAAAGTTGACGAAATTTTCATAGCAAATGCGGAATTCAGTTCCGCATTTGCTATGAAAATGTCGTCGTCTTTCGACGTCATCCAGGAAAATATCAGTTTTTGTAAATATATTTCATGAAAAATCGCCATGTTCTTAGGTACAAAATCACATAGTGTGTCTCATTTATATGCTAGGTTGATACGTCATTGGGAACGTCTCTATTTTATTCATTTGACATCATTTTGGCGCATACGACGTAATAAGGGTGATGCGGTCAGCCAATCGAATTCGCTCCATGTGTTATTACATGTGTGTCACATAACACATGTCATGATTTGTGAAATGGGTTAACACGGCTTAACAAGGATTTCGTGTGATAAATTGTAATACAGATTTTGAAAAGAGTTTCAAATGGGTTTGTCGTTGTGTCGTATATGCGGCAAAACAGTAGTAAGTGGTAACGATGAATCGGTAAAATGAATTACGCCACTACTCGCGAGACATGGACTTTAACGGATTGTGACAAGTGTAGCTCCTGACCAAATAGCACACTTGCGTAATCGGATAACGATTTATATTGTTGTTAGAAGCATGGTGGGAATGACTCGGCAGTACAACAACCTCAACAACCTCAACAACCGGCAGTTATTCTGGGTAGTAATACCAATAGTGCACCAATTACAAGCAGTTTAATTGTAACCCCAATCCAGCCTTCGATGTTTCGGCCGTTATCCCCATTTAATATACCGAAAACGCCCACAAACATACCAAACCATTCCCCCTCAAACAAGCCCTGTCTCGCCGCGTATCTCGGTCAATATGGAGAAGCACGGATAAACGACAGCCGTCTGCCAGTGCGTTACGCGGCCGGGATCAGAGATAGGCACGGACAGATCAACAGCGTGCTATTGACAACTAGTGGTTCGCCCACTGTAAACAACACGTTCTAGGACAGTAGGGGGGAACATCTACACATTGGAACATTATATGTCAGTGGATTGAAAACGCGTTCACACTGACCCTTATTTAGTGACATATTAAACACTTAATATGTTATTTTCTGTTCACGGAAACAACATAAACACCGAATATGAATATGAACTGTGGATTAAAATTAGTAAACTAATTAATTAACACAGCTAGAAGCAGATATAACTAGAAAATGGGTTCATAGAGCACAGTCCAAAAAGATAATCCATGGCCCGGGGGTCAAATAACAAGAGGGCCATGATGGCCCTAATTCGCTCACCTGACTCCATGAACACCAGAGGAGAATGTGACATTGAGTTCATGTGTTTTAACAAAATTGTGCTATTTTTAGACGGCGGTCATCTTGGATTAAGCGATGACTTTCATTTTACCAAATCTGAAAATGCTTCACCCAAGGATCGGAACTTCCTATGAAGTTTGGCGAGCATCGGCCATGTGGTTCCTGAGAAAAAGACGTTCAAAATCTCAAATAAATGGACCTTTTGGCGGCCATCATGGATGACATAATCATCCGATTCCGACAAATATTGCGCCAGAGCAATCGCCTCATCGATACCTTCAATTTGATATATGACATGAGCATATTCGGTCAAAAATAAAATTTGACCCCACCGGCCACGCCCACTTTTGACCCCGGGGTCACCATTTTCACAACTTTAAAAGAGCATTGTACATCGATCATTCCTACCAAGTTTCGTCGAAATCCGGCCAGTGGTTCATGAGAAAAATATTTTTTAAGAATTTGTGCTATTTTTAGACGGCGGCCATCTTGGATTAGCGATGAACTCCATTATAACAAATCTGAAAAGGCTTCACCCATGGACCATAACTGTGAAGTTTGGCTACCATGGGCCAAGAGGTTCATGTAAAGTAGAATTTTTAAATCTCTAATAAAAGAACGACCTTTTCACCTTTCGGCGGCCATCTTGGATGACATAACCATCAGATTTCGACAAAAAATTCACCAGAGTGATCGCCTCATTGATACCATCGATTTGATATATAACATGACCATATTCGGTCACAAATAAAATTTGACCCCAATTTGACCCCACGGGCCACGCACATTTTTGACCCCGGGGTCACCATTTTAACATCTTTGAAAGAGCATTGTACATTGATCATTCCTACCAAGTTTCGTCGAAATCCGGCTGGCGGTTCATGAGATGAAGATTTTTTAAGAATTTATGCTATTTTTAGACGGCGGCCATCTTGAAATAGCGATGACCTCCATTTTAATAAATCTGAAAAGGCTTCACCCATGGACCATAACTTTTAAGTTTGGCTACCATGGGCCAAGCGGTTCATGTGAAGAAGAATTTTGAAATCTCTAATAAAAGAACAACCTTTTGATCTTTCGGCGGCCATCTTGGATGACATAATCATCCGATTTCGACAAAAAATGCATCAGAATGATCGCCTCATTGATACCTTCTATTTGATATATGATATGACCATATTCGGTCAAAAATAAAATTTGACCCCACGGGCCACGCCCATTTTTGACCCCGAGGTCACCATTTTAACAACTTTGAAAGAGCATTGTACATCGATCATTCCTACCAAGTTTTGTCGAAATCCGGTTGGCGGTTCTTGAGAAGATTTTTTAAGAATTTATGCTATTTTTAGACGGCGGCCATCTTGGATGAGCGATGACCTACCTCCATTTTAACAAATCTGAAAAGGCTTCACCCATTGACCAAAACTTTTAAGTTTGGCTAGCATGGGCCAACGGTTCATGTGAAGAAGAATTTTGAAATCTCTAATAAAAGAACGACCTTTTGACCTTTCGGCGGCCATCTTGGATGACATAATCATCCGATTTCGACAAAAAATGCACCAGAGTGATCGCCTCGTTGATACCTTCTATTTGATATATGATATGACCATATTCAGCCAAAAATAAAATTTGACCCCAATTTGACCCCACGGGCCACGCCCATTTTTGACCCCGGGGTCACCATTTTAACAACTTTGAAAGAGCATTGTACATCGATCATTCCTACCAAGTTTTGTCGAAATCCGGTTAGCGGTTCTTGAGAAGTAGATTTTTGAAGAATTTGTGCTATTTTTAGATGGCGGCCATCTTGGATTACGTAATGACGTCATTTTAACAATTTGTAATCCCCCTACCTAAGGACCATGACCATGAAGTTTGGTGACTATAGGCCCAATGGTTACCGAGGAGAAGACGTTTGAAAATGTTCACGGACGACGGACGACGACGGACGACGACGGACGACGACGACGACGACGACGGACACATTGCGGTAACAATAGCTCACATGAGCTTCGCTCAGGTGAGCTAAAAAACATAAACTTTTCGCATCTACTTATCATAAGGAAGCTACATACCAATTTTCGAGTCTGTAGCTATTAGGGTTTAAACGTTTTACGATTTACGAGGCAAAATTGCCAAATTCTAAGTCGAAAACGGGGAGATAATCTGTGACCCGGGGTTCAAATCAACAATCGAAATAAACTTTGCGATCTACTCATCATAAGGAAGCTAAATACCAAGCTTCAGGGGTGTATCTTTATGGTTTATAAGTCTTACGACTTACAAGCCAAAATTGCTAAATTCTAAGTCGAAAAGTTTCAGGTCTGTAGCTAGTACTGTTTAACAAATTTACGACTTACAAGGTTGGTGACGGCCGGACGGAATGATGGACGGACGGACAAGGGTAAAACTAAATTCCCCCTCCACTATCGTGGTAGGGCATAATAATCGGCATAATATACATACCGCCTTCGCAATCAAGATTTCTACATCGTTGACTTCCATATTACAGTATGCAACGCCCCTGCTGGCTTAAAACCATTCGAAATAAACTGAAAAAGTGCCCCTATCCGGACCCTCTAGATCCGCCCCTGCTATGCGCAATGCACAAACCACGTCACCGCGTACTAATACACCCCACATAGCACGGGCCCATTTCCTGCCCAAAGCAACGAGGTTTCATTTCATATAAACGACGTGTTTTTTATATCCAGCTCACCTATTCTCTATATCTGGAATTACTGTTTCTTCTACTCACGGATTATTGTAAGAAATTTAGTTCTATATGCCTCATTGGTATTTTTTAATATCGCTTTTGTTCCAATATTCGCAAATTATTTGTGTTTTTTTCGCGTGTGTTTACACATCACGGAATTTGGATTCACGGTCATGTTCTCACCGCCCAAGCAGACACGAGGCATTTGCGGCACATGATAGGTCTACACGATAATCACCTAGCAACTCTGTGTAGACTGGACATCTCAGACATGGGATTTCGTGGAAAAGTCTAGGACGCACAATAAACGTGCGTCGCTAGCATCTTCAATCGGGTCGGCCCAGCAACCCCTATTACCAGCATTGGTAATGTGGATACATGGTCTACCATCACGAATGTCACCACTAAAAAGGCGACAAAGAAAGAGAAATCCTCGGGCAAGCGCAAAGCTGTGGAAGCGACTGTGACCTCTGTCATACACTGACACGATACCCCCAACCCCTTCTCCTCAAGCAGGCGGGGGGGGGGGAACCTATGCCCAAATGTTCTGTGAGCCATCATGAAAATATGGACCAGGTGCCCGGACATCGGCCTTTGGCTGACGACCGGACATGGATTGAGTACTCAATCCACCGCCGCTTCTCAGAAGAGCCACGGACCGGAATGGTGCTTAACGGCCCATCAACACAAAAGAGCCAAGCAATTTAGATGAAGTAGAAACTAATAGTAAAATAGTATATTAGATGTGGTAGGTAATCAAATAATAAGGGTAAAAATAAAACCACGATGAACAATGTAAATGAGCAACATGTATACAATGATAAAATTAGATTTTCCGATACAAGTTGGTTTCATGGAGAAAGCGAAGCAAACCTTCAATGTTCTCCACCTGGAAGAACTCCGCAAGTGAAGTAACATTGAAGTGTTTGCGTCGAATATCGGTAATGTCGATACAGTCCAGTATGTGGATGTGTTGTACGGTAAATGCGCTGTGGCATGGAATACACCATGGACGCGACCCACCTTTGAGCATATACGAATGCATTAGTCGTGTATGTCCAATGCGCAATCGACTAAGGACAACTTCATCCCGGCGTACATGTCTGTAGTCAGGAGTCCATTCGCCCAAAGTCGGTTTCACAGCATGAAGTTTGTTATCTGTGAGCAGATCCCACCGGGTCTGCATTGTATCAGAGATGAACGAGTTAATGGATGATTTAAAGTCATGATAGCAAACAGGAAAATTAGAACGAACAGATGCAGCAGACAACAGTAAGAAGGCTCAAGAAAGACAGTGTTCTGCTTATAATCGGCGTAATCGGAACAATTGTGAGTTCAATGTGGACGAAAAGGTGCTGAAATGGAACTTGTGTTCGAGAAAACAGCAACTGTGGAGAAGAACAGAACACCTGAACTGGTCAATACATTGTAACCGATTGACATGATCACACGTACACACTATTGTCAATGGAAGGGCGAGCATGGAAGAAGAAAGTTAACGTTGTAATATGAAGCCATACGCCGAGAGACAGTTTCCGCCCCAGTCATCCAGTACACCCAGACATTAATCCACGAGGAGAGAAGGCTAATTTACTTCGTCATATAAGCAGTCGGCGTTCGGCGTACTGAATGCACCCAGGCAGAGTAGTAAGCCTTGGTGATGTATTGTATCGAGCATCAGAAGATCAGATTTACTGACAAATCCATATACAGTTCATCCGTAGTCTAGTTTTGAGCGAACATGTGCGATCTAAAGGCTGTGGAGCAATGTAATGGAATGGTGCTTAACGGCCCATCAACACAAACGAGTATCATTTAGGGCCAAGCAATGTAGATGTAGAATAAAAGTAATAGTAAAATAGTATGTTATATGAGGTACGCAATCAGATGATTAGGATAAAAAATAGTAATACGATGAGCAATAGAGATGAGTAAAATGTATACAATGGTAAAATTATAGTAATGAGAAACATGTATACAATGATAAAATTAAATTTTCCGATGTAAGTTCGTTTCATGAAGAAAGCGAAGTCGTGTCCAATGCGCAATCGACTAAGGACAACTTCATCCCGGCGTGCATGTCTGTAGCCAGGAGTCCATTCGCCCAGAGTCGGTTTCACAGCATGAAGTGAGCAGATCCCACTGGGTCTGCATTGTATCGGAGATGAATGAGTTGATGGATGATTTAAAATCATGATAGCAAATAGAAAAATGAGAAGTCGGTAGTTCCAGGGCGGCCTTGACAGCACTATCTGCCCTGTAAATGCCCTTGATACCAGTATGGCTGGGGAGCCAACAAAAAATAATGTCCTTGCAAAAATATGATGTAGCTCCACGATTTGGGAGATAAGTGGATGTTCAAGCTTCATGTTGTAAAAAGCTTGTAGTGATGATAATGAATCGGAAAATAAAATGAATTGCTTTCTCCAAGATCGCAAAATCAAGAGCAAGTAAAATCGCCCTCAATTCCGCAGAAAATATCGAAGATTTGTCTGGGAGTCTGGATTGAAGATCTCCCTCGGGTACAGCGGCGGCAGCAAAAAGCGGAGTGTATGTCTAACTTCAAGAAAAAGTGATTTAAAAATGGATGGATCAGTTGTTGCTTTCGTGTGCCGACTAAGATCGAAGATCACCTTGGGCTGCTCCAACTGCCACGGTGGAGTATCTGGAACAGCGTATTTGGCAATGTGATCCAGATCCAAGCCAGCATCGTGTATCAAGGGATCCATTATCTTGCCGAATGGTGGCTTGAAGCTTGGTTTCTTATCGAATTCAGCATCTGTAGTTCGATGAAAGACAGTGTCATAAGCTGGATTAGATGGATTAGAATGTAGTTTAGTGGCGTATTGCAAAGATAATTTGGTGCGTCTGTCGTGGAGAGAAGGTTCATTTGCTTCGGCATATAAGCTTTGTGCATTAAACGTACGGAATGCACCCAGGCAGAGTCTTAAGCCTTGGTGATGTATTGGATCGAGCGTCCGAAGATCGGATTTACTGGCAGATCCATATACAGTGCATCCATAGTCTAGTTTTGAGCGAACATGTGCGATGTAAAGGCGGTGCAGCACCCCAGTCATGATTTGCTACCACTCTCATTAAGTTGAGTGCTTTCTGGCATTTAGCTTTCAAGTATCGTAAATGAGGTTTAAAAGTGAGTTTAGGATCAAAGATAAGACCAAGAAATTTCTGTTCCCGAACAACTGGGATGGTGTCATCCCAGTTTAAGTTCGGGATCAGGATGAAGACCGTGTCTTTTGCAAAAATGCATGCAGTTAGTTTTCGATTTCGAAAATTTAAAGCCGTTTTCCGTGGCCCACTTGTTAATTTTATTGAGGCTCAGTTGTAATTGGCGCGCAATAGTTTGCATGTTCTTTGATTTGTAACATATAACACCTGGTTGCAGGCATTTTACAATATTATTCAGTTTAATGTTACAAAGGGTAACGGACAATATACTTCCCTGCGGCACACCCATTTCCTGTTCATGGGGATCGGAAAGGGTTGTACCGACTCTGACTTGGAATTGGTCCTTCATAATCCCATACTTCCACGTCGTGTCATATGCCTTTTCTAGGTAAAAAAATACGGCAACTATATGCTCATTGTTAACAAGACCGTCTCGAATGAATGCTTCTAGTCTAACCAGATTATCGGCAGTGCTTCTCTGGCGACGAAATTCAGACTGATACTCAGATATCAGTCCATTGGATTCCAGAAACCAGACAAGCCTGTCGTTAATCATTCGTTTTACAGACGGAGCTAGTAAGTGCGATGGGACGGTAACTTGATGGGACGGTGTGATCCTTGCCCGGTTTGATAACAGGTATGATTGTAGCTTCCCGCCATGAAGGCGGAAAAACGCCTTGTTCCCTTTACGTGGAAAGTTGGTGACGACCTATGTGAGAGTGACCACTTTCCTGTATTCTTACAGAGTAATGGACCACCATCCACTGACAGAGGTGGAAATTACATAAAGCCGATTGGGACACATTTCGTAATATGTGCATGATTGAACCAGATTTTGACCGCTTTCGAGATGCGGAAGATCCACTAGAACACTACGTTTCCCTTTTACACGATATTGCAGAAAAAACAATACCAAAAACCTCGGCAAAGCCCAAACGTGTCAACAAACCATGGTTTGACGAAGAATGCAAAGAGGCAATGACTGCTCGTAAGCAGTCTATTCGTCAAATCAATAATAACGCAACACCAGCAAATTTGAATGCTTATATAATTTTTAGAGCGAAAGCTCGATGCACAATTAAAGCTAGTAAGAGAAAGATTTGTAGATCTTTTGTCTCCAAGCTGAAAATCGCGATCTAAAATGAAAACAACATGGGACATGATCCGTAAGATAAACGGTAAAGGTAAATCGACTTCCATCAATCACCTCAACAAAGCAGGACATAAAGTATCTTCCAAAGCAGACATTTCAAACACATTAGCAGACACCTTCAAGAACTCCTCATCCAATAATTATTCTGAGGAGTTCTTGAAGGTGAAATCTGAGCAGGAGAAAACTAAACTTAATTTTAATTCAGACAATTCAGAACATTACAACGCTCCTTTCTCTATGAGGGAATTAAAAGCTTCCCTCGAGAAAGCACATGATACATCAGCAGGCCCTGATGATCCACTACCAACTGCTTAAGCATTTACCTGAACACTCTTTAGATAACATCCTTGAAATATGTAATACCATTTGGGAACAAGGCTGTGGAGCACCTTTCGGTCTGCACCCGTCATGATTTGCTATCACTCGCATTACATCGAATGCTTTCTGGCATTTAGCTTTCGAGTATCGCAGATGAGGTTTAAAAGTCAGTTTCGGATGAAAGATAACGCCAAGAAATGTCTGCTCCCGAACAACTGGGTTGGGTTGTGTTCCCAGTTTAAGTTCGGGATCAGGGTGAAGACCGCCTCTTTTGCAAAAATGCATGCAAGTAGTTTTCGATTTCGAAAATTTAAAGCCGTTTTCTGTGGCCCATTTGTTAATTTTATTGAGGCTCAGTTGTAATTGGCGCTCAATAGTTTGCATGTTCTTTGATTTGTAACATATTAAAAAATCATCGACATATAAAGAACAGCAAACACCTGGCTGCAGGCAGTTTACAATGTTATTCAATTTACAGTTAAAAAGAGTACCAGACAATATACTTCCCTGCGGCACACCCATTTCCTGTTCGTGGGGATTTGAAAGGGTTGTACCGACTCTGACTTGGAATTGGTCCTTCATAATCCCATACTTCCACGTCGTGTCATATGCCTTTTCTAGGTAAAAAAATACGGCAACTATATGCTCATTGTTAAAAATATTAATATGATGGAACAATATAAATGAACAACATGTATAGAAATATACAATTATAGAATGAGAAACAATGATAACAATCAGATCTTCCGATACAAGCTGGTTTCATGGAGAAAGTGAAACAAACCTTCAACGTTCTCCACCTGAAATAGCTCCGCAAGTGAAGTAACATTGAAGTGTTTGCGTCGAATATCGGCAAAGTCGATACAGTCCAGTAGGATGTGTTGCACGGTAAATGCGCTGTGGCATGGGATACACCATGGACGCGGCTCGCCCTTGAGCATATACGAATGCGCAATCGGCTAGGGACAACTTCATCCCGGCGTACATGTCTGTAGCCAGGAGTCAATTCGCCCAGAGTCGGTTTCACAGCATGAAGTTTATTATCTGTGAGCAGATCCCACCGGGTCTGCATTGTATAGGAGATGAACGAGTTGATGGATGATTTAAAATCATGATAGCAAACAGGAAAATGAGAAGTATGTAGCTCCAGTGCGGCCTTGGCATTACTATCTTCCCTGGCATTGCCCTTGATACCAGAATGACCGAGGAGCCAACAAAAAAATATGTCCTTGCCAAAATATGGCGTAGCTCCATGATTTGGCGGATAAGTGGATGTTCAAGCTTCATGTTATACAAAGCCTGTAGTGAAGATAATGAATCGGAAAATAAAATGAATTGCTTTCTCCAAGATATTTTCATAAAATCAAGAGCAAGTAAAATTGCCCTCAATTTCGCAGAAAATATCGAAGATTTGTCTGCAAGTCAGAATTGAAGATCTCCTTCGGGGACAGCGGCAGCAGCTGCTATCCGGTCCCCTTCCTTTGAGCCATCAGTAAAAAGCGGAGTGTGTATTGTATCTGCCTTTAACTTCAAGCAAGAAAAAGTGATTTAAAAATGGATGGATCAGTTGTTGCTTTCGTTTGCTGACTAAGATCGAAGATCACCTTGGGCTGCTCCAACTGCCACGGTGTAGTATCTGGAACAGCGTATTTGGCAATGTGATCCAGATCCAAGCCAGCATCATGTATCAAAGGATCCATTCTCTTGCCGAATGGTGGCTTGAAGCTTGGTTTCTTATCGAATACAGCATCTGTAGTTGGATGAAAGACAGTGTTATCAGCTGGATTAGATGGATTGGAGTGTAGTTTAGTGGCGTATTGCAAAGATAATTTGGTGCGTCTGTCGTGGAGAGAAGGCTCGTTTGCTTCGGCATATAAGCTCTGTGACCCAGGCAGTCTTAAGCATTGGTGATGTATTGGATCGAGTGTCCGAAGATCGGATTTACTGAACAAATGTTGAACAATAGCTTCTCGTATGTATTTTTCAAAACATTTGTATATTACAGATGTAAGTGAAATGGGCCGGTAATTTTCCGGCTCTGACTTAATCCCCTTTTTAAATATGCTCGTGATATTGGCTTCTTTCCAGTCCTTAGGCACTATTCCACTTTTTAATGATTTATTGAAGATGTTGCTCAGTGGAAGGTAAATTTCCTTAGCACATTCCTTCGGGAAAAATGGGTGACTATTATCTGGACCAAACCCTTTTGAAACATTTAAGTTCATCAGCTGCTTGAGAAGACTTGAACTTTTCAAAGTATACTTTGCTAGAATTGCTAGAAAAGTATACTTTACAATGTTGGTGAAATAGGCTACATGTCGGACTTACAGAAAATTCGAAAAAATGGCATTGCTATTTTCCGCTAACAGTATTAAATGGCCAACATCCAACTGGTCAGTTTTCCTTTGGCGGACACATATTATGTTACCGGTCATTGTAAAGAATATCACAGCGCTGTTCATGTTGATATTCGTCAAAGGAAGATACAAGTTATTTTTATAATATAGTTACCGCTTTGTCGGCGTCCGCCGTCCGAGTTTTACGCTAATGTTTTTTTTTCAAATTGCTATGTGACTGCTAAGGATATCAACTTTAAATACTGTACAGTATAGGTCTAGACCACAGGTTGAAGTAACATAACAAGGCCCTAAAAGTATCAATACGTGAGGGTATATTACTTGTATTGTGTTGTAACAGGGAGTAAACAAAAATTCAGCCGTTATTTCCCCACTTATTGATACTTTTATGTATATTTAATGTATTTATAGACCTTGGTCCGTTACTTCAACCTGTGGTCTAGACATTGATCACCATCCATATTTTCATTGTATACCCTACCCATGCTGCACAGGAGCTCAAGATCAAGGTCAACTGACTTTTTTCTTGTTAAAGTTTTACGTTAAGTTTTTCAAACTGCAATATCTCTCTGACAGCTTGCGATATCAACTTGAAACTTCATATACACATTGATCAACATCTATATTTTCATTGTATACCCTACCCATGCTGCACAGGAGACCAAAGGTCAATGTCAAACTACTTAGAATTTTGTTTGTTAATGCTTTCGTTAAGGTTTTTGCAAATTGCTATATCTCTGTGACCTCTTGCGTTATCAACTTGAAACTTGATATACGCATTGATCACCATCCATACTTTCATTGTATACCCTACCATGCCTTGGAATTTCTTTTAAAGCTTACGTTACAGTTTTTATGCCCCACCACGATAGTGGAGGGGGCATTTAGTGTTACCCTTGTCCGTCCGTCCCGTCCCGTCCCGTCCGTCCGTCCGTCACGAAACTTTAACGCTCGGGTAAATTTGGCCTCATTTATTATCAAAGTGATATGTGGGGCATCCGTGTTCTATGAACACATTTTCTAGTTCAAATAGTTATATCTCTGACCGCTTGCAATATCAACTTGAAATATCATATACACATTGATATATTGATCACCATGTATTGTGATTAATACGCATACTACACCAATACCCATGGTCAAGAACTTTGAATTTCAAACCAGGCGTATAATTGAATGGGAATGGTAATACTGAATACATTACAATGATTACTTCCCTTGATATTAAATAACGCCATTTGCTTTGGTATTTATTATAATGTATACAACTTCTGGTCGGACACAAGCTCGTATTGTAACGAAATAACAGTTTTAAAATTGTAATTTTATATGTATTAATTGTATTTCTGCAGATAACGATCATTTTCAAATGAACATACAAACTTTCTACTTCAATAGTGACGTTAGAGCCGTAAACACATTATTTCATTTGTTATGATGTGAGGTCGTGTCCGACCTAGGAAAACCAGTTGTAATTCTATATTCTTAGAATAATTATGTTCTAATTATGCTATTTCAGCAAGATAACAATAATTCGCAAATGAACATGAGCAGATTCCGCCAAAATATTTACATCAGCGTTAATAAAGTCGCGGAATTTGTTGTGATAGGAGGTCGTGTCCAACCAAAGTTATAAGCCTTGTGCATATATATATAGTTATACCAATGAAAGCTGAAACACTCCGAATGCCCATGGGCGTCATCGTGGAGCATTTATCGGATTTACCGACCATCTAGTTTAATTTAGCACACCAGAAAGTTATATGTTGAGCAAATATACTGTTTTGTCACGGGCATTTGGCTGATTAATGGGTGTATTAGTGTTTATTATTGAAACAATCGTAATCGCCCGCCTGTGGTGGATATGCAGCCTGGTATTGATTGAGTCGTGGTGGTTAGGGTAAACTGATGGTGAGTCAACACCTTCCTTACGTAACTAGTAATACATTTTTAAACAAGTCCGGACGCGCCTGATCTTCGATCTTAGTCCGCAAACGAAAGCAACAACTGATCCATCCATTTTTCAATCACTTCTTTCTTGAAGTTAAAGACAGGTACAACACAAACACCCGACTTTTCACTGATGGCTCAAAGGACAGGGACCGGGTAGCTGCTGCTGCCGCTGTCCCAGAGGGAAATCTTCAATCCAGACTCCCAGATAAATCTGATAGTGCTGCCAAGGCCGCCCTTGAGCTACCGACTTCTAATTTTCCTGTTTGCTATCATAATTTTAAATAATCCATCAACTCATTCATCTCCGATACAATGCAGACCCGGTGGAATCTGCTCACAGATAATACACTTCATGCTGTGAAACCGACTCTGGGCGATGGGCGAATGGACTCCTGGCTACAGACATGTACGCCGGGATGAAGTTGTCCTTAGTCGATTGCGCATTGGACATACACGACTAACACATTCGTATATGCTCAAAGGTGAGCCGCGTCCATGGTGTATTCCATTCCACAGCGCATTTAACGTGCAACACATCCTACTGGACTGTATTCGACGCAAACACTTCAATGTTACTTCACTTGTGGAGTTATTCCAAGTGGAGAACACTGAAGGTTTGCTTAGCTTAACTTGTATAGGAAAATCTAATTTTATCATTGTATACATGTTGCTCATATATATTGTTCATCATAGTTTTATTTTTACCCTAATCATTTGATTACCTACCACATATAACATACTATTTTACTATTATTTTGTTCTTCATCTAAATTGCCTGGCCCTAAATGATACTCTTTTGTGTTGATGGGCCGTTAAGCACAATTCCATTCCATTATAGTATTAACTATTTTCTTTTTATAAAAAAAAATATTCCCTTGTTCTGACCTAACTAGCTATATGAATATACGCATGTTTTTTTTAGGCCTAGCACATTTCTAGATCGTTACAGAAGGAAACGTAGACATCGGAAATGTTAATTGTCCGACTCGATGTCTATACACGTTTTCCAATATCAGACTCGTCATCAGTTTGAGAACACACAATGGAACATTATTTTATATATTTATGTTGTTTTTTTCATTCCTGTATATAATGTATGTGCATGTAAACACAACGCCAGTCATTTGATCACGATATGTGGTGAACAATGCCCTCCCATTTACGTTCCTAAAAAGTGTAATTTTAAATAATTTTCAATCACTTCACCGTGGTTTGTACCTTCGCGCTCTTGAACTTCAGAAAAATACTATAAATGTAGAACAAATGCCACGAACTGTAACTCTAGTTACTCTGGACATGTTCAATCCTTGGGCGTTATCCATATTGTTCACCAGAAACAAACTCCCGCTCACTAACGAAAGTCAGAAAAAAAAGTGGACGACTCGTAATCAAGTCCCACTCGTGATCAGTTTACCCTAAATAGGATTCTATGACGGAGAGGTGGATGAAAAATAACGACTCAGCACAATGTAGATATGTATATACAATATTTACCCGTAATTCTAAAATACATATAATTGTAGCGAGTTATACCTGGACGCTTATGTAATGTAATGTAATGTTTATTCAGCAATAGGCCTACTGGCCCTTGAGCATACAATATAATACAACACAATATTTATCACAAGACGACAAACAGTGGTGAAGTATGTATTGATTCACTAGTAAATACATGCATATTCATCATGCGTGCCAAACTATAATGCATTTGCATTATACTTTGGCCCACGATGTGAATACCATGTAGTTACCGTGATATCCAGCTCTCCGAGCACACGGTCCGTTCCCACGATCGACATCAGCAAGTTCCACCGTCCAAAGCTGAGCTATGCTCAGCTTCGTCCGCTCGAAATCGCCAACCCCGAGCATGCACCCGGAGCATGCACTCAGAAGGCTTTGCAGAACCATACTAAGTAATTACATGTAGTTATTCTCACTATCAGTTTGCCGTTTAGGACATACGCACAATCATAAAAATAAAAAGCATAAATAATAATAAAGCTTAGGTTTAAGTATACCGTGTAGGAGAGTCGACACAAAGTTATTTCGAGAATATGGTTATGTGACCATACATGGTACGGTACATAAACGTATTCGCTTATAGCAATATGGCATTATAATGGGGTTATATGTCAATTTTGTAGCTACATACAGTACTATAAAGAACAAATATTACTCTATGCGCTTGTGGTTGGAGATGGCACACCCTTGACATAGTGCTATAATTACATATACATGTATGAAGTAATTTTATGCTTTATCTTCATGTATTTCACAGCTGCAACAAGAATTCAGACCGTTTTTCAAACGATTTCGTAATAAATATTCCGAGATTTCTAATAATGCTCCTATTAGCAGATAAAAACAACTCAACGACTTTATACATACTTGGTCTTCTTAGATAATAATTACGAATATATGTGCGACGTAACTCAGTAAATAAAGGGCATTCAATAAGGAAGTGAAATTCGTCCTCTAAAACGTTACATATTGAACATGTTCTCCTATCAACTAGAGTCCTTACAGGTTTATGCCATCTACCAGCCTCGAGTTCTAACCTGTGTGAGGATACTCTCAACCTTGTAAGACCTACACGAAATTTCCTAATAGTAATGCTATCAAGATAGTTGATAGTCAAATCTAGCAATAACTCTATGAAACACAGCTCGTGTAGACTCGTTTAATCTAGACATCCAGTTTTGGACACAATTATCATGTAATCTCTGTTTGAAAATGTGCATAAAGTTGTTTATATTCCTTACCCCTTGTGCTATCCACACATTACCAAATCCTAACTGTGTAAGTAGATTTCTGACTAGTGATGCCCAGTTACTTTTAGTTGGCCTATCAATCATGTCATTTAACATCATCTTATATATACCTCTAACATATTTTCTTTCTGGCATGTTCATCATTCTCAGCCAATACTTAACTATATTACATAATCTGAGTGTATGTAATGTTGTTCTTCCAAGTTCTCCATATATAAAATCAGTTTGAGTTGATATTTTAACTCCAAGTAATATTTTACAGAATTGTAAATGGGTACGCTCGATCTGATTCGCTTGTGCAAATCCCCAAACCTCGCTTCCATAATTTAAAATCGGTAATATAAGTTTATCGAATAGCTGTAGCACATGTTTTGGCGTCAATTCATTAAAACTGTGCAGGCATTTATTTAACTTGAATACAGCCTTCCGTGCTTGACCTGATAGTGTGCTCTGTACCTGTGAAAAAGAACCCCCAGATGAGAAAACTATTCCAAGGTATGAAACTTGTGAAATAATTTCAATTTTTTTGTTTTGATATGAAAAATGTAATTGTCTCGGCAACACCCCACCCTTCCGGAAAACCATTATTTTTGTTTTCTCTGTATTTACTGTTAACTTCCATTTTTGACAGTACTCGGCCAATACATTTAAACCGTGCTGTAAACCTTCAGCGGACTCGGCAAATATAATGATATCATCGGCATATAGGAGTAATAATAGTTTAATCATACCAGTATCAATACCTTCTACTCCCTTTTGGTAAAATTCATCCTCCAAGTCGTTTACATACATGGCAAATAAAAATGGAGAGAGACATTCCCCTTGACGGACCCCCAATTCACACGTAAATTCTTCACTGAGACAATTATTGAACTTAACCCTTGATTTAATATTTGCGTACATCGATTTAATAACATTAAACATTTTCCCTCTTATTCCTATCTGTATCAGCTTATACCACAGATTTTCCCGTACTACATAATCAAAGGCTTTCGAAAAATCAACGAAAGCGCCAAATAGTTTTGATCCCTTGTTTACGACATGCGAAATTAAGCCATGTAGTACAAATATATGATCTATAGTGCTCATATTTCTTCTAAATCCTGCCTGGGATTCGACGTATACATAATATTTTTCTGCCCAATCTGTAAGCCTGTTATTTAATACTCTCGCAAACAATTTCCCTATTGTGCTTAGCAAAGTTATCCCGCGATAATTGTTTATTTATATCGCCCTTTTTGTGTATTGGTACTATATGTCCTTCGCTCCAAGAATCAGGAAAATATCCAATATTTAGAGCAGCATTAAACAAGTTAGTGAAAAAAGGAGTCAGAATTGACCTTCCATGTATTAAACATTCATTTAATATCATATCTGGCCCACCACTTTTAGAATTATTTAATTGTAGTATTGACTTATCTATTTCATCATCTGATATTTCAACATTCAGTTCTTCAAACATAATTTGAGTTTCTGAATCTAAGTATCGTTCATTAAAGTGTAAAATATCCTCATCAGCTTGAAAAAATGGATTATCTGGATTATTTATTGCTTTAAAATAGTCGACGAACGAGTCGGTCGGTATTTTACTTGTATTGTGTATGCCAGATACCTCCCTTAATAGTTTCCAGTACTCCTTGGCATTATCAACTCTTGCGCATAACAATTTATTTGTTTTTTGTTTACTCTGATCAAAGTTGAAAGCACGAACTGCTTTTTGTCCCGCCTGCTTTAGCAGAAGCGGGACATTGGCATAGCTTTTCCGTTGGCGTCGTCGGCGGCGTCGTCGTCGGCGGCGTCAACATTTCACGTTAAGTTTTTCCGTTTAGCTCAGTTTCCAGAAAACTATAACTCCTACGACCTCCATACTTGGTATACATCAACACTGTGGTGTAACCATCTCACACAGAGGGAGCCCATGTGACCTTCACCTACTTTTCATGGTTCATTGACCTACTTTTCACATGCATTCAGCGTTAAGTTTTTGCGTTTAGCTCTGTTTCTAAAACTTAACGCTCAGGTTAATTCATTGTAACTTCTGTTTCCCTCAATGGAATGCTTTAATATTCCATACATGCATTTGTAACAACATCCCGCATCATTCTACAGAAAGCCCATGGTGCCCGCTAACCCCAAAGGTCAAGGTCGCCGACTCAGAAATGTCCGTGCTTGTAAAAGTTAACACTCAGTTTATGCTTGGATATTCCATACATGCATTTGTAACAACATCCCGCATCATTCTACAGAAAGCCCATGTTGCCCGCTAACCCCAAAGGTCAAGGTCACTGACTTAGAAATTTCCGTGTTTGGAAAAGTTAACGCTCAGTTTATGCTTTAATATGCCATACATGAATTTGTAACAACATCCCGCATCATTCTACAGAAAGCCCATGGTGCCCGCTAACCCCAAAGGTCAAGGTCACTGAAGTAGAAATTATCGTGTTTGCAAAAGTTAACGCTCAGTTTATGCTTTAATATTCCATACATGCATTTGTAACAACATCCCGCATCATTCTACTGAAAGCCCATGGTGCCCGCTAACCCCAAAGGTCAAGGTCACTGACTTAGATATTTCCGTGTTTGGAAAAGTTAACGCTCAGTTTATGCTTTAATATTCCATACATGCATTTGTAACAACATCCCACATCATTCTACAGAAAGCCCATGGTGCCTGCTAACCCCAAAGGTCAAGGTCACTGAAGTAGAAATTATCGTGTTTGCAAAAGTTAACGCTAAGTTTATGCTTTAATATTCCATACATGCATTTGTAACAACATCCCGCATCATTCTACAGAAAGCCCATGGTGCTCGCTAGCCCCAAAGGTCAAGGTCACTGGCATAGCAATTTCCGTGTTTGGAAAAGTTAACGCTCAGTTTATGCTTTAATATTCCATACATGCATTTGTAACAACATCCCGCATCATTCTACAGAAAGCCCATGGTGCCTGCTAACCCCAAAGGTCAAGGTCACTGAATTGGAAATTTCCGTGTTTGCAAAAGTTAACGCTCTGTTTATGCTTTAATATTCCATACATGCATTTGTAACAACATCCCGCATCATTCTACAGAAAGCCCATGGCGCCCGCTAACCCCAAAGGTCAAGGTCACTGAAGTAGAAATTATCGTGTTTGCAAAAGTTAACGCTCAGTTTATGCTTTAATATTCCATACATGCATTTGTAACAACATCCCGCATCATTCTACAGAAAGCCCATGGTGCCCGCAAACCCCAAAGGTCAAGGTCGCTGACTTAGAAATTTCTGTGTTTGGAAAAGAACGTTCAGTTTTAGCGCTCAGTTTATGCTTTAATATGCCATACATGCATTTGTAACAACATCCCGTATCATTCTACAGAAAGCCCATGGTGCCCGCTAACCCCAAAGGTCAAGGTCACTGAAGTAGAAATTATCGTGTTTGCAAACGTTAACGCTCAGTTTATGCTTTAATATTCCATACATGCATTTGTAACAACATCCCGCATCATTCTATAGAAAGCCCATGGTGCCCGCTAGCCCCAAAGGTCAAGGTCACTGGCATAGAAATTTCCGTGTTTGGAAAAGTTAACGCTCAGTTTATGCTTTAATATTCCATACATGCATTTGTAACAACATCCCGCATCATTCTACAGAAAACCCATGGCGCCCGCTAACCCCAAAGGTCAAGGTCACTGAAGTAGAAATTATCGTGTTTGCAAAAGTTAACGCTCAGTTTATGCTTTAATATTCCATACATGCATTTGTAACAACATCCCGCATCATTCTACAGAAAGCCCATGGTGCCCGCAAACCCCAAAGGTCAAGGTCGAAATTTCTGTGTTTGGAAAAGAACGTTCAGTTTTAGCGCTCAGTTTATGCTTTAATATGCCATACATGCATTTGTAACAACATCCCGTATCATTCTACAGAAAGCCCATGATACCCGCTAACCCTAAAGGTCAAGGTCACTGAATTAGAAATTTCCGTGTTTGGAAAAGTTAACGCTCAGTTTATGCTTTAATATTCCATACATGCATTTGTAGCAACATCCCGCATCATTCTACAGAAAGCCCATGGTGCCCGCTAACCCCAAAGGTCAAGGTCACTGACTTACAAATTTCCGTGTTTGGAAAAATTTACGCTCAGTTTATGCTTTAATATTCCATAGATGCATTTGTAACAACATCCCGCATCATTCTACAAAAGCCCATGTTGCTCACTAACCCCAAGGTTATTACAAGCTCCTTATGTACTATCAAACTGCGCTAGGCGGGACATTTTGCTCCGCGGAGCTCTTGTTTAAACTGTGATCGAGCTGATACCATGTTTTGTCTATTTTCATCGGTTTTGTCTAGTCTATATATATTTAATTTTTCACGAAATAAATCTTTATATCGTTCACATGCTTCGTCTAAAACAGATGCCTTATTAATATGCATTTGTATATTAGGTATACTAGCTTTTACTTTAAATATTGGTGAGCATACTGTATCTAAAATGTTGTTAAGACCAGCCACGGACTCGTCGATATCATTCGTAGAGGGATCATTGCTTAATACTTCGCATAAATCTATACATTTCGACTTTATTTCCGGCGTATCAAGGTTGGAAGTATAACTTTCTGTATGCACGTTTTTCCATTTATAGCATCTATCTATGCGTTCTGGCGAATTAATAGGTGTATCCTGATGCAGTACCCTAGATACAGATATGCATGTACCAGCAAATAGAGAAAACTCGACTATACAATGATCAGATAAAATATTTGGTTCCTTCACCACAAAAGAAGAAAAATAGTTAAGTAAATATTCTATGACTACCACCAAATCTACTAAGCTGCTGCCGCTGCTGCCTACATACGTACAATTACCAGTGTCACCACATACTCGACCGTTAGCGATACGTGTGCCCGTTTCTTTACAAAAGTATATTAGCCTGCGGCCATTATTGTTAATAACAGTATCCTTTGTCGCACGCAATATACCAATATCCGGCACATAGTTATCTGGTAGAGTAGGTATATGGGCATTAGCGTCATCAGTCACGTGCTCGGCTAAGCTACCACACCTATGATCATGAAATTACAGTTAGCATCTATGGTCTCTTGTATGTCGACCATATAACTGGAAATATCACTGAATACATCAGATTCTATAAAAGATTGTCTGCTAGTATTATCTGGTATGATATATGCCATGCAAACATAAATGTCATGTTCAAATGCAAAATTGTCTCCATTTAATTTTATCCATAAATGACTATCATTAACACATGTTACAAATGTATCGTCGGCAACATATCTATTTCGAACATAAACAACTATACCACCTGAATTGCGTTTAGCATTTGGATGTCTATTTAGACGATGTAACGCACAATGTTCAAAACCATCGACCTTCAAGTCACTAAATTCATCCGTCCAAGATTCTGTAAATAATATTATATCGTTAGTTTTAAACATTTGGATAATATCTGGGGATTGTAATTTATTAATACGTTTTGTCACTAATCCCTGAACATTTAGCATGGCAAATGTAACGTTCTCATTTCTACTCTCCCTTGTGTCCGATTGGGAGCCCCCGTGCTGTGACCCGCCAGGGATATCACGTGGGCTGTGTTGGCGACGACGCTCTCTGCTGCATTGGCTGCGTCTTTCCCGCGCCTGATCGCCCTCGATGTTGACCTGGATTTACGCGAATGGACGGTCACTGTATTGTTTACATTGTCTGGCGTACTCGCTGCGCTTGAGTGGCCAGATACACTAATATTTACGCTCGATTGTGTATTGGAAATACTACGGCCACTCATGTGCTGTGTATCGCGATTATTGATATCTGGCCGCGTGTGCCTATGCTGCAGGATAGACTGAGAAATGGAGGAATCAGCGGATGAACCGATGTTGTGGGATACTGCCTGTGAATATGAAATGTTGTTATTCGCCGTAGGGTAAATGTAGTTTGTAGGGCCAATGGTTCTTCCGCTGGACCCGTGATCTGGTGACACTGTTATCTGGGATACGGATCGGGACACATCTACCCCCGGTGGAGTGGTGGCTGGCATCACGCTGGCTGCTCCAGTGGCGTATACTGTCTGTGGTGGGTGCGTAATGATGTGTTGTTGGGGTGGGGCATATACACGCTCCATTGGACCAGGGGTGTGATTGATGTGAACTTCATCAGTGTGTGTACTGGGCTGGGATATGTGTTGCACGTTCGGAGGCGGCTGATTACTGCTTCGGCGGTTTCCAGTGTCATCTATTGTCAATGCGGAATATAAGTGGCTGTCGTGCGATACGTGTTTCATATTGTTCAGCATTGACATTCTGTCCCAGCGCATAACCTCTACCCAGTCCGGAAATGCATCGTCCACAGTATGACCATTGACAACGAGTCTGGCGGGTTATTTAATGAAAGGCCTTTGTTTCGCGTCACGTGCCTTCTTAAACTGCGGGTATAGGCGCTTCCGTGCTTCAACAATTTCATGTGGATAATCTCTATTTATACCAAATGTGCTGCCTTTCAGTCTATATGATTGATTTAGCATCATTTCCACATCATCATAGTCCCGGAATGCGAGTGTATATGCCTCTGACCCAACAACCCCGTTGACCAAGGCGATGTTCACGGACTATATATACACGCTCGGGGTCACAGCCTAGTTCCTCAGAAATAAAGTCTTGTATCAAGCCCAAGCAGCAAATGTCTGTCTCGCCGCGATCCTCCCCAATGCCCCGGAATATCAAGTTGTTTCTGCGACTTCTGGCTTCATTGTCTATACTCTTATATGCTAATAACTTAAGCATTCGTGAATGCATATCTATACAGGAATCGATTGTGTCCACTCGATGGTGAATAGAATTCATGGACGCACTGATATTTTCAACTTCCCTGACCAATGTTTCATGTGACGCCTCTATGTTTGAAACTTTTACTAAAATATGAGACAGTTTCTCGTCGTTTGACATATTTGTGATCACATTGGCCTCTCCATGTAGTTGCAGACGTGCCATTTGGGGTGGAACAACAAATCGGTGGGCCGGGCCTTGTTGAATGACGGGATTTGGGGTTCCCGCTGCTAGTGGTGAAAACCGGTTTTGAACACTCACCGCCGGATAATGGCCCATTGTTGTATCCATTGTTCACAATTAAATCCAAAATAATTCAAAATATATCAAAATTATATATCCTAATTTGTCACCCAACTGTAGCAAACACAATGTACATCAACTATGATCGATACCAACACATTCGAATCACTAAATTATCCATAAATATCCATTTTATACAGAGCTCGTTTAGCACTCAACACCACGGTCCGCCATCTTGTTAACTATTATGTGTGTCACGGGATGGCTCCAGATCTGAGAGACATTTCATCAGACGCCGGTCTCAGAAATTGTCAATGACGGGTCTGTCTTTCCAGTTCGTCGTAGTGGCTATCTTTACGGATACAGGAAACCATTACTAATGCACAGCACACCATAATTATACCCCCCCCCCCACAACTTCGTTGTGGGGGTGGGGGGGGGGGTATACTGGAGTCAGCTTGTCCGTCCGTCCGTGTTTCCGTGTTTCCGTGTTTCCGTCATAAAACTTAACAATTGTAAATTTCCTTTTAACTTCTCTTTCCCTTTGCGGAAATCTTTCATGTTTTACCCGCCCCTTCTCTGACACTCATACATCATTCTGCAACAAACCTACGACCCCCATTTATGCCAGGGGTCAATGTCGCGGACTTAGAAACTTAGAAAAAAACGAAAACTTAACAATTGTAAATTTCCTTTTAACTTCTCTTTCCCTGTGCGGAAATCTTTCATATTTTACCCGCCCCTTCTCTGACACTCATACATCATTCTGCAATAAACCTACGACCCCCATTTATGCCAGGGGTCAAGGTAGTGATGATAGTATGCGAGCTGGAATTCATTCTAGGTCAGGGCTGACGCGGGGGGGGGGGGGCGTATTCCGTAAGCCCCCGCTTACTGACAAATCTAGTTGTGTCTGTGACTGGATAAATGGGACTTATGGGATTTATGACCAGCGTAATTTGTGATCAAATAGCACACTTATGTAGCCTGATAAAGAACTATATTGCTTATTAGGAACATTACGGGTGTTTCGTTGAAGGGATGGCTAACAGTGCAGATCCTGATCAGACTGTGCGGATGAATAGACTTATCTGGATCTACACTGGTCGCAAAACCCATATGCCACCTTTGTCCAGTCACCGTCACAATTAAAGACTCCTAGATGTCTTCCATCAATGGCTAGGCTAGGCAAAAGTGCCCAAACAATCACACACACGCGGTTCCCAGTTTTAGAAAAATGCATTTCTAGACATGTATGTGACAATTACACTTCGCATACATTTTTTGGAGACACGGCAATCGACAACATACGTAAGAATGGAGCTCCCTAGATGTATGTGACATTTGCATGTTGATAATAATACATTTCATAGCTTCTGATACTGTCTTTCATCGAACTAACGATGCTGTATTCGATATGAAAGCAAGCATCAAGCCACCATTCGGCAAGATAATGGACACTTTAATATATTATATTGGCTTGGATCTTGATCAAATTGCCAAATACGCTGTCCCCGATACTCCAGCGTGGCAATTGGAAAATCCCAAGGTGATCTTCGATCTTGGCCAGCACACGAAAACAACAACTGATCCATCCATTTTTAAATTGCGTTTTCTTGAATTTGAAGTTGAAGACAGATACAATAAATGTATGGGCACTTTCATGATAAGCGTAGAAAAAAGTCACAGGGTGTCGAAAGAAAGTGCCCTTCATTGATTATGTTTTCCCATTTTATAGATATTCTATAATGACAAAATATAATTTGATAAGGAAATAAATGTATCGGAGTAAAAAATTTGGATATGAAACAAAACTGATATTTTAATTTCAAACTGCAAGTGGCATACTGATAATAAATGAGCTATTTATGTGGATATATATAACTAGAATATGGTCCCGACAGATATACATCTGTTTATAGTACTCATGACCGTATAGTTTCGACCTTATTCGAAATTTCCAATATTCAGTATATCAGCTGAATGAAAAATTGAGTTACACATGCTTTCAACTTCTTTTAGAACATGGTCAATTGAATATCTTGTCACGTTTAGGTGTTCTAATAATACGCCAAAGATCTGATATGTGCTACTATGTGCAAAATACGTACCGACTTCAGAAAAAAAAATTTCTGGAGTGGACATTTATAAAGACACCGTATTAAAGAAGGCTAGTAAAGGTAATACTTCATAAAACAACAGATAATGTTACATTATATATAATTAGCATCCAATTTTTAATATTGGAACAGAAAATGGTCCATAGTTTCACATACTTTCTTTCATATATATTACAAACCCAATCTTACAACAACTGATGTAGTGTATGCATGTGTGTTCTCTTGTTCTCGTGAAGTCACACTATTCTCGAGTAGACATTTATTTTGGACAGTTGTGTGTTACTTGTAAAATTGTCTATACATGTATCATCAACGGTACTTACCAAACACAAAATTACACTTATCAGTGTACTTCACAAACATGAGGCCGTCATAATGTCACATCATTTAAGGATAAAGTATCAAGTTGTTAAATTAATGTTAAGTGATGTCTACTCAGATTAGAATTATTTTATGCAATTCTAATCCACACATTTGTCAGCAACTATTGAAATACTGCAAACTAATTTCATGTTTCTAATAGTCTTATAAACCAAATACCCATACATGTACATGCATAGCTGAAATGGTCATAATTAGAATTAAACATTGTCCACTCCAGATTGTAATGTTAGTTCATGTATATGGCCACTTTGGAGTTCTACTGTAGATGAAATATCAACAAAATCAACAATAATATGGAACTATTAACCCAACATAGAGATTTTTGGAATAACTCAGTCTTTTGTTGCTGGCTTTCTCATCTATGTTTGGCAGTTGCAGACATCTGGCAACCACAGACATATTTTCCCACGAAATATCCTTCATTTTTGGCCACATGAAGTACAAGGTTTGATTCTTATGTTTTTCTTCCATGTACGATAACTGTAGTTCCATACGTAGCTGATCGGTAGACAGGACATAAACAACAGAAAACCCGTTGCTCCTACCGACTCGCACACAAAATTAACAAATTTATATGACTGAACTGGTATGTATAATGTATGTAAATTATTTACGCGGGTGATTGTAATAATGCATTTTCGGTATTTGCCGCAATATTTGCAATGAATATTTATCATGTTTATTATTTGGTATCTTGTACAGAACCGAGAGACTAAATCCGTATAATACCTGGGCTATCTACTTTTGTCTTTTAGTGATTTTAGTCACCTTCTTCTGTTGGTTTTTCACTGAAATATTTTGTTATTAATTATCATGTCTATGTACAAAGTAAGTACACCTCAGCTCGGAATTTATTTTTGACGAACACTGCAAATTCACCACTCAAATTAGTATGTTCTTTCACCACTGAAGTTACAAATATTACTGATATGTGCCCTTATCCCACCAGCATCACATGCTTAGATTTATATCTCACAAACTGTGATTCTATTAATTTTAGGAGAAGGGATCAATTATTCTGGTGTGGTAAGAACCTGGCACCCGATCAGGATTATTCTAATTTTAGGGCTGATGTTCTGATAGGTATTAGTATGTATTAGTATTATAACATTTGACGGCTTTAGTTGAATTAATTTCACATATCCAATAGATATGTTGGGATGCAATTTCCTATAGTTCTTGTAAGCTGTGGTATAGGAACATTCAAGCAGAAACAATGGAGGTTTATTCTTCACATCATTGGCCTTGTGATATTGTACCAGTAATCCTTCACCGATTGTATGGTGCTCTCTTTCAATCCTTTTCGGTACTTCCTACCTGAGATTCATTCCTGGCATTCAAATATATCCTCTTTGATATTCATACTCGCTTCGCATCTCTACCGTAGCCAGCTTGCTAGTAAGGCTTTCGCCAGTAGGTACTTTGCGGTACCATTTCCAATTGTTCTACTCTTCTTTAATCTGTATGTGCCTGCTTTTTCATTGTGACTGGTATCTGACTTTTCACCCATTCCATCCAGGCTGGGTGCATTCCGTACGTCTAACGCACATAGCTTATATGCCGAAGCAAATGAGCCTTCTCTCCACGACAGACGCACCAAATTATCTTTGCAATACGCCACTAAACTACATTCAAATCCATCTAATCCAGCTTATGACACTGTCTTTCATCGAACTACAGATGCTGTATTCGATAAGAAACCAAGCTTCAAGTCACCATTCGGCAAGAGAATGGATCCTTTGATACATGATGCAGGCTTAGATCAGGATCACATTGCCAAATAGGCTGTTTCAGATACTCCACCGTGGCAATTGGAGGAGCCCAAGGTGATCTTCGATCTTAGTCAGCACACGAAAGCAACAATTGATCCATCAATTTTTAATATCACTTTTTCCTTGAAGTTAAAGACAGATACAACACATACACTCCGCTTTTCACTGATGTCTCAAAGGACGGGAACCGGGTAGCAGCTGCTGCCGCTGTCCCCGAGGGAGATTTTAAATCTAGACTCCCTGACAAATCTTCGATATGTTCTGCAGAATTGGGGGCAATTTTACTTGCTCTTGATTTTGCGAAAATATATTGGAGAAAGCAATTCATTTTATTTTCCGATTCATTATCTTCACTACAAGCTTTGTACAACATGAAGCTTGAACATCCACTTATCCGCCAAATCATGGAGCTACACCATATTTGACTTTCGTCTGAAAAGGACATTTTGTTTGTGTCATACTGGTATCAAGGGCAATGACAGGGCTGATAGTGCTGCCAAGGCCGCCCTGGAGCTACAACTTCTAATTTTCCTGTTTGCTACCATGATTTTAAATCATCCATCAACTCATTCATCTCTGATACAATGCAGACCCGGTGGGATCTGCTCACATATAATAAACTTCATGCTATGAAACCGACTTCGGGCGAATGGACTCCTGTCTACAGACATGTACGTCGGGATGAAGTTGTCCTTAGTCGATTGCGCATTGGACATACACGACTAACGCATTCGTATATGCTCAAGGCTGAGCCGCGTCCATGGTGTATTCCATGCCACAGCGTATTTACCGTGCAACATATCCTACTGCACTGTATCGATATTGCCGATATTCGAGGCAAACACTTCAATGTTACTTCACTTGCGGAGTTATTCCAGGTGGAGAACATTGAAGGTTTGATTCGCTCTCTCCATGAAACCAGCTTGTATAGGAAGATCTGATTTTTATCATTCTGTATACATGTTTGTCATTCTATAATTTTATAATTATATACATGTTGTTCATTTACATTGTTCATCATATTAATATGTTTGGCCTGATCATCTGATTGCCTACCACATCTAACATACTATTTTACTATTATTTGTATTCTTCATCTACATTGCTTGGCCCTAAATGATACTATTTTGTGTTGATGGGCCGTTAAGCACCATTCCATTCCACACAGGCTGCGTTTTACTGGGTTATATCTTCTCACTGCGATTACTTTCCTTGGTGAAATATAGGTTGAAAGTGTGTGTATAATTTCTGCATATGACTTCGGTGATTTCGGCATGTTTTCATTGATGGTGTTCAGTTTTCTATAGAATGTTGCTTTGCTAGTGGACTTTCCGGATAACTTCTTCCTTTTGTGTATATATGTCTCTGCCTTTGACTTCTGGTTTTTTCTTTGACTCCGTTTCTTTTTTGCACAGTACGCCCTTTTCTCATCTTGTGTCATTCCATTGACTTTTGTATACTGTTCTTTTTCAATCCTTTTACGTTCTCGTTGGCTTTTCCTTTGTGTCGCCCATTTGCTACACATAACGTTCGATAATTTCTCAAATCTTAATATATTTCTGATTCGCCATCTCTCTATCAACCGCTTTATAATGTTCATATTTGTATGGGTTAGTGTCCTGTATTTTGCAGTTGTGCTTCTGAGGGTTTGGTCTTTTTCACATGTGTAGGTTAGTTCTGACTTCCACAGTCCTGAACATATGCCAAAAGTACACTGAGCCGCTCACATCAACATGTCCAAAATAAATGTCCACTACAGAATAATTACCAGTTGATTTTCAGACTGAGCTGAGGTTGTCACGAATCGTAGCCGACTATTTTCTTTATCATCCATGCATTGTAACACGGGTCACATAGTCTAGAGCAGTAATCGAATATTCTAGTACAAGACGGTCGAATAGGTATTGGTGTGTGCAATATCGCCCGTGGAGTACACCGCTGGAGAGAATAGCGCTTTATCCGAAACCGCGCACGGACCACCAGTATTGGATTTTGTACTGGTCGTATCTGGGTGATCTACACTGTATATGCAGACTTGGATGCTAGCCTAATTACCTAGTAGGTCATACCTATTAATGACTGAAGTATTTCAGACTAATTCACCAGATATCTCATGAGCTAGACTGACTGTCAGATCATTAGTCCACTTACATAAAATTGTAAGCCAAATGTGGGCACATAAGTTTTATATTGACAAGCAGACTATATGAGGATAGTCATGCACTAGGGTGTAGCACCATATACTATCAGTCGGACATTCAATTTCATTCTTGTGACATTGGAATGCAAGTTTTTCACTGGGAATTGGTGAGTACATATGTTGTTACTTTCTAATGCTGCCATTTAAGTCTGAATCTTGCCAAGACCGGCAATTCTACGCAGTGTTATCGTATCCTCGATAATACTGCACTATTTAATTTACCTGAGTTATTTGGCCCCGTTTCGACCAAACGCTTGGTCAATAAAAGCCGTATGGCATGTATCCGATGTTGTAGATTATCTCCCTTAATCAAATATTATTGATTCATTAATTCGTCGTGTTTACGTGTAAATGATAACGATTACAGGACTGGCGTGTGGGAGCATTCCGTGAGTATTGTAATGGCATATTATTGTATCCCCCAGACTACCGTCGGGGGATACTATGGATTTGACAGCGCGCCGCGTCCGCGTCCGCGTCCGCGTCCGCGTCCGTCCGCCGCGTACCGCGTCCGCGTCCGCGTCCGCGTCCGCGGTCCGCGGTCCGCGTCCGCCGTAGACACTTCTTGTCCGGAGCATAACTCGAACACCCTTTGGAATATTTTCATGAAACTTCACACATGCATAGACCACGACCCGAAGGTGTGTCGCGCACAAGAATGACAACTCTTGCATAGCTAATTTTTGAGTTATCTCCCTTTTTTGTTTCTCGCACTGATTTCGTGTCCGGAGCATGACTCCACCACCCTTTCGAATATTTTCATGAAACTTCACACATGCATAGACTACGACCCGAAGGTGTGTCGCGCACAAGAATGACAACTCTTGCATAGCTAATTTTTGAGTTATCTCCCTTTTTTGTTTCGCGCACTGATTGACCATAACTCGACCACCCTTTGGAATATTTTTATGAAACTTAACACATTCAATTAGACCACGAACCGAAGGTGTGTCGTGCACAAGAATGACAACTCTTGCATAGCTAATTTTTGAGTTATCTCCCTTTTTTGTTTTCGCTCACTGATTTCCTGTCCGGAGCATAACTCGACCACCCTTTGGAATATTTTCATGAAACTTCACACATGCATAGACCACGACCCGGAGGTGTGTCGCGCATAAGAATGACAACTCTTGCGTAGCTAATTTTTCAGTTATCTCCCTTTTTTGTGTTGCGCACTCTACAAACTGGACAATAATGCATGAAGACCTGTTTTCTCGTCTGCTCTGTATACCTTTTCTCGTGTGCTCTGTACACCTTACCTGTAGAGAGAACAATAGAAAAAACTGGGAGAACCATGTGCTAAGCATGGGCTAGCATGTGCAGATGTCCACTGCTTGACCACTGCTTGACCACTGCTGACCAGGTAATTTATACAGGTAAATCACTACATTGGGTAATGTGTTGAAAATATTGTGGCATTATGTGGACCTCTGCAGATATATGTAGATAAATATAGGACTATTAAAAAAAAATCTGGTCTCCAATAGCAAGCATTATTATTTTTAAACTTTTTTTTGTAATTTTTTTTTTTTTTTTTTTTATTTTTTTTTTTTTTTCATTATTTTTTTTCATTTTTTTTTTCAAATTATTTTTCAATTTGACTGGAAAAAAAATCTGGGCTCCAGTAGCAAGCATTATTATTTTTAAATTTTTTTTTTCCATTTTTTTTTTCATTTTTTTTTTCAAATTATTTTTCAATTTTTGTCCAGTAGCAGAAGGTCGTAAGTGCTATATACAGACTATTCACCTGTACATGTGCTAGCATGTGCAACTGACCACTGACCACTTACAGGTAATTTATACAGGTAAATGATTATATTACATTTCCGTAAACTGTGTTGAAAATATTGTGGCATTATGTGGACCTGTGCAGAGATATGTAGATAAATATAGGACTATTAAAAAAAATTCTGGGCTCCAGTAGCAAGCATTATTATTTTTAATTTTTAAAAAATTTTTCCATTTTTTTTTTTCATTTTTTTTTCAAATTCTTTTTCAATTTTTGTCTAGTAGCATAAGGTCGTAAGTGCTATATACAGACTATTATCATATAATAAAACAATTATTGACTAGTGAGCCATAGAATATAATCTGATATTCTATGGTTCACTAGTCAATAATTGTATAATATGTTCGGGCCAGTGAAAATTGCTTTCGGGCCCAGGCTCGAGGTGAAGGCGGGATAAGGCGAGGCATCTGATTCCGCGGAATTCTTGTTTACTTATCTCCCTTTGTTGTTTCGTGCTCTGATTTTGTATCCAAAGCATAACTCGAACACGCATATACGCATTGCTGTAATGGTCCTTTACCGCCCTGTGCCAAATCCACGTTCGTTCTGCCCCCGTCAAGCCCAGGGTCAAGGTCACATACTTAGTGCTTCAAAAACATTAACGCTTGGGTAAATATCTTATACTTTCTGTTTTCTTTCATGGATCATGGATCATCTTCATATTTCATATACGCATTGCTCTAATGGTCCTCTACCGCCCTGTGCCAAATCCACGTTCGTCCTGCCCCACCAATCCCAGGGTCAAGGTCACATACTTGGTGCTTCAAAAACTTTAACGCTCAGGTAAATATCTTATAATTTTTATTTCCATTCACGGATCAACTTCATATTTCATATACGCGTTGCTCTAATGGTCGTCTACCGCCCTGTGCCAAATCCACGTTCGTCCTGCCCCCGCCAAGCCCAGGGTCAAGGTCACATACTTAGTGCTTCAAAAACTTTAACGCTCAGGTAAATATCTTATAATTTCTGTTTTCTTTCATGGATCATCTTCATATTTCATATACGCATTGCTCTAATGGTCCTCTACCGCCCTGTGCCAAATCCACGTTCGTCCTGCACCCGCCAATCCCAGGGTCAAGGTCACATACTTGGTGCTTCAAAAACTTTAATGCTCAGGTAAATATCTTATAATTTTTCTTTCCATTCACGGATCAACTTCATATTTCATATATGCGTTGCTCTAATGGTCCTCTACCGCCCTGTGCCAAATCCACGTTCGTCCCGCCCCCGCCAAGCCCAGGGTTAACATCATATACTTAGTGCTTCAAAAACTTTAATGCTCAGGTAAATATCTTATAATTTCTGTTTTCTTTCACGGATCAGCTTCATATTTCATATATGCATTGCTCTAATGGTCCTCTACCGCCCTGTGCCAAATCCACGTTTGTCCTGCCCCCGCTAAGCCCAGGGTGAAGGTCACATACTTGGTGCTTCAAAAACTTTAACGCTCAGGTAAAAGTAAAATTTTGACTTGCAATTTGGCCTCATTTATTATCAAAGCGATATGTGGGACATCCGTGTTCTATGAACACATTTTCTAGTTTATTAAACTTCACACATGCATAGAAGACGACCCAAAGGTGTGTCGCACGTAAGAATGACAACTCTTGCGTCGTTAATTTCTTAGTTATCTCCCTTTGTTGTTTCGTGCACTGATTTCGTGTCTGGAGCATAACTCGAACACCCTTTCGAATATTTTCATGAAACTTCACACATGCATAGACCACGACCCTAAAGGTGTGTCCCGCAAGAATGACAACTCTTGCATCACTAATTCTTTAGTTATCTCCCTTTGTTTTTCCGTCACTGATTTTGTCTCCGGAGCATAACTCGAACACCCTTTTTTCAAACTACTTGTGTATCTGGGGAGGGGGATACACATGCGCTTGTCGACAAGCGTCCATTTCTAGTTCTCATGTGTTTTTGTTGCATGTCACTCTTCATTAGCAATTTATTGTATTTGTAAAACGAAGGGCGAACTTGATTGAAATGTTCACTAACATTAGCTATGTATTTTCTATTACGATTCAATCCAATATCAGTCTGTGCCCTGTACAATACATGAGAATATTGCCAATTTTAACATGTCACAATTGTAACGTGAATTTTCTGGACGACTTTCATTTCTCTATGGGGGAACACATGTTAACTCCTAACCCAGTCGTCTGTACATTCATTTTATTAAGTCATATTACGTTCGCAGTGTGTTGTAAATATTGTAAATGCTATTGCGACCATGATGGGCCAGATCAGACAGTTTTGCTCTAAGTGCACTGATTTATACATCAGCAAGCTGCAATAAGGACATGATGTGATGTATAATTTCTTTCAATCACTGATGCTTTGGGTCGGCCTGTGGAATCCTACAGTCTGATTAGAGTATACAGTGTTTATTATTAATAATGTAATGTAATACTGTGAGTCTGCACAGGAGAATACTTGGCACAGTTGCTCTTTATTAAGTTAGCGCAGTTGGCCACGGGCAGTCTGATCAAGGTAAGGCCTGTCGCAATCAAATGTTTATTTACTAATGGTAAATAACTGAATGACGTCTGTATTCACATGTATGGCTGTGAAGAGATATATCGTTGGGTACACTAGATATAGTGGCTGTTCATTAATGTGTTATATCGCATTTTCCGACTTATGAATTCCATCAGCCCCCTTCTTCCAATTAGTGAAAATATATTTGTGTACATTGCAATTTATCATGTTTCATCATTGTAATATATGATGATGTTTAGTATTGCCATGCAATCAGGATATTGATTTCATGTGCACTACTGTGACTATTATTGAGACTATAACATGTTACATTCTGGTAACAACACCGTTGGTGTTTTGTAGTCCCAGCCAGTACACCAGCCAGGTAGCCAGCCAGTCGGCAACGAGCGACGGCACGTCCCTACTTTGTGTCTGCGTAAATTCAGTACGCAACACAGATTTATTTACTTATTCTGGAGTCCACGACACGACACCGTGTGTTAGCGGGGACTCTGCTCCGCGTGGACCAAGGGCGTAATCGAGTGGGGCATATTCCGGTGACGTCATTCCGCCCAAGGACGTGATGAATCGATAGGGACGTTCACCGATGCGCCCAAGTAGGCTCTGTATCTCATGAGTACCAGTAACTTTACGACGTTTATTATAACGTCACTCCCATCATGGCGGAAGCCGGAGTTGTTTAGCTGATCTCTAACATTGGATATTGATCCAGATCATGATGACGTTTACTTTTGACTTTACCTACCTGTTCCAGAATCGTGGATGTGCCTTGGTTGCGCAAGGGCCTGTGGCAGTGGCTGCTAGGGGACGTTGTCCGTACTGACATAATCATCTATTGTTTGTGCTTATCATTTATGTAAATATATTATACTTGTAAAAATATACCTTGTTGTCTCTGTCCACAACGTGCTTGGTGTTCCGTCCCATCAGTAGACTAGCTCGGTGTCACCCTGGTGTGACAGAGGTTGTTATCTTCAAGCAATGTATATACATTGTTTAATGTTTCAAAGTCATTAATTAGACATACACGTATCCTATAAACCAAAATAGATGACAGTTTTTATACTTTTAGACGAATTTCAACTTTGTCATCAACGACCAATATTTGCATCAACATTTGATGCATTAATGGCCAGTATACTACATAATGAGACCCTTAATTAGATAATTCATCATAACACACACTTACCTCGTCACCAATGCGATGGAATCCATTAGACAACAGTATGTGTGACATTATTTATCTAAATTATCGGCATATTATGAATATTCTGGAGTGGGCATGTTAAAAACTTCGTGTTGTCTGAGGCATTTCTAGCACATTGTGACATTCTTTAAATAGTTATTGTGTATGGTATGTCCAAGCACTGCGTGTCACTGCTTAAACATATACATGGAGATGAACAATAAGATTCTATAGAGAAATATATAATATCATTCTGGAGTGGACATTTTTGTAGGACATTTGACCCCTTGCCTGAAACTGGTTATATAAAAGAACAGTACGTGGCATTATATGGCTTCGCAGAGTTACACTATTTCAGTAACAAACATGTAGTGCTTGTGAGTGACCATAATATTAATATTTAACAAAAATAACTACTTTGTGACCGTCAGACAATCAGTTTTTCTGGAGTGGACATTTTTGGGGACAATTTTTGCAAAAATAGTAAATGTTAAATATAATTGTTTTGTACCAGGCAAATGCTTATGACTCCCTTCTGACAAAATATAATACTGAACATTTAATTCTGATACCCTTTACATTGTGATGAGTAGAAGTAGCTTATTTTATCGGTGAGACTTTTTTTGGTCCAAAAAAGTGGACATATATGAAGGTTATGATAAAAGCATTCAACGCATCCAGTTAAAATTGTGCATGCACCATGGAACAAAATAATAGGATTCAGCTCCACATGCATATGCTATTGAGATATTGTACCCAATATTCAGATTTCCACGTTTGACGTGAAAATGCCGACATACATTCCGCTTTTCACTGATGGCTCAATGCCGGGCACCCGGTAGCTGCTGCTGCCGCTGTCCCACAGGAAGATCTTCAATCCAGACTCCCAGACAAGTTTTCGATATTTTCTGCGGAATCGAGGGCAATTTTACTTGCTCTTGATTTTGAGAAAATATCTTGGAGAAAGCAATTCATTTTATTTTTCCGATTCATTATCTTGACTACAAGCTTTGCACAACATGATGCTTGAACATCCACTTATCCGCCACTTATCTATGCAAGTGTATCGATGTTACGTAAACTGCTGGAAGCTACGGATACACATGTATTGAACGAATTGGACGTTTGGTACTGTTATTGTTAGTCGTCAGGTGATGATAAACAGTCATAAGGGCATACTCGTTAGTTCCGGACACATATACTCATTCATCTCCGATACAATGCAGATCCAGTGGGATCTGCTCACAGATAATAAACTTCATGCTGTGAAACCGACTCTGGGCGAATGGACTCCTGGCTACAGACACGTACGCCGGGATGAAGTTGTCCTTAGTCGATTGCGCATTGGACATACACGACTAACGCATTCGTATATGCTCAAAGGTGAGCCGCGTCCATGGTGTATTCCATGCCACAGCGCATTTACCGTGCAACACATCCTACTGGACTGTATCGATTTTGCCGATATTCGAGGCAAACACTTCAGTGTTACTTCACTTGCGGAGCTATTCCAGGTGGAGAACATTGAAGGTTTGCTTCGCTTTCTCCATGAAACTAACTTGTATCGGAAGATTTAATTTTATCATTGCATACATGTCTCATATTTCTATAATTTTATATTTCTATACACGTTTTATATTTCTATATATATATTGTTCATTATATTAATATTTTTACCCTAATCACATATTGCATACTATTTTACTATTATTTTTATTCTTCATCTACATTGCTTGGCCCTAAATTATACTCTTTTGTGTTGATGGGCCGTTAAGCACCATTCCATTCCGGACACATATACCATGCAAAACATCTCCTGCACCGTCCATAGCAGGCGGTAGGGGGTGTTTGCTGGATACGTACCCGCAACTATAGACCTCTTTCCTGTGATTTTCAAAATTTCAAAGAGAAGTGAGACAAAAATTTACAATTGCTTTAATTCGTACAGTATACTTGTTGGCAGCAACTGCAAAACTCCCTTACCATCTGTAGCATTCGGTACGGGAAATTTGCAGAATTACTACCTGGAGCTGTATACGGTACAGGAGGTTTTGTATGCAGTTACGGCCAGCAACTAAACTGTTGCCCAATTTTATGCTTATTGCTATTAGGTTATTTCGCTACTAGAAGCAAGCGACACAGTAAGCGGAATGAAACCGTGGGATACCTTGCTCTAATTGTAATTCATACTAAATGTCCGTGCGCGTCAAGTTACACTATCAAATATGCTAGTGTACCGGTAATTAGTTTTGGCCAAGAAACATTTTAGTCGCACCTCAATGACAAAGAGACTAACGAACCAAGTAACCAAGTTACCCACTGTTAAGCTCATTGTAAATCATACTAAATTTCTGTAAATTTACAGTATCACTTATAGTGATGTAATTAGACCAACAAAAACAAGTGACAGCCTTTTACGTTTGCGGTAAGACTTGTCGCAGGATCATAGTTCATTTTCAGGACACTATTCAATTGTTATTGACAGTATAATCCTAATAAACAGTTAATGCATCACTCAAAGATCGGGAACATGAAGAATGTACACACTGTAATCCGTTCAGAATATCACTAAGCTAATGTTTGATGCCCGATTTGCGATTACCGATTGGCCTATTATGTAAAATGAAACGGGCTGTAGCTTGGCGACTACTGGGCCTCACAACGGATACGCCATGGTGCTGAGTTAACAAGTTCACCTTTAGAAAACACTGGCAATATAAACACTGAGTCTGTCCGTAGTGATACAAGGAATAGGAAACTAATAAGACAACTATAGACTAGCTCAATGACAACACCATGATATTTACCAGTAAAGTTAATTATAACTGTCTCAAACCTGAACACACGGGATTCTTTCATCATTTCAATCAAACCCCGAGTGGCTCCGCAGGAGTGGTGGTTGTATGGGAGGGGCACCACAAGTATTCATCATGGAGATTCGTTCTGCTGTGAACTCAGTTGCTGCAAGTTCCGCTCACTTTTCCTTGAATTCATCAACACTTCTAGCACAAAGCCCGGCGTGGTTCACAGCTCGATCACACATCGTCTTGCATCTTTTTGGTAACAGTGCCGTGGCCCCCATTGCAGTGCTTCGCAGTAAAGGTATGACCATAGGCTTTCATCTCCTCGCACAGGATGGAAACCTGGCTGACCGACAACATTTTGGAACGTGTTCTCTTCTTTGGCGTAAGTTCCATGTTTTATGTTTTCAATACGCACTCCCGTCTGATGACAGACGACAGATACGACGAGGAAAGTCGGAACCGGAATTAGTATTGCAATGCATTGTGGGATGACTTGCACTGGTTTGGTTAATTTAGTGTCGTCTATTTCCTTCGCAGGGCTGGACACACGTTGAAACCAATGTTTTAGCTGGAGGTACCTGTAATATGTTCCCTTCGCAGGACTGGATATACACTAGCTTTATAGTCACGGCTTAGCGGGGTCGCGAGAGTGGTATGGCTGGAATCTGACTATAGGCGGTAGAGCTGCTTCGCGCTCCAATTGGAATGCTCCAACACCAAGGCCATAGGGCATCCTCGATATCCGGCAATCACAGTCGCTACGTCTCCAAGGAAGGCCGGTGTATTTGTCGCCGGGGACCTTGGGTTGAGGTATGGAGCAGAAGGCAGCTTTTGGACAGCCTTGATTTGTCGGTCGTCGAAATGCTGGGCAAGTCCGGAATAGCCAAAGTGACATCCTGGAAGTGAGTACATCCGACTGGTGACTTGGTCCCAAGTTCCTGTAAATGAGTACATGTGAATGAGATGGGTTGGTGCTTCGTTGGCTTTCGGGATCTTAAGGTAATGAAGGTTGAGAGATGAGGCATAATAATCCTCCGGGTCTCAGAGGTTTCAGCGGCATACATCGGCGGAGAAATTGGATGAATACCGATTCCTGCGTGGGTCGGGTATCCTTGGGTTCGGTGTAGTTGATACCAACTTCACCAAGTGCCACCACGTGTGGACTCTGGACGACGTGCGTTATATGTAAGGCATGGCGTGGATGAAAGTCGACAGCACACCTGAATCCTGGTACCAATGTCAGTTGGTCTGGGTACGTGGTCGGATCGTAGAAGACGGAAATTCCTCCAGCGTTTTCCCGAAAGCTTCCGGGATAAGTTTTCATCAGGTTTTTTTTATATTTGCAATACACCACTAATCTACATTCTAATCCGTCTAATCCAGCTTATGATACTATCTTTCATCGAACTACAGATGCTGTATTCGATAAGAAATCAACCTTCAACATTGTACAACATGAAGCTTCATCTTTTACTTTCATCTGGCAAGGACATTATTTTTTGTCGACTCCCCAGTCATACTGGTGTCAATGGCAATCACAGTGCTGATAGTGCTGCCAAAGCTGCCCTGGAGCTACCGATTTCCAATTTTCCTGTTTGTTATTATGAATATAAATAATCCATTAACTCATTCATCTCTGATACAATGCAGACCCAGTGGTATCTGCTCACATATGAAACCGACTCTGGGCGAATGGACTCCTGGCTACAGACATGTACGCCGGGATGAAGCTGTCCTTAGTCCGTTACGCATTGGACATACACGACTATCTCATTCGTATATGCTAAAAGGTGACCCGCGTCCATGGTGTCTTCTATGCCACAGCGCATTTACCGTGAAACACATCCTACTGAACTGTATCGACATTGTTGATATTCGGCGCAAACACTTTAATGTTACTTCACTTGCGGAGTTATTCCAGGTGGAGAACATTGAAGGTTTGATTGGCTTTCTTCATGACACCAGCATGTATCGGAAAATCTAATTTTTATTTTCTAAAATGTTATCATTGTGTAAATGTTACTCATTTCTGCTGTTCATCATATTGTTATTCTTACCCTAATCATCAGCTTTGCCCTAAATTATATTATTTTGTGTTAGTGGGCCGTTAATCATCATTCCATTCCATTGTTTTACCTATCTACCTATTGCCTACATAATACAATTTTATCATTGTATACGTGTTCCTCATTTATATTGTGTTCATCATATGTTTATTGTGTTCATACTTTTTATTCTTACGGTAATCATTTAGCATTCTAAATGATACTCTTTTGTGTTGGTGGGCCGTTAAGTTCCATTCCATTCCCTGACGTGAGGGAAGTGCGTCGTATGCGATCAACGAACTTCCCAGCTGCATCTTCAAGATACACACTTGGTGCTCCAAGTAGAGCCACGCGACTGTCCCCCATCATATATATATTTCGGATCTTTGATTTTCGCAGGCAAATATATCCTTTTCAGTTGTTAGATCGGAGTGGGGGTATACTCCGGCTCATCCGGATCGTACATCTCGGGCGAACGGATGCCTTCAGATAGTTAAACATCTGGATCTTCCAGAGACGCAGATCTTTGGCGAGACTGGCTGTGCGTCCGTGACCTGGATTGATGAGACGCTGAGCGGCTGTGCGAAGGCGGACGAATGACCTTAGTGGCAAGCCGACGTTTGGTATGGGTGATCATCTGGGGTCGGCTCTGCGTGACTTTGATGGGACGCTGACCGGCTGTATGTACACGACCAGGAATGATGGTGGCACGCTGACCTGCTGTTAGCTACAATAATTCGCCTTCGATGTTATCTACGGCTACAATTTGACCCATTCAAAAAATGTGAGCAACCGAGGTGCATACCCAAACCACTTGCATGTAGGTCAAAATTTAGTAAACTGTATATTTTATACCTTTAAACAAATAATCAGTGATGTAGAACTGGTAAATTGCCAGCTATAACAGAACAGGGAAATTATTTTCAAATTGAAGCCATTTTTTTATCTTGTCGTTGTTCAACATAACGAAATACAGCTTTCAAATTTACAAGACATACATGTAAATGTCAGATAAACACATTGACACGGTAAAATAACCAATTTCTACATGTGCATGTTCTTTATAAATAATTTATTGACACAGCTTTGACAGTTTTATATCGCTAGCATATCAAACACGCCAGAGAAACGATTGCAAAAATAACTCTTCCATGTGTTGCATTAAAGAGATGGGGTTACATTGCTACCCTCGTGGGTGGTATGGTGCGGGGTAGCAAATTTGTTTCTAACCTGCTGTGTGAAAGCGACTGGGTGCCCGCAGCGGTAGGCTGACAGGCGATAGGGTGGTCTTCCGGGGTCGGCTGTGTGATCGTGACCATGTAGTGGCCTTAGTGGCAGACCGACGTGATTCAAACTGCGGTGCTGGCCGGGAACGGAAGGTAGTGCCATGTTCTCAGATGACGACGAAAATAATAGTGTACTCAAACAGGCATCAATCCCAGCGCCATTTTGGGTCATGTACATTATTGAGGTGCCGTTCTAGCAGTTTGAAGATGGCCAAATATTGATGACTAGTGCACCTATTGCATGGCCATGGTCACTTAGTTTCCATATTCTGAAAATAAAAAATGGGAACACTATACATCTTAGGAATGTTGACACGTGAAGTAGTCCTTGTGCCTACAACCACTTTGTTACTTCGCTGATATACGATTTCATGCAATTGTGGTGCACCACCTTAGACTAGGCCTTCGGAGCCCCCTGATATTTATTTACCAAGTCGGTCACTTTGTTTCAAACGAAGTAGGGTCCCACCCAGCCAGGCTGTAGTTGACGAGAAATGCCAACTTTATGCCGACTGCACAACAAAACCGCGTCTCAGCGTTCGAATTTGCTATGCGCGATCCCATGGTCATACCATTGCTTCTGTTTTTCGTTGGTTTAAGACATTTTTGCACGTGCTATTTCAGGAACGTAACCAAATTATACTTTCAATTCGTGTACGTAGTGAGCAACATTATCATTATTTTCTTATTTTTCCCGAGTGATCCAGAAGAGAAAATCCACGGACCAGCTCGATCTCCCTGCCGAACATCATAATGCTTCGTGACATCCCAGTGCTCTCATGCTCTGAGGAGCGATAGGCCATCATCACTAATTGAAGCTTCGGGTCCCAGTGGCGCTGGTTAATAGACACGTGTTTTATCAGCATCGCCCGAAGAGTGCGGTTGAAACAGTCCGGTTCTTGTCAACATCCAAGTACATGTACCTGCACACCTGTTGGAAAACAGCCGACAATAACTGCCTCCCCTGGTATGTGTGAACCTGTTGTATGGTAACACTGATATGCTGTTCCACGAAGAACTAACTTATGTTTTAGGTGAAAAATTTCACTCTAGCGTAGCAATTCCAGATTTTTCTGACTCGTCCATCTTTTTACCTATATTATTATCTCTTCTAATTTTAGACTTCGGAAAAAAAATATGATGTTTGAGTCAGTCAAACAGTTTATTTTTTACATTGACAATTGTTTTTCATATTGACTGATTGATTGATCGGTTGATTGATTATCTGGGTATTGATGTTTGGTTGATTTACTGGGTATTTGTGATTGATTGGGAATTGCCGATTGATTTATTGATTTCTTTACTGAATGCTTGCTTTCCAAAGTAAGTGTGGTTTTATCGCAGTCAATGACACAAACGCCCCCTAGCATTAATTTAAGAGAAACTCGATGTAACAGGCAAACCTCGATATCATGAGTTTATGCAAACTACCTTTGCAGCAGCAGACCACTTGTGGATATGAATGGGATTGAACTATATTTCGATGATCGAGGACACTAATGATAATAAGTAATGATAATCGCTTTCCAAAACTATACACACCTGCTTGAATGCATGGATGAGAACGAAACAATATTGGACGGACCGAGTACATGCATGAAGGAATTAACGAATGATTTTTGAAAAGATAGTATGTAAGGCGAGCGAATATGATGAGTTCATTAATATAAGATCAACCGATGTTGTGCAACTAGTGGTTATATGTTTTCACCTAGATTGTTCTACTTCATTTTGCATTTTTTGTGTAACTGTTACAGCACTCGCACTCGTGAGACGTAGTCAATACTGGGTCTGTCTTCGCCGTAACTCTCCCGACACATAACCACTAGTTTTTATTGCCCAATCCGCTTGTTTATCGCAGCCAGAAAGAAACCCAGTGAGAAAATATCCGATTCAAATGACGACTTGGAGTGAAATGTCTCCGGTGCTACCTGGAGGCACCGAGTTTCTTGACCGATTTCCTCGTCTCTATATATCCTTAGCTGTTTGGTGGGACGTTAAACCCTTTCACTTTTGACTGTTTTCTTCACTCTTCGCACACTGATTCCCACTTTATATGACGCCAATCCGAAATCAGTTAACGTGACGTTTGCGCTCGATTTATGCACCATGATATCCGGTTTTATGTCATTGTGATTCACATCAAGTTCGTGTATTCTACGCAGAGCTGTGGCCATATTCAGCGCGATCACGATGAGCAGTAATTTGTCCATGTTGACCTTGTCGCGGAGACGGTCATCCAAGGTGACGACATCGGGGACATGGCGCTGGATGATTCCGTAGTTGATCGCATAACGGACGTTCTCAATGACACCGACCAGTTCGGGTCTCAGCAGGAAGAGCAGCTTCGCTTTCATCTCCATATCTTCGTTAGTCGACGGCTCCGCACATATCTCCTTACAAACCAGCAACTCTCATGTGATCATGCATTTGGTACCATTTGGTACCATTTGGACCATTCCGTGCACGCCATGGCCTAGTTTCTGAAGTTCGTCGTATTATGTGCACAACACGTCTATATCAGAGTTGTACAGTTCTTTGACCTCTGGAATCGCCTTGTCCAGGTCTGCACTGGCTGCTTTCTCCTAATCGCCAGGAGATTCGGGAGATGACGTTTCGGTATCAGAAACGTCAGGGAAGTATTCTGTCGCAATGTCTCAATATCAGGCACGTATTCGGGCGACGATGTTTCGGTATCAGGGTGGCATTACATTCACTTGCGGAGTTATTCCGGGTGGAGAACATTGAAGTTTTTCTTAGCGTTCTTGAAACCAGCTTGTATTGAAAAATTTGATTTTTATCATATACAGTGCATCCGTAGTCTAGTTTTCAGCGAACATGTGCGATGTAAAGGCGGTGCAGCACCTTTCGGTCGGCACCCCAGTCATGATTTGCTATGACTGGCATTAAGTTGAGTGCTTTCTGGCATTTAGCTTTCAAGTATCGCAGATGAGGTTTAAAAGTCAGTTTAGGATTTAAGATAAGCCCAAGAAATTTCTGCTCCCGAACAACTGGGATGGGTTGTGTTTCCAGTTTAAGTTCGGGATCAGGGTGATCTGAAAACTGTTGTTTTTGTTCTTTATCTGCATTGCTTGGCCCTAAAATATACCCGTTTGTGTAGATGGGTCGTTAAGCACCATTCCATTCAATGTTAAGTTTATGAGTTTGTGACATTGACCTTGGGGTTAGCGGGGGTATGATGGTCGTGGATTTGTCACAGCATGATAGAGAATCATTAGAGAAAGGCATGTGTGAAATATCAAGACGTTTAGTGAAAGCAACGTTAAGTTTATGAATTCACTAAGATTGTGACCTTGTCCTTGGGGTTGTTAGCGGTATGATGGTCGTGGATTTGTCACCACAACATGATAGGGAATTATTAGAGAAAGGCATATGTGAAATATCAAAATGTTTGGTGAAAGGAAACGAGTTTTTGAAGACAGGCGGACGAATGGACGGACAAACGCTGACTACGACGCTTTGGGTATGACTTTGGCAAAATCGACACGATGTCAAATGAACGCAGATTGTGATTATTTCATGCGCCATATTTCATTAATATCCGTTACACAATAAGGACAATATAACAGAATACGTACTTTGCATCGGATGCACTTCTGGAAATTTCAGTAATTGTTGTTGTTGTTGTAACCACGTGATCATGCACCTTGTTGCATGGCAAAATTGAGAAATTCTAAGTTCAAAAGGGGGAAATAATTCATGACCCGGCGTCAAATAAAAAATCGATATCACTTTGCATATCCGCACACCATAACGAAGCCACATACCACTATTATGGTTTAAAAGTTTTACTTTTTACAAGAAAAAAAATCAGTAATTCTATGCTTATGGCTTTTGCGACCAGTCTAGATCCGAATGCAATTAAGACAAGCCATGGGATTTTGTACTTTTGAAGATGTGCAATATCTGATGAAAAATACTTACAAAATGTACGATATTTTCCGTAAATGACGTCGAAAGTTGACGAAATGTCAACTTTCGACGTAATTTACAGAAAATATCACAGTTTCTGTAAATATTTTTCTTGAACAAATTGCACATCTTAGATAGGAAATCACATGGCTTGTCTCAATTTGAAGTCCAACCATAGTGATACGCACACTAACGCAATGTTGGCCAAATAACGTATTTAAGTGTTGTAATTTTCGATATAAAAAAAAAGTCATTAATAAACTGTGTATAGCTATACAATACCCGGAGTAGTAGATATATTCATATCAGATTATATTAAACGAGTTTACTAATTTCATAAGAAACGAGGCTATGCCGAGTATCTTAGAAATCACTCAACGAGTTTAATAAATATCATATTAAATCATCACACATGTTATATTCTATTTATTGCATAAGTACATCTTAAATTGAATCTGTACCGGTCACCAAACCTGTTTTCTTTTGAGAGCTAATTTGCATATTTATTACACTATTGTATTTGATTTTATTACACTGTGTTAATAAACTGCCAGCGCCCATTTTATACAATAAATAGCAATACATTTAAATCGTTTCGTTAACATTTTCGAGCAAACACCATCCATTATTTCCTAATCTATATTTCTTGTTAGAAGCATGACGAGTATTTCTTTCATGAAATGGCGAACAGTGCAGATCCTGATCAGACTGCGGATGCACAGGCTGTTCTTGATCTACACTGCTCGCAAAACCCATGAACCCCATTTCCCCAGTCAAAGTCATATGCATGTTAACTATACATGATTTAACCCTTCGAACCCGAAAGCCCGCTATATCGGTTTATGCAAACAGTGCAGATCCAGATGAGCCGGCTCGTAACGATCCGTCTCACCAGGATCTGCACTGTTTGAAAGTAATTTTCATATTTTTGAGAACAACTAATACCCCCGTTTTATAAATGGAATAGTCTGAAAATCATTTTGCGATGATTGAATTGG
>CM055271.1:90254974-90320443 GCA_029237695.1 Conchocele bisecta | reverse complement strand
GATGATTGAATTGGTTGCAAAATTAACATATGCAGCCCATTCAGTTACTTAGGGGTGAAAGGGTTAAGTTATAAACTATTCCCATTTCCCCAGTCAAAGCCACATAAACCTTACATATTCATGGTGTAAGCTATAAACGATTCTTTGTGCAAATCAGGAAGTTCGAACTAAATGTATTGATATCTTAAATTACATGTGAGTCGACAAATAAAGGTATACACAAGCTCGATTATCTTTTGTTTTTGGTTGGCAATTTGCCAACTTGAAGTAATAATATAAGTGTACACTGAATACAGGAACCGGCAGTTATCACGGCCATAGTCATAATCGGTCGTATAAAACTGCGATCGTAACTCGAACGGGATGGATTTTCGTTTTATCTGTGTTGTTGTTATTTCGTCGGTATTTGCTGAAGGTAATGTTTTATTTTAATCAACTTTCTCTTTGTTTATACAGTCGAACCTGTGCTAAAGGCCATCTCCGAATAGCAATTACCTGTTTATAGCACCCACACGTTTGTGTTCCCTATTATTAAATTACTACATTAATGAACCTGCGAACAAAGGCCATGACTGGGCTTTATTCGCAGTATTTGCTGTATACAGAATTCTGGGCTCGTGTCTTTTGATCAGGCAAGGCCAGGAAACGCGTATGAATTCCGAGGAATTCTTACCGTGTCCGAGCCAATACATTTATATTTATTATGCTAGCCGATGGTCAAACATACACTAGTTTTTGTTGAAATGAACACGGACTTGATTACACTGACGGTATTCGGTAACGTCATGTGACACCGTTCGACAAACATCAGTTTTCAATTCGTTGTAACCCGGTTATTTAAATCGGGGCAATGCCTGATACGACATTAGGCCGTACAAAGAAGCCGCTGTATAAAGTTGGACAAACTATTTAAACAATGTCTTCCCATTATAATCACCAGACTAGTTTTGACAATATGTATAATATAATAAACAGGTGAGCGATATAGGATCACAATGACCTTCTTGTTTAACCCTTTGAACCCGAAAGCCCGCTATAGCGGTTTATGCAAACAGTGCAGATCCAGATGAGCCGGCTCGTAACGAGCCGTCTCATCAGGATCTGCACTTTTGCTAGTAATTTTCATATTTTTTACAACAAAAACACACCCTTTTCATAAATGGACTCGCCAGAAAACCATTTTGTGACGGTTGGATTGGTTGTAAAAGTAGCATATCAAAATCCATTTCAGTTACTTAGGGGTGAAAGGGTTAAATACCAATTATCTGATTAATGGAACAGCCCAGACACGAGTTGGTGACTATCAATGTCAGACAGTTATGGGCAAAAGGGTTAATCACGTATTCAATACAACATAAATTATTTCTGTTGCTAGGCAATGTCGATACCTACGGAGACATTATGCTACTACGTCCCACGGGTAAAAGTGGGAGAGACGGCGAAGGTATGTATCTCATATTTTAGGCCAGGTATTTTAGAATTTGTCAAGGAACATTGTGAACAAGCTAATATTTTTTGGATTCACAGGGTGATCTGGAGTAGCATATTATGGACATTTCGCGCTACCTTTTAGCTTTCATACCGGTGGAAATCAAAGTGAAATACAATGTAAACGTATGGGGCTATATTACGCGATAACTCTCGTCTAGAGGGTAGGTGAGAGTTATCGTTCTTGATCCGTTAGGTAATAGGACTTCCGTCCCCTTCATCTTACATGTTCCTGCTAAAATGGGGCTTATTCTCAGTGAGACCGATGTACGGGGCGTTTTGTAACCAGAGATTAAAGCGGGTTTCCTCAAGTACCTTAGTCCACGAAATTATATAATGGTCATATGTGCGTGCGTGCGTGCGTGCGTGTATGTGTATGTCCGTCCGCACAATAATTTACGTTATTAGATAAAATGAGTGGCGAACAGCGTATATCATAATAGGAATATATTAAAGAAAATCTACTGCAAATCTGACGTCACAGATTATGTCACGTCGGAAAATCTGGTTCGTAAACCACGTGTTCCCATATCCTGTGACTTGTGTAATATAATTCCGGCAATCAGGACGACTCCAAGCCTTGCTTCCCTGGGTCCGGCAGGAGTTACCGGTAATCTCGATAACTCTTGGAAGCCTCGCTTCCTCGTGGCCGGGGCTATGGGTCTTTATTCGTGTCGATGGTACTCGTGTGTGTCCGGGACGTTATTTGCCGCCGCTGGCATTGGTGGCGCTGCACGTCAGTGGCATAAATACTTCGAATCTATGATTTTTCGGGGGACCGGGTATGGAAGGTGTTCGAGCCAATTCCCACCCTTAAATATAAGCCGAATAAATGTATGAACTTTTCGGGGATCTATCATTAGCAAGCGAGAGAGTCACTGCTACATATATATATACTGGGGAGTAGTGAACAGGTATTAAAATAAATACCGGAAGTCATCTTCTTGTACAGAGGGTTGTGACTCAACTGGGCGCTGGTACATTGGTATAGCTACAGGTTATAGTTGGTATATAGTAGCTGTTGTTAAGTCGGGATTTGATAGGACTCCGAACAGACACAGAACTTTTAACGAAAGTAGTAAATTCCCATGATCGCATTTGCTGTAATCAACAATCATTTTGACTGTATACTTATTGTTCAACCCAAACAATCCTGAAATACTCGGCATCATTAAATATGTTTACTACTTCTTACGAGGGATGAACGTATGAAATGAATATTTTATAAATATAACGTTATAAAGAGTAAAAAACAGCCGAAAGCCCTGAAGAAATTACTTACAAAAGCAAACTTCGATGATTCATGCACAACACTATGTGTCACAAAATATAACAGACCCAATTGTGATCTGTGCATTCATCTGATAGAAGGATTTACAGTTGCATTCAAATGCGGCACTAGTGACTGCAGTTTCAGTTTCCCAATCAATGACATGTGACGTTCGAAATCTAATTTATGTCATACAATGTCAGGGGTGCAATAATGACTAGGTGAAACGGGCAATATACGTAAATGAGTTACTATCCATAATCAGCAGATAAGAGACCCGACAACGCGAATGCTCCAGGGCAAACAATAAGTAAGTTATAGTTCACAAGTTATTACAAAATTCAAAATGTTAGCTATGACTATTACTAAACCCTTATGTAATCAGTCAACCAACATGTTCTTGTTTGAGATATTTATCATAGTTATTGCGTCCAGGTGCCGCCTTTTCGGTGAAAAAGATCGAATCTTCTATTGGCCATCTCCGTCCAAATCAGCAATGTTACATCGACGCGGGAACTGAAAACAGTAAGTACAACCATTATAGTAGCACCTACTGTGATTCGCCATGACAAAACAAATGGGCTTATTCACTTACTGTTACATGACTGCCGTTATTCGACACCGTGTTCAAACATACAGCGCGTGCTGTTTGACCATGGCTGTAGACAATGCCCATTCCGGGGGCCAAGCCAACACATACGCAATGCATGTGTCTTGAACGTTTATACTTCTCATCCATTCGACCTCTCATAGAATACGGCGATGTCATTTGGGACAATTGCACTTGTGAACTGAAAAATGATTTGGACGCAATTCAAAATGAAGCCGCGCGAATAGTAACAGGAGCCACAAAACTATGCAGTATAGACAATTTATATCGCGACTTAAAATGGGAAACGCTAAGTACCAGAAGAAGAAAACATAAACTAATACAACTCTTTAAAATGAAAAATAATCTTACACCTAATTATCTACATACTATATACCGACTCAAGTACAAAATCGCTACGCCCTTCGCAACGCGGATGATATTCCACATATTCCTTGCCGCACTCAAATGTACAATAACTCATTTCTACCGTCTGCTATACGCGAATGGAACACATTACCTGCAGAAATTAGAAACTCACCTAGCCTATCCATCTTTAAGTATCGAATGAACAAAAATACATCTAAATCAACACAACTTTTTTAACATAGGCAACAGGAGAGACCAAATATTGCACGCTCGCCTACGACTAGCTTGTAGCTCGCTCAACTACGACCTATACCGAAAATCAATAGTAGATTCCCCCTTATGTTCTTGTGGATCGCAAGAGACTGTAGACCACTACCTAACAGCATGCACAAACTATGAACTACAGCGTCAACAATATTTAGCTGGGCTGGATTGTCCAGTCATTGCCGATAATCTTTTAAACGGAAAATGAGCACCTTTCATTAGACAAACACGTGTTCCTACAAGTTCACAAATATATTACAGCAACTATGCGGTTCTAATCGTATTAACTATATTCATCATTATATGTCAGACCAAAATGTATTGCTGGGAGGGGGGAACACTACGCATCGTCTTCATCATAAGTCGCGCCGGCAGCCCCGAGTAGTAAGACGCATGGTACAGTCAGTTAACAGAGGTTATCCGATCAGCTCTCACCATCAAAATCACCACTCCTTTCCTCTCTTTTTTATTTCATTATATTACTCTTTGTTCCTTCTCTAACACTACGTTTATAAACAATATAATCAGTCAAATTTGTATATTGCAATGCGCACTACATATGATTTGTATGTTACACTGTCTTATATCTTGTAGGGAGATGAATTCATATAAGCTTCTAGCTTGTTTTCAAATCCTTGTATTTTGTTATGTAACATGTATATTGTACATTTGCCAATAAAATATTGTTTAAACTAATGACGTTACTAGAACGCTCCATTACGTCACCAGATTAGTTCACAACAGTTTCAATGAAATTTTGAAATTGATGCGGCTGCATCACGCGACGTATACTGCGGCCCGGAATATGTGTATGTAAATCACTGTTTGAATGAAACGGGTTATCAAAGTAGCTAAAGTAACTGCATATATGCTCAAATTACACGATATTTACAACAATGTAACAAGAACGTTCGACCATGTCCAGTTGTGGGTAAGCATTTGCCGTGGCACTGACTTGGGAACTGTTTGAACTCGCGGCCTACGGCATTGGGGTTCAAACAGTTCCCTCTTTCCACGGCAAACGTTTACCCACGGCTGGTCATGGTCGAACCTTATAATGACGAGTATGTATTTGTAGTCTAAACGAGCCTGTGTTCTCCTGTAGATGTTACAGTTTCATAAATATATCTGCAGTTACTGGAACAATTTGATGAGATAAAGTGCAGATCCCCAGATCCTAGCTCGAGATCACCTGTCACTGACGCCGTCTTCATAACTGTAGACGTTATTGATACCTATATATCTCGGAAACTAATGGAGTAATTGTGATGTGATAAGTGAAGATACACAGGAGATCTGCTCGATATAGCCTGTCATTGACACCGTTCACATAGCTGTAGCATCATGAGTCATGAACTATATATTGTCATTTTAGTCGGTGTACATGAGATTTACGGAACTCCGAACAGTCATACAGTGGAACCCCTCCAAACTGGACATCAAGAAAACACATGTGATGTTATTTTTGATGAGTTTCTTGGTCATTTATCTCAGGAGATAATGTCTGCTCGTGATCGCACAAACATATGGCTCAGAATGATCAAATGCCTGATTTACAGTGATACCTCTATAAGCCGGACACACTGGGGACCTTTAGAGAGGTTTCACTGTATTCACCTTGATCCTCGACCTCCGTTAATATGACTTTCCTCATGTCCGTAAATCTCCTGTAGATCTCAAAATAGTCCTGCCAATATTTGGCCATTTTGGGTCGAACCGGAACTTGATGTTATACAATGTTTTTTTTTGTGATTTTGCATATACACACCATATATTATATCCGACGGATTACACTCAAGATGGCGTCCAAGATGGCGTCCAAGATGGCTGCCAAAAACTATAAAACATGATAGTTGCCTTCTGATTTGTGTAAGTAGACCGTTTTCATGTATTACGTATCGTTTTAAACCACATCCTTAAAACGTCATAATGTGTGTTTTGTATCAAGAATAGCATTCAAGATGGCTGCCAGTAATGTACATACTAAAGAAATGTATCACTATGTTTTGAATGGAATGGTGCTTAACGGCCCATCAACACAAAAGAGTATCATTTAGGGCCAAGCAATGTAGATGAAGAATACAAATAATAGTAAAATAGTATGTTAGATGTGGCAGTCTATCAGACAATCAGGGTAAAACTATTAATATGATAAACAATATAAATGAACAACGTGTATAGAATTATTGAAATGAGAAACATGTATACAATGATACAATTAAATATTTTCCGATACAAGTTCGTTTCATGGAGAAAGCGAAGCAAACCTTCAATGTTCTCCACCTGGAATAGCTCCGCAAGTGAAGTAACATTGAAGTGTTTGCCTCGAATATCGGCAAAATCGATACAGTCCAGTAGGATGTGTTGCACGGTAAATGCGCTGTGGCATGGAATACACCATGGACGCGGCTCACCTTTGAGCATATACGAATGCGTTAGTCGTGTATGTCCAATGCGCAATCGACTAAGGACAACTACATCCCGGCGTACATGTCTGTAGCCAGGAGTCCATTTGCCCAGAGTCGGTTTCACAGCATGAAGTTTATTATCTGTGAGCAGATCCCACTGGATCTGCATTGTATCGGAGATGAATGAGTTGATGGATGATTTAAAATCATGATAGCAAACAGGAAAATGAGAAGTCGGTAGCTCCAAGGCAGCCTTGGCAGCACTATCTGCCCTGTCGTTGCCCTTAATATCAGCATGGCTGGGGAGCCAACACAAAATAATGTCCTTGCCAGACGAAAGTAAAATATGGTGTAGCTCCATGATTTGGCGCATAAGTGGATGTTCAAGCTTCATGTTGTACAAAGCTTGTAGTGAAGATAATGAATCGGAAAATACAATTACTTCGCAAAATCAAGAGCAAGTAAAATCGCCCTCAATTCCGCAGAAAATATCCACTATGGTTTGAAAATGTTCAAATTAACGTTAACATTCAATGGGTGTATTAGAACCACGTTTTAGTTTCATTTTGCAGTTCGTATAAAGTCTTTGATTACTATACTAAGCATTGAAATATATACTATCCGAATGATTTCCAAGATGGGCGCTAAAAAACAATGTGTATACAAATATGATAAATTTCAAGTTAACACCGCTCTACTATACTCCATTTTAATGAAATAAATCCTGCATTATTGCTTTGTTCCTTTATTATCTCAACCACATTGTTTATAGTCCAAAATGGCCGCCATGACATTAAACAATGTTGTAAATTCGCTCACAAATGTGATGGTTTATAGTGATTACAAATAAATTCGAATGGACAGTTTGTGATACTTATTTACAACACCCATCTATACAATCTCTTTTGAACTATTGGGTTACTTTCGGAATGTGCAGCCATCGATCGATGAAGACTGCTATATAATAGTAGCAGCATTGTATATATGCACACTGGAAACACCCGTCATGCATTGAAATACTTACTGACTGAGGACACTTGTAGGAACCAGACTGCATACGTATATCGCATACACCAGTAGCCGATTTCACCAAAATTGCAAAGTATACTTACCTAGCACAGTATACTTTGAGGGAGTAATCATTTATTTTCTTAGAAATGCATCATTTCATATAGAACTAACGACTGCATATATTTGACGATTAAAAGAATGCAGAATTATTATACTGAATTTATTTATTAATACAAATTAATAAATTTATCCTTAAATTGAAATTTTCTCCCGCTAAGTATACTTAACAAGATACGTATACTTTGCAATTTTGATGAAATAGGCTACAGAGATTGGTTCATCCGTGGACATTTTACTTTACCACATTTAAAGGTTGACAACAATATTAGATATGATATTCAGTTATTATTTTAACCATACCTCCTATCCGCTCAAATTCGTCTTATGGCGGATGTTTATTTTTGTGGACTCTGAAATATCGCATGTTTATAGGATTTGTGCTTTACTAAGGAACATTTCATTGGAATATTTTAGTGTTAGATGTGAGTAAAGGTACTGTGAAGGCTATTACATATCTCGTTTGAGCTAACATGTGTGTATTCTGCTAAACTGGTCGATTTCTTCGTACTGATATTCTCTGAATATTGATATTCGCCCACTTATACGATTTGTGTATTGGATTTTCTCCTGTGTAGAGTGATCATCGCGGTCAGTTCGTCACGCATGACTGAACATTGGTAAACTATTATATTATTACACTCTAGTTATACGGAGGCATACAGTCTATAACTATTAGCTACCGCGGAGACAGCATAATGACTGCAGTTGTTGATAGCACCATCAGCAGTGTCTGTGAGGCGGAAGACTATGTAGATTCTGTAATGGGGTCTCAGCATATCACATGTGTTGATAGTACCCCGTCTAATAGTCGTAAGCTTCATCTGTCATCGACGGTTAATAGTGAGACTGAGGGCACAAACAATAAGTCTAAACAACGCAAATCCACGCCGCCGTCACCGACTACAGTTAACGCTGCCATACCACCGTCACGGCCGTCAGTGGTCCAGTAAGCGACACCAGTGGTGGCAGCGCCTAAGCAGCCAACATCATCACAGAGATCAACAATTATTTTGATAACTGGGGCTACCGTACATCATGACGCCGATACGGACGTGAATGCAATACTTACGAAAATTTCGGCTGACATGCTACTGATGTGGGAGTCGCTGACAGAGAGAATGAATTCGCTTGAAATTAATCTGGAACGCAAGCTCTCTCAAAAACTCTCCACACTGGTTGATAAATATGTAAACACAGAAATGAAGAAAGTTCGAAAGGTTGTTGACGATCGGCTGTCAGACATTCGGGCTGATATGCGAACCGACTTGGATGAACTTTCGTCAACTGTATTTGGTGTGCAGGATACTATCCGGGATGTTAGGGCACGGCAAAGTCAACACCAATGTCAGAGTAGTGCGTCTGATATGCGTTTGCGTATTGTGGTTCAGAACATGGCTCAGCGCGAACGCGAGAATGTTGCTCTCGACGTTAATCGTCTTATAAAAGACTGTCTTCGAGTGAATGACTTGACGGTCTCTTCTGCTGAACGCAAAAGCAGTGACAATAGGGCAAGGCCGGGAATTGTGGTTGTGACATTGAAAACCATGGATGAAAAGGTGAATTGTATGAGTGCTAAATCGAAGCTCAGAACCTGTGACCAGTACAGAAGAGTTTACCTCAACAATCACCAATCACGTGAAGAAAGGATCATGGCATCTAACTTCCGGACTGTAATTGATGCGCTGCGTAACAATGATAGTAACATCACCATCAAAGAGTCTCGTGTCGTTAGGAATGTTGGCAATAACGAACCTGGGGGCACGGAACACACTGGTAATTCTCGTGACGTCACGGGTGGGAATAGAGATACGCGGGCAGACTATACTGGCCCGGTCCCGCGTACACGCTCTGATGGACGCTACAACCGACCTGACAACGACCGTCCTTATGGGTCTCGTGGTTTGGCGCGCGATGATGACAGTCGGCACGGTACAGATGACTCGTACCAGCGTAATTCGCGTTCTGACGGCAGTCAGTGGGGTTACGGCGATCGGCGGCGCGGTAATGGTGCCCGTGGCGGTGTGGTCGCTCGTACAACTAGCTAAAACTTGGGGTTTGGAATGTCAACGGTTGGTCTGCGAATGAGTTGTCAAACAATTGTTATGTAAGGACTTCTTGTGTGCAATATTTAAACTGTGATATTATTGGTATTGCAGAATCTCACCTGGTGGGTGACGCCATATCTTTACCGGGTTATACCTGGTTTGGTAATAACAGACAGGAGTTGCATATGCGTGCTAGGAGAGGCTCTGGAGGAGTTGGTGTCTTTATACCTAATACTATCAAAGTTGTCACTCTCGGAACGTGGATGCACTCTCTTTCTTTGATACATTGATGGCTGATGTTTACATATATCAAAACACTGGGGTGATTATGATATGCGGTGATTTTAGTGGTAGGTGTGGACATAATGATGATTTTATAGTGGGGATTGATAGTATTCCTCAGCGGTCAGTTTTGGATTTGAAAACAAATTCGTATGGAGATATGCTTATCGAATTTCTAATAAACTGTAATTATTGTATGCTTAATGGCCGTAACAGTATCAGTAATTACTTTACTTCAATATCTACAAAGGGGTGTGCAGTTGTTGATTATTGTCTTACTAGTCATGGGCACCTATCTAGATTTAAAGAGTTCAACGTCATGCGAGCGTCAACGCTCATTAATTTGTGCAATGATATCACTGTAATGTCGCCGTCATCACTGCCAGACCACTCCGCTTTGACTTGGATTTTTGAATGTCAGAATGTTCCTGTTACACCAGATGCTTTGCCAACACCATCCGATACGTTTACCAAATTTGATGTATCTGCAGTTCCCACTTCGTTTCTACTTGACAATCATGTGAATATTCACTATGTTGTTAGTGAACTCGAAGCGGGGTTACGAACTCAGTCTGCTATTGATAGTGCGTACACTGATTTATGTGATATAATAGTTAACGAGATGTCCGATAAGTTGTCAAGTGTGTCTATCCCATTGCATTGTGGTGTTTCAAAACATTTTGACCGGTTGGTTCAAAGAGCCAAAAGGTTACAATGGTTTAGTTTTCAGAACCAGTTAGCAAACGAGGCAACACGTAGCCACACTGATGTTTGGAAGACCATTGGTAAGATTGGCATTGGTCATGGTAAATCTAAAGGTATACCGATGGAGGTGGTACTTGATAACGGAGGCATTAGTAATGATGTTAATGTGGTGTTGGACAAGTGGAAACTTGATTTTAGTCATCTTCTAAACGCGGGACAATTTGCTGATATGTCAATTTATGTGAATGAGCTGATCAACGACACATCATAACCTATGTTCAATGATAATATTACATTGTTAGAAGTAAAACGTGTGGTGATGATCAGATCCCTTCTGAAGTCTTATGTAATGACACCAGTATAATATTCTTACATATACTATTTAATTTTATTTTAGTCAAAGTAAAATGCCCATTGTTTGGGGTCACAGTATCATTAACCCAATTCCCAAATCAAGTACCACATATCCTAGGGACCCATTATCTTATCGTGGCATATCGTTAACTTGTTGTATGTATAAGTTGTATTGTTTTATTTTAAATGAAAGACTATCGCGATGGGCGGAGGTCAATGATAAAATATGTGATGAGCAGAATGGTTACAGAAAACGTCGAAGCACCATTGATCACGTGGCCTCATTAACAAACATTATTGATGTGCGTAAGAAGCGTAAACTGTCAACATTATGCGCATTCATAGATTTTAAAAAGGCGTATGACACTGTAAATAGAAATATGTTGTGGAGTAGACTAGCTGAAATAAGTGTCAGTGGCAAGCTATTTGGAGCTGTCACATAATTGTACAGTTCTGTATCGTCATGTGTGCATGTGAATGGTTTTAAAACTGATAGTTTCAATGTCACTACTGGATTGAGACAAGGATGTAGTCTATCACCTGTATTATTAAATCTTTATATTAATGATCTTGCATTGAAAATGACTGCTCTGGGAAAAGGTGTCCGTGTAGGAGATGAACATGTTGCCAGTTTAGTATATGCTGATGATGTTGTCTTAATTGCAGATAATGAACGTGACTTACAATGTATGCTGGATTTGTTGTATGACTGGATTGTAATAAAAGTAACATTGTACATTTTAGACCAAAATCCGCATCGAGAAGCGCACATACTTTTTTATGTGGTGATACTAGTTTAAACACTGTTGATAAATATACATATCTTGGACTTGTACTAGATGAATATCTGGACTATAATGTTACTGCCAAAATGGTTGCACAGAGTGCAGGCAGAGCCCTCGGTCTTATCATTGCAAAGTCTAAGTACATTGGTGGTATGCAGTATGATGTTTTCACTAAATTGTATGATTCAATAGTATGGCCTGTTATAGCTTATGGGGCAGCAGTATGGGGATATATATCATTCTCATGTATCGATGCTGTACAGTATAGAGCTATGCGTTTTTATATGGGCGTGGGAAAGTATACTCCCAGTGCTGCTGTCTCCGGTGATATGGCATGGTTACCAGCTATCATCCGACAGTGGAAATGTATTGCCAATCTCTGGAGTCGTTGTGTAAATATGAGTGTTGACATAATTAATAAGATAATTTTTAATTGGTGTCATAGCGTTAATAGCAGGCAGTGTCAAAATTGGTGTTATACTGTTATCAAACATTTTAATAATTTGCAACTTAATCCATACTTAAATGTTGATACATGTATTGCTAAAACGGCACTTTTAGGAGATCTAGTTACGACAATGATGCATACATACGTTGTTGAATGGCATGACCGTATTAACAGTAATAGCAGCATACGGGGTCAAGGGAATAATAAACTCAGGTCTTATTGTAAGTTCAAAAATAACTTCGAAACAGAAGCATATTGCAAGCTCTTGATTCCATTTAAGCACAGACCAGCTTTTGCCAAGTTTCGCTGTGGGGTTGCTCCCATTAGACTGGAAATTGGACGATACGAAAAAATTGCCCAGGATGAAAGGCTGTTTATTTTGCAATGCTAATACTGTGGAAACGGAAAACATTTGCTTTTAGAATGTGATTTGTACAGTGATCTTAGAACTGTATTGTTCGATAAAGCTTGCAACATTGTTCCGGATTTCTTGAACTTGTGTGATATCGATAAGTTTGTCATCTTATTTTCTAATGGTGATATCATGAAAGAATGTGCCAAAACTTGTTTTAGTATTTTAAAAAGAAGGTGTGGTTTTCTTTATAGATGATCAATATACCGTACGTTAGGTCTTATTCATTTAATCATGTCTTATAGTGTAGATATTGTACTATATTCATGAATACTTGTGTCTTTGTTTATCGTGTTTAGTGTACGTGTACGTCATAGTCATGATACACGCAGTAGGTTACATGTAGTTTGTGCATGTGCGTTATAGCATGTATCAGATGCTGGTGTCACGAACACGTTAGATAACTGTATGTACATATTACCCATGTATTCATATTCATTTTTTATGTGGCAAAACACATGTTTTATAGTGAGTGTAGTCTCTTATAATTATTATAGAATGGCGATGTACTATTTTACTGTATCTATATTGTATTATCTTATGTGTGTACATTGATGAGACTTTAATAAACACATATATACCTATCATAGGCATATGCACCATATCGCAGTGGGGGCTCCAAACGACATAAGACATAAGAGTAGGCGGTGGTAGCAGGTTCCCTGTCAATATACTACATGCAAATGAAATGAACTTCTGTTAAAGAACAGTGAACAGTAGTTGACTTGGAATGTGTTAATTAGTGTCAGTAGCCAAAATGTTTGCCAATAATTAACTATGCCGATTCGTATACACATGTGAGATGAGATGTTCAACTCGCCCAATAAACACCAAGTGCGTCGTGCGTCGTTTCCGCAGCCATCTCTTCCGTTTTCATTAGGTGATGTGTGTATATCTGTGTGTGTTCTATGGTGCATTCCTTGCATTCCTTGCATTCCTTTCATTTGTTATCTATATGGTACAATGTTAGTCATAGAGTGCACATCGATGACTATTGAATACTCTGTGTTTATCACCGTACGCTTGCCTGCATTATATGGTCTTAACTGCTTACATATTTCGATTTACTTGGGCTCTTCGATCTTCTTTGGGTACAGTGTTACCATTCTACTATATGTTGGTCCATAAATCCAACGCTTCACGTTGAAATGTCTCTATACAATATATAATCAAACTGTAATGCCGCTCGCTCAATTTTATCCAATGTAAAGTGGTACCCAGAGCGATGAACATCAAAGAAATGTGTTGCACTTTTTACAAATGCAAATCGGTGCGACAGGATGAACTGTCAGATGTAACGTTTCACTCTACTTCGTACGACTGAGAAGATCCTAAGTGCCAAACTAAAATGTATAACAAAGTTAGCATTAGCGGCCGATTTTGGGAATTCGTTTTAGGATTAACCCCTGATTAATTCCATGTAGGTGGAAAAACGTAGCATTAATAAACTCGTTAATGCGTGAAGTGAATTGATAGAAATCTTCGTACGAACAATTTTATCGTGCGAAGTTTAGTAAAATGTGTCCCTGAATTGCATCTTCTGTTGAACATCTCTAAGACGAACAACGGAGTAGTTCTGCTATCATACATCATACTTTTATTAACACACAATCGATCGCATAGTGGATTTATTCGAAATTAACCTAGATTTCAGAATCCTGGATTAACACCCGTGCCCAGACTATCAAACGACGCCCCAAGGCGACCCGTCGTGGGTCCATAATTACAACAAACCGAACCTGAGTGTATACCGCTAAGTGAGCAATATGTGCAATGATTAGACATCCCAAACGGACGGCCTTATATATTCTATGGATGGCATTTAATGTTTATTGCATCAGAATTAGCAGATTGAACTGGTCCCCGTTGTTGTGGCTCGTCTAAATATTAGTACGCACTCACTTGATTTAAAACCTGAGGAACGGGCCATATCGTTATACAGATAGATGTAAGTAAGGCAAACACATATCCAAAATATAAGTACAACGAGTGATAGATGCAATGTATTGAATAAACCATACGTAAATGCGTATTGCTCAAATCGATATCAATAGGTATTGTGCGATATGCCTGCTGATATGTTGGTAATTGAAATGATCTAATCCGAACGATATAATAGTGTAAAAACATAAACATCAACAACTGTTATGCAAATGCGATACTCATGTTAACATTTAATACACATATAAATAATATATAATACACATATAAATAATATAGTAATATATTGCTTACATGTAGCAGTCAGATATACTATTGACACGTATGTGTCGTCATAATATATAACATATTACACAAGTAACTATAGCTCGTGATATTTTGATATTCATATGGTAATGTATTCTATAGTTCTTCGGCCATCCCGGTTACTCCTTTCGGGAAATATGTTTCAACTATAACACGGTACTTACTTTCGCTAAGCACACACATATATATTGTTCGCATTGTATCATACTTAGATATGCATTTTGTTATCTCCTACTGCTTGCCGATGCTCTTGGACACAATTTGCAGAATGCAAAATGGAGGACTAAACACTTAAATGATGAATGAATTGTACACTAGCATAATGAACTTCCAATGAGACGTCAAATATACATTTTATTCTACATGTTATGGCGGCCATCTTGGACGTGAATTCTATGAATAAAACACATCTCGTTACCATTGTTTAGTCATGTCTTGATATACACTATATGGAACAAAAGTACCGTATAACATACAACATGAAATAAGAGCAATGGATATAATATATATCTTTAATTCTCATGTATGAATATAGAAATATGAATCTGATTGGTCAATTGTAATTACAGCCTATACAATTTGAAAAATTACAGCATATAAAACCTCCGTTTTAGCATATTTTCTATTATCCATTCTGTCATCTTGACCTGTACAACCCAAATTGGAAAAAGAGAATCGACCAACGACTGACGAACGTGACTTGTTAAGTGCATGGTGGCCATTCAACAAATTCCCAACAATATTATCACACCCGCCCAAACTACAGAAGAATATATTGATCATCTCAAATGAAAACTCAATATGCCAGTATCAGCCTATAATTTTACGAATTCCAATGTGCACATACATGACTATGCATAATAAACTGCATTGCAGATGGGTAATCACCGAAATTAGTCGTAAACTCCTGGGAAATTATGTTGACACTTGTTCCGTTGTAAAAAATCACACGAACCCAATAGCTCGGCAGATATTTTGGCATATCTTGTTAATGAATGAAAGCAATTGACTGTTACAAGTGTTAAACTACATGTATACATGTCTTACAAAATGTCCCGTTAATCTCAATTTGAAATGGGAATATGCTTTGGCGGAGTTTCTGCAAACATTTCTGCAAATTCATTTGGTGTGAGACGGTTATCGATGACGACAACAAACAACTGACGTATTAAAAAAACATCACTGTTCGTGATATTCTCCGACGTTTCAGAAAGCAGGGAGCACACTCTAGTGTATTATAATGGGGATTTACGCGATTCTCAGAACATAAAACCTCCCACATACCGCTCCAAATAAAAAACAAAGCATGGTTATCCTCCAACTCATTAGTTTGGACGCCATCTTGGATTATGGAAAATGTTCAAGGTTGACAGAATATCATCCGTCGGATTCTAATAATATGCAAAATCACCAAAACCCCATTGTATATGAGGTTCGGCCGGACAAAAAGACAATAATTGTATATATTATTATTTACTTGATAGACATTAACCCAGCCCTTATAGCCGCCGTGGCCAGTCGGGATTCGAACTTCGGGGACAGTCTCACCGCCGACGGAGAGGGCGATTGCCATGGTAATGTGTGCTATGGGATATTGCAGGTAAGGCAACATGCTATGAACAGAACAGAACAGAACATAGTCTTTATTTTACAAACTCTCATAACAACTAGTGGCATACGTTCGTACGAGCATGGGGCCCGTTTCACTAAACTTCGTACGACCAAAAGGCTGCATATGCTCAATAAATATAAAGCTATCAATTTAAATTTCCAGACGATCCTAAATTTGCACTTACGAACATTTTAGTCGTAAGAAGTTTAGTGAAGCGGGCCCCAGTTGTTTTATGCATGTACAAGTAAACGGCTTTTGTATGATATGTAGGATGTTCAACTGTAACAATTCGATATAAATACCGGTAGCAATGGAGCGAGTGTGTGGTATTTTGAAATACCATTGTGCCTTTAATGCTTGGTATATTAGGAAGTACATGTAAGTCACAGTAATTAATCCGGATCACACTGCACAACACGACACCAGAAAATAGTGTTTGTGTTTCTAGTATCATGTTTCAATGTGTGTGGCTAAAACAATCAGTGGCAACAAAACCACCGTTATCCTCATTTACCATGTACAACCCGACACCGGAAACACGGACATAAGTGTTTCTCGTATCGGGTTATACAGTATGGAACGCCAAAATCTACATGAACTCAAATAAGTATTGCTGGCTCTAAATAATTAGAGCTAGCTTACAATATTTACAGCTAGCTATAATACATTTGGATCCCCATCTCCAATTCATTTGAAGAGCTCTCTAATTCATTTGGAGCTAGCTGAAAATAATTTTGGATTGCTTTGTAGAGAGCATTATATAACTTGATTTGAAGAGCTCTACAATTGATTTGGTGCTAGCTACAAATACGACTCCACGAGCGAAATGGAGAAAAAACAATAAGCACTCCTCCCTTCCCGAGCTTTTAAAATTGTTGTACGCATGGGGTGGCACGATTTACCCAAATCTACCAAAATATTCATGCAATTACTATATTTGTTAATAAATGAAGCTGTTTGCATCATAATAACGATGTTTGTACTGTACTTACATAATATATGTCATTATGTGTCCATACCAGGGCCCATTTTAATGTTTTGATTCAAAATGAAAATATTTGTATATGAAATTAACACGGAGGGGAATCAAGATTTGTGCAGGTGGCGGTTTTGGGTACAGTTATCATAACTTTCTTATTATATGAAATAAAGCACACGGAACGCGCAAAATTGTATAGTATCCTCGACTTCTCAACGTTTCCCGATCTTTCTAGACCGTTTCCCAAACACTTCGATACAGTTTGCAAACAACTGAACAATTGACGTGGTAAGTCCACAGCACTCGTGGAAATTGTACTATTTTAGCTCAGTTGTAGACGCACATGTTATAACGGAATAGATGTGTATATAATAAAAATGCATAATCACAGTAACGGGAAATATTAAGTATAATAGCGAGGAAGCTAAATTTGCCACATGATAAACTGGACATCATGGAAACGGGGTGGATAAAGCGGACAGAGAGAAGACCCCGCTTTTATTCGAGCGCTAGTGAAGAATTATACAAGCATCATCCAGCTTTTATGCAAATAAGCTTATGTCGGTCCCAGCACATATTTTGCGGGTTGAACTTTTTAAAAACACGGGTCTTACGCCATAAAAAATAGTTCCAACGGCTAGATTGCTTTTCATTTACAGTGTAATATATGTTTTGTTTGCTTTTTGTTTCTGCTAAATGTATGTTATTGCAAACGTTTCTGTATGCCACATAACCATTAATTCCGCAGAAGGGCGTTTCTTGGACTTAGCCTCCTTCACAGATCCTGTTGGACGCGCACGATTTCCTAGCGACACATTATTATCCGATTGGTCATTCGAGACGATATGTCACGGGAACGCCAGCAGAAACCGTTTCAAGTTACCTTATATCGCTTTCAACACAGCTAAAAATTCACAAAACTCCCGACAAACGCTGGCTATTCCGGTGTGGACTTGTGCATTTTCCTGAATGCCAAAATTATGGTTATATAGATATGATCCGATTTAATATGGAGATGATTACCAATATGCTGTCTAAACACGAACATTTACATTTAAAATGAGAAATAAGATGCATTGGTGCGGATGTGCAGACTGGTTCGGTTTCATATTGATCTTAATAAGTCGCATTTGTCAGATATAGGTCTGTCATCCGTTGAAGTCGTGTGCACGATTTGACCTTTTTAGGCACTGTGTGAGAAAAACACTAGAGTCTGATCATCTAATGATTCATGCATAATTGCTTCGTAAATGTGATGGGATATATTATATGCATAACATACATGTGAACATTCTCTTCTTACTATATCCTACACAATGTATGGAGTTTCCATTTCGACCATATTAGCGTGTATAAGCCATCAGCCAGCAATAATATGACAAACACATGAATACAATTTGGTGCAACATAATGGTGTGACATCTGACTACAACAATCTATGCCTTGTTGTCATCAAATTTATATACAAAGGTTGATATCTGAAGGGTTTGTTGACCCTTTGTTAAGTTTTTTGAGAATTCAGTAAAGACTGTGTAACAGTAAGAACGATATTCAGTGCTGTATATATATACCTATTACCGTAAATAATAATGTATCGAATCTAGTGACTTGTAAAACAATTATCTGTGTATTGTCACTACTGTCTACTTGCCTGCTATGTGAGTAAATACGGTTTTTACCTGTGGCAGATGCACTTCTAATAGTAGACTGCATCAGTTTGACATTTTACACATTGAACAAGTGTTTATTGTATAGTTTGTGAGTGATGGTAGAAATGTCTAGATTTTTGTGTAGTCTGCTGAAATAATATTTATAGGACGTTGTCGTCCTATATATGTGAGACGTATTGCACAACATTTTATTATATTTTCTGCCATATTATTTGCTGTAGGTGTCAAACCGTCCAAGTGGTGAAACTATCCGATGACATGTACAAACTAAAACAATGGCAGAGATGGCAACTCAATGCTCTGTATAATATACTCTATGAAGAACATGGTCAGATATACTTTATATAGATATTCTGTCACATGTATGATTCAACTACATTTGAAACAAACGGTCACATTCTATCTGGTCCGTCCTTAATAGTCCGCCGTTGCATTATTTTATTCACCGCTACGCGCCTGAATATATATGAAATATATTGATTTTTCAAATCACACTGGCCAATTGTTTAAATTAATGTAAAAATATGCCAAATATGCAGGTAACCAGTTAACTATAGCGATATTTACAGCACTCGGAACCCCTCGCTCCATTCCACAAATCAAGAATAATGAATATTTGACACAAAGTTTGCATAGTTCTGCAGCACTACGCATAATCAAAGGACTGAACGCCCTGGAATTGTAAATTGTTCTAAATATGGCACACAACCGAGAGATTCCTCCGTAGAGGGTGAACTACTACATCACAGAAGTCACTTCCATCTTTTTAGCGACGCTGAAGTAGCTACCAATACAATGAAGATATGATATACTACAACAATCCTCACACAACTTAGCCTGAGTATTTATAACAATGATTTCTGACCTCCTTAGGAAATTGGGTTGTATATCAAAAAGTCGGTCACTGTCTCAAGGATTTAGATATCCTTGTAAACTCGATAGAAGCCTTATTTTTCGAACATATTTTTTACCGTACATCGTGTGTAAAGGTATTACAATGTTTGTGATGAGCATATACATAGATCTATGTGTAAATGTAGTACAGTGTATGTGATGATCATATACATAGATCTGTGTGTAAAGGTATTACTGTGTTTATGATGATAATATACATAGGTTGATGTGTAAAGGTATGACAGTGTTTGCGATGATCATATACATAAATCTATGTGTAAATGTATTTCAGTGTTTGTGACGGTCATATACACAGGTCTATGTGTAAAGGTATTACAGTGTTTGTGAAGGTCATATACACAGGTATATATGTAAAGGTAGTACAGTGTTTGTGATGATCATATACATAGGTATATGTGTAAAGGTATTACAGTGTTTGTAATGATCATATACTAGGTATATGTGTAAAGGTATTACAGTGTTTGTAATGATCATATACACAGGTATATGTGTAAAGGTATTACAGTGTTTGTAATGATCATACACAGGTATATGTGTAAAGGTATTACAGTGTTTGTAATGATCATATACATAGGTATATGTGTAAAGGTATTACAGTGTTTGTAATGATCATATACATAGGTATATGTGTAAAGGTATTACAGTGTTTGTAATGATCATATACACAGGTATATGTGTAAAGGTATTACAGTGTTTGTAATGATCATATACATAGGTATATGTGTAAAGGTATACAGTGTTTGTAATGATCATATACATAGGTATATGTGTAAAGGTATTACAGTGTTTGTAATGATCATATACACAGGTATATGTGTAAAGGTATTACAGTGTTTGTAATGATCATATACATAGGTATATGTGTAAAGGTATTACAGTGTTTGTAATGATCATATACACAGGTATATGTGTAAAGGTATTACAGTGTTTGTAATGATCATATACATAGGTATATGTGTAAAGGTATTACAGTGTTTGTAATGATCATATACATAGGTATATGTGTAAAGGTATTACAGTGTTTGTAATGATCATATACATAGGTATATGTGTAAAGGTATTACAGTGTTTGTAATGATCATATACATATATGTAGATCTATGTTCAATGCTGAAAGTATATTGTAATGAAGCTCTTGTACCGTTTCACACGGGTGAATCTTTGTGACTTATCTGAAGCAAAACGGTAGTCAGTAGTAACCATGAATCGATAGATGGGATTAACGTCATTACTCACGTGGCTTTCCGATAGACATATGACGCAATAGCCATATAACAAAGTTCAAATCAGCCTGGAATTTCCTGGAGTTGATGTTTACGATATCGGAAACTTATATTCCAATGAGATTATTAGCCGTCAAACGTATGTTATACTAGTTATAATCTTAGAAACCAAAATTATATTAATATTCCCAACACACGACTAGAGGTATACAAATGTTCTTTCATACCATCTTCTGTACGCCTTTGGAATGATACTAATAATATGCTGAGAAATGCTGACAGCCTTAGACAATTCAAAACAGTATGCATTGAATATTTATATACACAGTACGATGTTCCTCCCTGTTCTTTGGAAGGTATCTATTTTTATCCGTAATGTATGCGAGAATTCGTAATAAATGTAGTGACTGTAGTGTAAATAATGATCTTTGTAATAACCATATTAGAGACACGCCCTATTGCGATTGTAGTGAAGTAGTAGAAGATGTTGAACACTATTTCTTCCAGTGTCCAAAATACTGTACACAGCGTATAGTTTTGCGCCAATCATTGCTGCAGCTTTATCCTTTAAATACGGTCATGCTATTAAAAGGTACACCTGATGGAAATCAAGAAATTAATACGGTTATTTTTAAATCAGTACAGGAGTACATTAAAACGACGAAACGATTTGATTAACGGTTGACTGGTGCACTGGACGCAAGCTTTGTCGGTACATTTGGGATATATTCTTATTAGATTAGAGTAGGCTCAATTGCTCATTGGGCATGGCTACTCTAGATTACGCTCACCTGCTCTAAGCTATATTTGTATGTCAACGCTGCTTGTATAGTGTATACCACTTGTGACTCTCTCCCTCTCTCTCCCTCTCTCTCCCTCTCTCTCTTCTCTTCTCTCTCTTCTCCCCTCTCTCTCGTCTCTTCTCTCTCTCTCCTCTCTCTCTCTCTCTCTCTCTCTCTCTCTCTCTCTCTCTCTCTCTCTCTCTCTCTCTCTCTCTCTCTCTCTCTATCTCTCTCTCTCTCTCTCTCTCTCTATCTCTCTCTATCTCTCTCTCTTACTCTCTCTCTCTCTATTTCTTCTCTCTCTATCTCTCATCTCTCTCTTCTCTCTCTCTCTCTCTCTCTCTTCTCTTCTCTCTCTCTCCTCTCTCTACTCTCTCTCTCTCTCTCTCTCTCTCTCTCTCTCTCTTTCTCTGTCTCTCTCTCTCTCTCTCTCTCTCTCTCTCTCTCTCTCTCTCTCTCTCTCTCTCTCTCTCTCTCTCTCTCTCTCTCTCTCTCTCTCTCTCTCTCTCTCTCTCTCTCTCTCTCTCTCTCTCTCTTCTTCTCTCTTCTCTCTCTCTCTCTCTCTCTCTCTCTCTCTCTCTCTCTCTCTCTCTCTCTCTCTCTCTCTCTCTCTCTCTCTCTCTCTCTCTCTCTGAATAGTAGTAGCTAGGTGATATCATTCATTAGATTTGTGATATCACCTTTAGCGTTGACTCAATTATATCAAATGAGAGATATCACATAAATTATTCGAATGAATGATATCACCATGTCGTAAGGGTAGTATCACTGATTCAAAGAGAAAGAGTCATATTATTTTGAATTAGCGATATCACGTATCTGAATACATTAATATCAGTCATTCGAATAGGTTATATGTAGGCCGTCAGCCAAAAATGGAAACCCTCCCCCTGGGGTATTATTGCAGACATATATTGTCTGAAACTACATTCAATAACACGCTGGATGAATGGTTGGCACCATTTTGAAGTATACCATTCGACTATTATTTATTATTTGAAACAAGTGATATGGCAGTTTTGTAAGTTTTGTGATGTTTTAATAACAATACAATGGACTAAGCTTCAATTAAATAATATCTTACAATTCAGATAAAAAGATGTGCATGTTTTATTACCCACTGAATTTCAATGGCTAAACATCTACCTAAATAACTCTGTATTTTCTCTGTGGCAATGGCAACTAGTAGTACTTAGTAGACATGTTCATTCATGTTCATTGCATATATGCCGATTATCTGATGTCTGCTGTCGATGATACAATGTTAAACAAAATTTTCACCATTCCCCACCCACAAATATTACACTGGAAATTGTTACATGTAATGCATTTAATTTATGTGGTGCGCTGTCAGTTACTTATAAATGGTTTAAATGCATATGCAACTGCTAGGTACTAGTAATAGTTATCCGTATACACTTCAGATACAGTGTGTCCGAGTGTTAGTCCGTCTGTCAGTCCGTGCATTTACTTAGTGAAGGTATATAGAGGAACTCTAACGAGATTCCATTTGATATGAGATTTATGAACCGATCTAACGAGTTTCATAAATCTCATATCAAATGAAAATGAGTTTGAGATTCTGTTTATCACATGACTTCACACCCCAGACAGCAGAAAACTTGAGAGACATCCAATACTTTCTGTGAGAAGACGCCATTGACTATTTTCGCATCACGTTGAAAATCTCCACCGAGAAAAATAGTTTTAATACTGGCAACAAATATATCATAAATGTGCCATCGTATAGGTTCCCGTTCTTTGTAAGCACTTCATATTACCAAACGGGAGTGCATTTTAACAATTGTATTGCTTTTCTATGTGTAGTACAAGTGTCAACTGTCTTGAACAGGATTTCCCAGGATTTACGCCTAATTCAGATGATTACCGTTTATTATGTATAGTCATGTACGTGCACATTGGAATTCGTAAAGTTATAGGCTGGTACTGGCATATTGAGTTTGCATTTGAGCATTTTTTAGTAAATTCTTCTATATTTTGGGCGGGTGGGGTAATATTTTTGGGAATTTGTTGAAGGGCCACCCTGTCCCTGAAGTCATGTTTGTCAGTCGTTGGTCGATTCTCTTTTCCGCTTTGGGTTGTACATGTTAATATGACAGAATGGGTAACCGAAAATGTACCGAAAATTATTTGGGAAATATAGATTTGGATTCCCCGCCGCTGGCCATTGTTTACAAAAGCGCGTAGGGTTATACAATTATGTCAAATTGTAAAACACAGACTGGTAAAACGGAGATTGTATATGCTGTGATATTTCATAGTGTATAGGCTGTAATTACAATTGACCAATCAGATGCGTGCTTTATATTTTTGGTGCATTAGAATGAATGATTTGTAGCACAAATTGCTCCATGTATGACACAAAAATAACTAAACTATAGAACATTAAGATAGCTGTAAACAATAGAAGCATCATAAGTTGCAATAAAACTAGAACAACATTGTGTACACTTTCAACATGGCAGTCATGCAAGTAAATTCGTTTGTTTGACATAATAATACAATTAGGTTGTGGAACCGATGAAACTGATATAATATATATTCAAATTCCAACTAATGTACTTATTAGTATTTATTGTGCATTCAAATATTCTTCCCACTGCGTAGTTGGCACATGTACTTGTAAAAACATGTATATAGTAAAAGTGCATAAATTGCTGATATGCTGACAACCAGAGAGGAAAAGCAAATATCTGCATCTCGTTAAGGCAAATAACTACTGAAATACAATATGTGTCATACGACAACTTGTGTGATCCAGTGTGTATGGCCGTCATCAATTACCAGTGTAAGTATACGTCCTTGCATACATTATGGCCATTACCTAATGCATGTAGATATATTGCTCCGTTAGTGCACAATCTCATTAGAGAGGCACCAATTACAATATTGTATTTTGAAAGTTAATATTTAACCAGGATTTCTGACTAGTAACATTTGATAACCTGTAAGGTTGATACACCATTCCATAATCTTCATAAAAACAAAGCAGTTTTAGGTACGTGATCATTCTAAACGCATACATGTGATCTGCTATTATATCTACTATATTCGTATAGCTGTTCTGTACGCATGTAGGAACTACTGTTTTACACATTCAATGTTCTTAATTGTTTCATATGTGTTACTCTACACCTAGTGTGTCAAATTGCCAAAAACCAAAAATGATGTAGGTATGTAATCAACATGTAATAGTTCAGATTGGCATATACCGGTATAGCATTAGGATAACATCATCATTACAGATTTCAAATATACGAGAACGTCGCTGAAATGTAGTCTTTACATTCCATAATGTGCCAAACTGAATATGTAACAAATGTGTCTAAAAGTGTCAATGACTTCTGAAAAGATGATTATCTCCTCCAATCTCATGTATATAATTATATAACTGATGGGCATAATTGCGTCTACAATGCATACAGTTTGATATGTGTATATTAGTATGCATGTAACCTGACAAAGCCATTCTGGGGTATTCAACAATCAATATACATTTAGTCTAGTTTTAAAAGCATGCACATCTGACATGCATACATATAACTACAACATACAACAGGAGACCATATTTGGTGGTACTGTTATTCCAAGATAACCCAGATTGAATATAATACATCAATAGTAGAATACTATTACACAAAGGATGTGCCCATTTTTGTTACTAAATCCGAATTTATCAATTTACAGCAGTCAGATTATTTAAATTACACAAACTCATGCGTTACTACATGCATGTTTTGCCCCCTCCCCCCCCCACACACACACAGAGGACCATTGATATGCGTTTAAATCCCCTAACATGTAAATGTATCCCCACAACCTATTTTGCAAATGTATTAAAATCATCTAACAATATAATATAGCCTCTATCTTGGATTTATAATGCAGTTGAACTTGATGGCTACATGACAATCAAAACACTTAGGCGGACGGTCAGAATCAGGTTTGTGGAAGATGTTTTGTGCCGCATTGTGCCACAGTTTGTGTATTTATCTGGCTCTTTGGTCTCCTCGGGATATATATTTCTCTTAATTGACAACAGGCAATGCCATTCTAGTAATGACCTAAACACACTAGAATCATGCACCATTTGCACATTTGTTTCCTGAATGCAGAATTATATTATGTTCAGCATATGCATACTACACGCAGTGTGTAGCTAATATACATTTATTTATGACATACACCCCTATGTTGCATTGAATACACGTAACAATCCTCGTCTTTCAAATTTAGTACAGTCTTGATGGATACAGTCCATTACTAAAGCAACCAGAGAACTGTATTCAAGTATCTTCTATGGGTTGGCATACTTTGGTGTCAGCACAAGACAAGATGCGGAACCTCCTCGACATAATTGTATTATCAACTATTTTAACGAATGGCATATGTATTGATCGTGTATATATATATATATATCCGTCAATATCACATACTTGTGCAAAGTGGCCATGTCGATGATCATCTTGAAACTGACAGCCATGGTGACAATGTACATGGTTAAGTTTTGGGTATATTAGTTTCAATAATGTTTAATTAGAAAAATAGATACAGCACATGTAGTGTTTAATGTAGAACTGAATACACCAGTGACTGACTGCATGAAGTATTTATCGTTACCATGTATTGTATTATTGGCCAATGTTTGCAACTCACGAACAAGAGTTAATTTAAATTATTGGCACATGTGAAGACATATGTGGGATTCTTACTGTTGGAGAAAGCCATGCATACTTGGAATAAGAATACCCATGCCATCCATCATACTATGTAAAACGATTGAAATCAATCCGTATTTGCCTTTGAAAACAAATAGAATACGCACTATATGCATAGCAATGTTATTTTTGTTTAATTATTGAAAAATGCAGCTTCATCGTCAATATTATTGAACATCTGGTTATTTTGGCGGCTATTTTTAAAATATAATTATAGCATTGTATAGCTGGATATGTATATAGTATCAAGTGATACGATTTGTGTATCAAACTGGTATGAATACATGATATATTGTCCATGAAATGCTGTTTAAAAAACAAGAACATTTTGGCGGCGATTTTGACTTTCTTGAACAATATGGAAGAATATTGCATCAGTATCTCCTGTAATTTATATTTATGGCCGCCATTTGTTCATCCAGCGACTTTTTTTTTAGCGCAGACAACCAGGATTGATAGACAATAGGCTACTGATTCCGAAAATCATACTCACCAAAAATCCCCCGGGGAAGGGCGGGTGGGAGAGGGGTGGGGGTTATTGCTGGCTCAAAATCTAATAGCCTTTCACGTTGAATCATGGTATCACACATTCAAATGCGTGGCATCACGTATTCGAATAAGTCCAAAACGGCACCACATATACTTCTCATTTTTTCTCCAGTGTGACGGTCACCATGATCCCGTGAGCCAAAATTCCAACAAAGAATTCAACTGTCGATCATACCACTGGAAGAGCTGCGACCACTTAAAAATGATGACTAAATACACGCCATCGTGCCCAGCATACCAGCATAAAACAGAAATTCCCGTCATGGAAACCGGAGCAACAAATACAGGGTATACACTACGCAATCAGGCAAACCACATTTATTAGAGACAACCCATGTGATTTTTCGTACCTAAAAACTTGTGCGATTTTACAAACATAACGATATTATCCGTAAATGATGAGGAAAGTTGATGAAACGTTCAGAGCAAATGTGGAATTGTATTTGCTCTGAACATTGTATCATCTTTCGATGTCATTTACAGAACATCACAATTTCTGTAAATATTTTCATAAAAATCTTCTTACGTACAAAAGCACGTGGCTTGTCTCACTCTGGCTAAATAACTGGGTTTATGCCACCAGTCTAGCCCCTGGTCTACTAGCACATTCATGCAGTCTGTCATTTTCAGAAACAAACTCTTCAGAAGAAACGTTATTTTCATATTATAGTCATACCGGTAATGCACATGGCCGGGATATGATCACTGGGGAACTTCCGCTAAGACAAAACTTGAACATAATAGACGAATCCAGTCGGTCGATGGCTGCCACAGAATGTTTTCAAAAAAGTCAATGTGTATACTTTAAACTAGTAAATGTATATGTGTATCTCATAGTGTAGGTGGAATAGCAGCCTACAATAGCGAACCGGGTAGTGTGTCCTCTTGGCCAGACGTGGACAGGTATACTACTGAATACGACTACAGCAATGACGTCATCGTACGAGCGCAGTACCTGAACAAACACAAACACTGGACCACTGGTCAGAACACAGGTGACTGACGCTAACAGGCTTGTATGTTGTCAAGGCACAATGTGTCTCTGAGATAATAGCGTATACTGTTATGTAGTTTTGCATTTTTTGTGCTACATTCTTGTAACCAATGTTTTTTTTGTCATCTTTAGACCACGGAGAACACAACTGGGGTTGGTTCCATTTATTTCGACAATTCCTTTGGCCGCCATCTTGATTTCAAAATGGCCGCCCTTAAATGATATATTCATTATATATACACTTCTAATACAGGTAGAACATTGATTCGTTGTTTGGTGATACTCATCTGTTGACCACAAACAACAACACCAGTGTTATTTTCATTTTGAACAACCCCATGGCGTCCATCTTAGATTAAAAAATGGCCGCCCTGAAATCGTATACAATATATTGTAGTATGCATACCTACATCTATAATGCAGATATAATGTTGCTTGTTTCGGCTATGCCATCTACATACTTCAAATAATAAAACTGGCGTTGGATTCACTTTTTCTGATATCTGATATGGCGGACATTTTGTTTTCAAAATGGCCTCTATGTAAATAATATTTCTTATGTTTTCACTACGTACTGTCTTTAGTAAAGTGTATTTATAGTTAGGTTGAGTTAACTGTTTTGCTACGTTCTTCGAACAAACGTTCTTTGTAGCATCAAAGAAAAGATGAGTTGTTCCTATTTTATTCTAATTTTCAAAATGGCTGCCGTGAAAATCATATAATTCTGATGTAATTCATACACACACCATTTTGACTGATTTTTCCCCCAGACTATAATCATTATTGAAAGTAAAGTATATATGACTAAAGTAAATTTCCAGTCACTGTTTATGACAAACTTGTTAGATTTTGAAATGGCCACTGTGTGTATGCATACATTTTCTTAATTATGGATTTCAATCAGTTTCATCACCATCTCCATTAGTCACCATCTTGTTGGTGTTCCTGAAAGGCAGTACTGGCACAGTCACACTCAAAATGCGGTCAAAGCAGTTGCTTGCATAGAATGTATACCCTATGCAAACTTGTATGCAGGAAAGTGTAGAAGAACTGTCGAAAGGCAGTATTTGTGTGATTAAATAAGAACAAGTTGAGTATGTGTATAATGTTGAGTTGAGTATAATGTTAGATTGATTGCCAACACAATGTTGGAGAGGTTGAATACACTCTATATAATACAGAATTGTATGCAGGAAACTGTAGGTAAATGGCCACGTTGAAATGGCAGTATTGTTTCATGGTCATTATTTACGATTATCATATGGTCTTAAGAGATCACAACTCCTATGTCAATATACAAGTGATCAGTTCCTTGATGGTCCAAGTTGCGTTTCACTTGTTGAAATTGTTATATTATGACTTGACAAAGCCAGAGACACTGGATTATGGTGTGCCACAAAGGCAAGCCAATGGCTAATGCTTCCATTGATTCTCGCAGAAAACTAATATGCTCTGATTGAACATGAATAATGAGGCATGTTATTTGGCCGTAAACGGTTTCGTTATGTGTACGGACTGATTATTCAAGTGGGGTAAGATCACTTGCCTCTCATATCAATGAAATAAATACTCTATTCATGTCGTCACAGATTACAGGATGTTTTACTACTGCTGAAGCAATATGGCCTGTCAATGAAACACATTTCTGGCAAAAACATACTAGTTAATGATAGCCTATCCCACGAGTCAGTATCAGACATATATTCAAACTTTATTAAGGGTATGAATTCACAGGTACATATAGTATTCGCGAACTTACGTGTCAGTGATCACGCGTTGCAAGAAATTGCAAACTTGACTGAGTAAGATGCCCAATTGATTCTGCCAGAAAAACGAATCTAAATGGATAACTCAATTTCAGAACACAATGTCCGCAGAAAATAGTAGCGTTATGGGATTACAGAGATAAACTGAAAGGATCTAAACACATGATTCTGACTCCTCTCGAATCCAAACTGTTGCAAGCAGTGCACAATGGCCATCTCGGCATTCAGACATGTCTTAGACGAGCGCAAAATATTATGTCCTTGTGAAATGGTAGGAAGATGTTCAATTGAAGATAGAAACTGAAATGCCAAAGAAACTCTGATATCACACTATGTATCTGGCCGCTCATGACAAACTGTTGCTACAAACATTTCCACATGAAATGCAAGGAATTGCTGGTAGCTGTTACAAGTCACACAGCACAACATTCGGAATGGCCATTGGACAATTGAAAGGGATTTACAGTAAGCATAATGTACCAGGTACACATGTGTCAGATGAAGTCTGCAAATTGCCTACCAGGAATTTGCTGATTGTGCAAAAGAATGGATTTTTCTTAATGTCACGTGATCTATGTATCCAAGGTCCAGTGGGTTAGCTGAGCGAACAGTAATCATTGTGAAACACAGCTTCGTGAAAACAAAAGTTGAATATACAGACCTATATTTGGGTATACTGGAATATCGAAACTCCCATAACCGGCACCGAATGGTCACCTGCACAGTTATTGATGGGACAGCGGCTTCTATCCAGTTTACTGACCACGTGTGAGCAGGTATTTCCAATACATGTTTTGATTTGTGACAAGATCAGATGCAGTCATCCACAGAGCAAGAGACGCTATGATAAATTCATAGTACATGTAGCTTTAAAATTAAAAGAGCTAAACATTGGCGACCAAATTTGACCCCATAAAGACAACAAACTGTTGAGACCAGATGCAGTCTGCTAGCGCAATGCCAGTTCTTACAGACTGCAGATGGTGCATCATATCGCCGTAATAGACGCTTTCTCATGAGGCAATGGAGAATATGAATATTTACCTTTGCAATGCAATATACAATGCCATAATATACATTTTATTGAATAAAATGGATGATTTGCCATATTTTCATCTTCTTATTTTAAAGGCAAACACATGTACTGATATCATTTGAATAAAACATAACTATAAGCCACAACAATACGTGATACGTGATACATGTACATGTAAATACGTAATACAACAATACGTAATATATGTAAATCCTTGAAGTGGCAATGTATGTGACTTATATCCAGCGGCCATTTTGAAGATAATGGTGGCTGGTACCACAGTACTAGTTAGCAATAATCTCAACAGTTTGTGTTCATTATATTATTATTATAAGCAGAAGAAACATACAAAATATCACCACTACAATAAACATGTATAATTAATATTATATTGTCAAGTTTAAATGGCGGCCATTTTAAAAATAATATGGCCGCCATTTTAAAATATACTGAAAAAATTATGCCAATGTTTCTTATCCGTAATAAATAATAATAAAAAACACCACATATAGCGTTGACGTTAAATATAAATTAATTTCAATTGTGGCCATTTTGAAATTCAAAATAGAGGCCATGCGGCTCTTAAAAGAAATGTTGTATATATTATATATATGTTTTCCAACAGACACACACGTTCCAATCACAATATCATTTGAAAGAACATAACTACAGCCACAGAAATACTACAATGTGTAACAAATCTTTGATGTGGCGATGTACATAAAACACTTCGTTTCGGTGGCCATTTTGAAGATAAAGTTTACTCGTAGCACGATACAGTTGTAAATAATCTCAGCTGACTGTGTTCAAAGAAATACGAGTTTTACCTGAAAGAAAATTTGGCTGGTATGTCAAAATGTATTCTGCCAATATTTCTTGTCTATAATAATGTGTTTTCCGCTGCAAAGACATCACACATAATGACTTTGACCTCGAAATATAAATTTCAATGGTGGCCATTTTGAATTTCAAGATGGCGGCCATAAAAAAACCTTGATTCAAATGATGTAGCAAACAAATTCACAAACCCTAAAATAACGACATCACAGTATACACTATAATCAATATGTTTTTGTGTGTTTTGCTCTATGGTCTACAAATGACCTATCCATTAAACCCATCTACCGTTTGATACAAGTCAATGATTTTGTTTAATTCTATTATTTATTGATTGCCCTAGTTTCTCGACCAATTAATCTATTAAATTAAACATTTAATGTTGTAATAACTCAAAGGTTATTAGGACAACAGGCCCCGCTTTGTTGACGCAATTTCATGTGACACGCACCATGTTAGCTACAATAATTCGCCTCCGATATGTTATCCTCGCGAGAAGTATGGAGCGGTGTAGCACTTTTGTTTCTAGCACCATGTGTACGATCGATTCAGTGTCAAACTGCCAATCACGTAATAGTATCGTCATTTGAAAACACGTTTATGGGAAGCGCTCCATTTTAATAGACACGTGCCCGCGATGGGGCGGGGCAACTATTAAGTTAGTTATAGTTCACATATTGAATTTTTAATAATGTATTAAAAAGCTGCTATTTTGAATAATGTATTATGACACTCGGACAGTAAAACCATTTCACATAAACCGTCGAGTGTATTAAAACGCGGCGAGTGCATACCGGGTTTCGCGAGATTTCGTTTTGTTTGAAACTATACACACGTCTTCTACACATATTGAAGATGTGCATCTTGGTGTTTTTATGCCGAAAACATATTTTAAACAAACATATCACCTTTTAAAGGTAAATGCCCACTCAGTAGACACAAACTGTTCTTTATATGAATTAAATAAGTGTATTTAATTGTGTTATATCAATTGTGTTACTATTCCACCAGTTCTAAAAATTACGAGTGCCCGCTATATAGATATATAATCATTTAGTAATATTTATTTTACTGATTGTGACGCGCGGTGGTATCAGGCTATTTTCATATGCAAATGAGGCATGACATTTTTTAATTATTTATACTAATTAAATGCGTCAACTGAAAAAATAATATTTTCGACAGATTATAAAGTATGATCATTGCACATCAAAGCATCAATACAGAGAATTATAAAAAAAGAACACTTTGTGCCTAGTGAGTGGGTATGTACCATTTGTTCTACATTTTCGTATTCCATTCTATATAGAGTTTGTGTACACAACTCCTCTGAAACCGTTCAGTCAATCGATCTGAATAGTCGGGACGTTATGGGGTTGAACCTTGCACTGAGGTACTACTAACGTTTGTTGATGAATTATTGTCCCTGACGATGTACTTATTCGAAATCCGTCGGATGACACTTTGTCATCCTTGAGCATTTCTTAAAATTCAATTCAAGATGGTGTCCAAGATGGCATGTTCCTGCATCTTGCATGTTCCTGTCAATTAAATGAATACTGAAAAAAACCCTGAAACTACAACTAATTTGCCATGTTCGCTATTACTAACCACTTTACACATTACATGATAAGCCACTGACTTTATTACTCATCACGACCTTCATCATTTTCGTCGTCGGTGTCGGTCTCTTTGGTTTGGTTTGGTGTGTGGGTTGTTACACATTCCAAGGGAGATACATTTACAGAATGACGTACATGATAGTGCTGCTCCATGACATGAACATGTATGCCTGGAACAAGCGGTTTGTGTACTACATCCGCACGCCACAACACGCATCAGTTCTGACGGTGCCACATCAGACATGCCAGTACGTGGCGTGGGTATATTGCCAACTATGTCCCACCCAAAGTCTGATATGTTCACATCGGGTGGTGAGCACTTATCCGATGCCTTCCAAAACATTGTCTGTAAGTGAGCACGCATCACGTGTTCGTTCAACGCGGAATCGGTTGGTGGCAGACTCTTAATCTTTGGAGTGGCTATTTTGTGAATATAGAATGCCGAAGCTGATTCATTGATGATGAAGTGTCTTTGGCTTTGTACAACAAGCCCACAAACGTTTCCCCAGCAGCTGTCACTTCATCAAGTGGTGCGTCTGTGTCGCCAAGCAAATCCAGGGAAACATCATGTTTTATCATTGACGTGACGGCAGATGCCTTCCCTTTACCGAACATGTAGCTGACTGTGTCGCATCCTGTAATTGCATGAACGGCTAGCAGTTGAGATGCTTTCGGTCCAAGCTTTGCAGCCGTAGCATTGATGTCAACCACTCGTCCATCCGACTTCTTCATGCAGATTTGAACAGGAGTCTGCCACTTCCAGCAAAAGTACACCAACAGTGCAAATATATCGGTATCATCTGAGATGACATGAATGTGTTGGCACTGCTGTTCCTGAACGAAAGACTTCACACATCTGATTATGATACAATCAGCTTCTTCGTGCGTGTACAGTGTCGTGTCTTCCCCGACCATGGTCACATTTGTAGCATTGTTTTCCGCACATATCACTTTTATCAACTCTTTCTTGTTGTGAGAGCTCTTCATTATTGTCTCTATGTTTGGCAAGACCGTCTCTAGAGCGAGATTTACTGTTCGACACACAGTGGAACCAGTTCTTCTAACGCGCTCGTGCGTTTTTATTGAGCCTTCTATATATTTGTCGAAAACAACAACCACGGCGCATCGCTTTTCTACTGCTCGTGTAAAGTTTTGCACAAGATGTCTAACTGTTCCCGTTTTCGGCCAGGTGACGTGATACAGCATTTCATTTACTACTTCTGCGTCAGGGTCAGTGGTTTCCTCCCCCCAAATTGCTAGTCTATGCAAACGTTGGGACTTAGAACTCTTTCGCATGCTTCCAAACTCATCAAATAGAGCTGGGGGAAGAGGTGCAAGCTCGTAACACATCAATGTCTCCAAGGAAATGTCTCTTCTCTGGGAAATTACCAATAGTCGTGCGTACAGCTTTTCCATGTCGTATATGGTTCTATCTGCAAGTTTCACCCCTTTATTCATGGTTTCCATCGTTACTACCTTGGAATGAATGACATTGTAAACTCCACAGGGTAGGTGTGATTTGAAATCGGCTGCCATTGATTCACCAATGGCTACAACTGAGTGAACATTCACCTTTTCATCGGCAACTTGTCCATTTGCGATGTTCACCAGTACGTCCGTGTCATGTTGTTCTAATGGATGGGGGTATTTCGACAATTCCTGCTGAATTGTATGCCGGTCAATCTCATCAAGTTTCCTTCTGTGTAGCCCCTCTTCCTTGTGTTTGTCTGTCGTAGGATCGTACTCGTCGTCATCTCGGTCATGAAACATGTCATTCATAGCCAGGGACACAGAGTTGCAAATGTGGTAAGAAAGAACCCATCTCGCCACCTGGTCAGGAGAGAGTGTCATTCCAACTAGACCACCCTTTGCCTTTCCGTACCTAATGTACGTTTGTTCCCCAAACTGGTCTGAGAATACACCATTCCATGCCCCAGACCTATGTCGGCACACATGCCGGCCTTCATAAAACATCTCCAATGCTTTATCATCCACCAAATTCATGAATTCCATTAGATGCCATGTGATGTACCTGGCATAATTCCAGTGTCCAGCTTCGAAGAAATATGGAAGCATCCTACTCATACAATACATGTGTAGTGCATACTTCCCTTCACGTTCAGCCCTAACAAACAGATGTGCTAGGATTGTGGGATAGATCAAACAATCCACCCAAAGCTGACCTGTTCTTGATGAGCAAGCTGAAGCTAGCATATCATCCATTTCATCTGTTGTCCTTGCACCAGAGAGAATGTTGCGTTTGAGAAGTCCCACAACAACCATACGAAATCCTCTCAGAGCCTTAGGCCATGCTTTACCGAGCATCGTGGAGTTAATGCATATAACAGCGATCTAATCTAGTACGTATTTATCGGTAATATAATATGTGTGCATTTTACAAAAAAAAAAAATAATATTTTGGTGACCATTTTCAAACGACGATAAAAATAAATGCTCAAGGATGACAGCGTGTCATCCGGCGGATTCTGTTTAAGGACATATTAAACTACCGAAATCCATCAAAAAACGTTAGTAGTACCTTAGTGCAAGGTTGGCCCATTTTTGGGGGTCCCACATCTCGACTAGAAACTATACACATTGAAGATGTGCATCTTGGTGTTTTTATTCCGAAAAAAATCCTTTTTAAAACCATTTTTTATACATTTTTGTATCCAATTATATATAAATTCGACTTTACACATCTCTACTTAAATTAGTATACCTGTTTATCACAACAAAAGGAAGAAATAACCCTATAGATTTTCAAATTCTCATTACTATTTCTTGCCTTGATGACAGCTTCACATTTCTGCATCTTCGCTGTATGGCCCATCTTCGACGGGCGTATTTTGTGACTTACGGCACTCTTGTTAATAAATTAATTTATTAAATAGTCAATATGTGAACTATAACGTACTTATCGTTTACCCATCCCAGTCGCGAAGCTAAGCCCCTAACAGTGATTTAGAATTGCCATACTTGTATGTGCTTGTCGGTGTGACACGAAGTGAGCGCGTGTGTGGGCGGTAACATGATTTGCGTCTTGTGAACCGATGACAACAAGGCATACAATCAGTTCTAAAATTAGCGCTGAACATTTAATGATTAATTTAATACATATTGGCGAAAGCGTCGCAATATGCGATTGAGATGAAATGCCGTTCTTTCATTGGTCGAGAAACTAGGGTAAACGACAAGCTTCGTTAAATAACCGCATAGAGTTCCTGGGGGCCGTTTCACTAAACTTCGTACGACTAACATGTTCGTAAGTCCAAGATTATTTCACATCAACAATGTTTTCATGTAAATAATTAATGGATTTACATTTATTGAGCATAGGCTGCATATGCAGCCTATGCTCAATAAATGTAAATCCATCAATTGAAATTTCCAGACGATCCTAAATTTGCACATACGAACATTTTAGTCGTACGAAGTTTAGTGAAACGGGCCCCTGTTTCATAGAGCTTCCGAGGAGCTCAATGCGTCAGTATTCCCGATCGTCTCGCAGTTAGCTCCCCTGTTATCAAATATCAACTACATGTACTACAACATAAACTACTCACTATGTTCTTACTTTAAGTTCTACTCCTGTATTCCTCAATCAACATTATCAAAAACAACAAATCACCATCGTTGTGGATCATCATCCTCCTCATCATCATCATCATCGTAATATTTCTGTACACAGCGCAAGAATAGCCACGAACGTTTGGCTATTAAACACGCTAAATCTAAAAAATATTTAAACGTATGTACTTTTTCATCAATAATAAAAAAATCACCGTCCCTAAAAAAAATATTTGATGAAATTCCATCAAATAATGATTTTATTGCGAAAAGACGATGGGAAAATCGTGTTTTCCCAATAAAATCAATTTATTTACCAGTGTTGACTGGAATATATCCAGCTTTTCTTGAAAAGGACTCGCCGAGCATCAATACTGTCCAAACAGACGACAATTTCAAAGGTCCTCTTCCGAAGTCGAAATCTGCCGCAACAGTATACATGTATTTGAAAGGCAATCGTTCTCTTCGGTTTCCACTCCTGTGTGTATAGTTTCAAAAAACAGTTCTAAAGAAAGCCGATGTTGGCTTCAGTGATTTTTCACTGTAGTCCGTTTCATGCAACCTGTCCAAATTTTACGGCCATATAAACAACGCAAAAACGATATTCTAATGCACCGAAAATAGAAAGCACGCATCTGATTGGTCAATTGAAATCAGAGCCTATAAAATATGAAAAATCACAGCATGTAAAATCTCCGTTTTACCAGCCTGTGTTTTACAATTGACAGATTTATGTAACCCTACATAAACAATGGCCAGCGGCGGGGACACAACAAGTTGTTGCTGACATTTACTTTGCAAAATCACACGAACCCAATGCAGAATTGTTGGCATTTCTTTAAATGAATAAAAGCAAATAACTGTTGCAACTACACATACAAAAACAATACAATAGTTAAAATAAACATTACAGTTGAATAAATATATAGATGTCTTAGAAAAAGTCCCGTTAATCTCTATTTGAAATGGGCATATTCTTCGGCGGAGTTACATTTCTTCAAATTCATTCGATGTGAGGCGGTTATCGATATGACGACAACAACCTGCTGACGTAATGAAAAAGATCACTGTTCGTGATATGCTACGACGTTTATCGAAAGCGTGGAGCACACTAGGTGCATTAGAATGGGGATAACCATGCTTTGTTTTTCGATTTGGAGCGGTATGTGTGAGGTTTTATGGTCTGAGAATCAGTTGTACGGCTCCGCTGACGCGTCGCCGTAAAACTGATTCACAGACCATAAAATCTCCCACATACCGCTCCAAATCGAAAAACAAAGCATGGGTATCCCCTATTTTTTTTCGATAATATTAAATTTTATCAATTAATTTTATAAGTAGGAGCCTTCTTTTTATTTCGTGAAATTTGGTCAAATATCGATTTAACATGGGGGAAAGGAAGTGGAGGAGCTGGAGGAGGATTCAAAAACTAATTTTTTTTAGAAACTGACTCCGAAACCTGACTAGATGGTTTGGAAATGATCTAAGAAAACAAGTTAAATTTTGAAAATCTGTCCACTATTTCGGAAATGGGAAAAAAGTCCCCATGTTAAATCCCCAAGGATTTGTTCACTCTGTTTTTTCGCAATAAAATAAATATTGGACCAAATATCATGAAATAAGAAGAAGGCTCATTCTTTAAATTTTGCATTGTTTATATGGCCGTAAAATGTGGGCAGGTTTCGTGAAACAGACCATATACACACAGTGACAGTTCCTCTCTTGCAGACTCGTGTAGCGGCGTGGTGAGCAGAAAGGAGTGGAGAGCCCGAGCACCCAAGTCCGTGACCCGGATGGAAACCCCCGTCACCGTCCTCTTCATTCACCACACGGATAACGGCGAGTGCACTAACGTAGAGAAGTGCGGCAAAAGGATGCGAAGTATACAGAACTATCACATGGACGGCAAAAGTACACATTTACTAAAAGTCTGTTTCACGAAACCTGCCCAAATTTTATAGCCATATAAACAATGCAAAAACAATATTTTTTTTCAATAATGTTAAATAATAGCAAAATTTAAGAATAAGCCTACTTTTTATTTCATGAAATTTGGTCCAATATTGATTTTATTACGAAAAAATAGTTATCTATGGGAATTTAACATGGGGAAAAAAGAAGTGAAGAACCTGAAGGAGGCATCGAAAAACGAAAAAATTTGGAAATTGATTCTGAAACCTAGCTAGATAGCTTGGAAATGATCTAACTAAGAAAACAAAAGTTAAATTTGGAAAATCGGTCCACTATTTCTGAAATTAGAAAAATTTCCACATGTTAAATCCCCAGACATCTTCACTCTGTGAAGACGTCTACGGGGATTTAACATGGGGAATTGTATTTTCGCAATAAAATCAATATTGGACCAAATTTCACGAAATAAAAGAAGGCTCATTCTTAAATTTTCCTTTAATTTAATATTATCGCAAACAATACTGTTTTTGCATTGTTTATATGGCTGTAAACTTTGGGCAGGTGAAACAGACTGTAGTAATAGTTATAGTTCACATTCAATATGTGAACGAACTATAAGTTACGTATTGGTTGCCCCGCCCAATCTTAGCGTACACATGTCTGTTTCAATGCAAGTCCCGCCCATACGCACTTTCGACCTGAGATACTATGGCATTATTGGCGGTTTGACAAGATTAATACAAATAAGTTAATTAATAAAAAAAATTGTTTTTATTAATTGTGTTAGTTCATGATGTACATAATCGGAAACTGCAATTCAAGATGGTGTACAAGATGACGGCCAATGCCTTCAACTTTTTCTGCTATTCAAGATGGAATCAAATATGGTGGCCAAAAATTAGCTAATATTAATAAGAAAAAGGTGTTTATTTCCAGGTAATTTTCGCAACGTAATTGCACTTTTTGAATTCTGTAAATTGCCCAATAGTAACGTGTAATCATTCATTTTCACCAATGCAATTCTATAGACTATATACGGTATCCAAGTCTACTTTTTTTCGAATGGGCCATTTGCCATTAATGGGGCTGCCCCTGCAGTATGTCTGCACTGGATCGAAACTAAGCAAAGCATAGGCCCCCTTTCTTCGATAAATAAAGAACAAATCCAAACCTCTAAAACGTCCAGTTTTGTGTACTTTTCACCAGCTCCATCACGTGACCAGCAGTTTCGAGTAATGTTTAAATATCAGTTGCAAATTTGCATGATAATTTAGTCAAAATGCCTTAACATGTTTCCGAAGTATACAGATCTCTGCACCAGAGGATCAGATTATGCAAGCTAACAGTTTCTGTGGCCTGTGTCTTATTATGACACACAGGTTCTTGAGGAACAGTTCATAGTTCGGTGTTTTATGGATACCTTCCCATGGTTTGGGTGCAACATACGATTTACGTCACCTCCCGCGAATTACACGTATAAGTACGATATTTACATGGGTAGCATAAAAGGGGCCTGAACGTTCGGGAACGGTGAATGTGTAGATAATTGGCGTGATGTTTAAGCATTAGTGGTTGTACAAAACTATGTAAATCACCAAAAACAAGCGAAATCCACCAGAATACCCATATGACACCAAAATAATGACCATCTGTCCAAACATCAGTACAGTGCAACCTCTCTACAACAACCACCCATGGGAAGACGCACAACTGGCTGTTGTAGAGAGCTGGCCGTTGTAGTGAAGTTAATGCTGAATTAAATATTGTCGTCTGCTGTAAATTTATTTTCTTCGATAATCCTCATTAAATACATGCTTTGACAGCATTTTAGAATCATTACCAATGGAAATGTTTCTAAAGTGCTGTTAAAACATGTTTTTATTGAGAAAGAAGGCAAAAGCAACAGCAGACGACAATTTTCGTGATCAGCAGTCTAATGGTTAGATTAGAGGAAATCGTCCATTTGGGATATAAAATAGCGGCCGTTACAAAGAGTGTGTTGTTGTAGAGAGGTGGCCGTTCGGGGAGGTTCGACTGTAATATGACACGGCTGGGCTACATTTGCCCATGGGCACTTTACAGTCTCGTTTGATATATTCATACCTTTATATGAGATACGTCATGTGATTTTGTGCCTGAGAACATGTGCGATTTTTCATTAAATATATTTACAGAAACTTTGATTTTTTCTGTAAATGACGTCGAAATGTCTCAAATTTAACATGAAATAGTCCATGTCAGTTGCATATGCGTGAATGGCCATATAAGTTATAACCTCACAGGTATTTCTTCTTTATATTCTCACGGTATTTCCCATTTCAGATACGTCGTATGATGATATCGCCTATAGCTTCCTGGTGGGTCAGGACGGGCGAGTATACGAGGGCCGGGGCTGGGATGCAGAAGGGGCCCACACAAAGGGCTGGAATAACGTGTCGGTCGCATTTTCCGTCATTGGCGACTACACGGACCACGCTCCGAATGACGCCGCCATTGCTGCTATAACTAGAATGATTAAGTGCGGGATTGACGAGGGAAAATTGACCATTGATTATGAGCTATATGGGCACCGTGATGTTAAGGCTACGAAATGCCCCGGGGATAGCTTTTATAACCTGATAAAAGAGTGGTCTCATTATGGTCCATTGCCGCCCGTAAAACCCACGCCCACGCCATAAATTCTAGAAAAAATGCACTAATTAAAAGGAAAGTAGTTGTATATACATTTATCAGGTAACCTGACTTGTATTGACCGAATACGTACTGACTGATAACATATTGTTGTATCAGGCATTGACCTAATACAAACATCCGAGTTACAACGAAGTATAAACTAACGTTCCATTGGTTGGGTGACGTCATGTGACGTTACCGACTGACGTCAGTGTAATGACGCAAGGTAAACAAATACGCGCTCTGGACATAGATAACGTCATATGTGGTCATTTTCGAGCATAAAATGTTACCTAGTGTCAGTACCTGGCTACTGTCTTGTAATTCAAGTTTATCAGGCTCGGCTCGGAAATGGTAGGAATTCCTACCCTGATAAACCTGATATCAAAAGACACTAGCCTGGTATTATATATGTACATGTAAACGTTTAGCAAGCTTTCCGTCGTAATACAATATGTTGAATCATACTTTAGTAGTTAAGAACCGACTCTTCCACCGTTTCGGCAATCAAGGAATCGCAGATGGACGACTCGGACTTGTGACCAAATAAATGGCTCATTTGAAAAAATTACCCCACCCACCCATTTCCACACTATACAGTATGGCCATAAGTGTTAAATAGAAAATGGATGCAACGTGGCGTACAGTAAACACAAATTCCTTGATAAAGGCATTGTGCTGAAGCGTTGAAAGTGCGGGTTCTTGGTTACTAAAGTATTGTTCAACATACTTGTATATAGACTATCAGTAGCCGATTTCACCAACATTGTAAAGAATACTTATCTAACAAAGTATACTTTGAATGAGAAATTTTCAATTTTAGGATAAATTTATTAATTTTTATTATACTGCATTTATTACATTATCACAGCCATTTTGGCTGTGATAATGTAATACATTCAGTATAATAATTCTGCATACTTTTAATCATAAAATATATGCAGTCGTTAGTTCTATATGAAATAATGCATTTCAGGAAAAATAAGGATTGCTCCCTCAAAGTATACTTTGCTAGATAAGTATACTTTGCAATGTTGATGAAATCGGCTACTGATTAGTATATTTTTTATCACACGAAATCCTTGTTATGCCGCGTTTTAACAAATTTCATAAATGTGATAGGACACGCGTGTAATAACACCTGGAGCGCATTTGATCAACTGGCCGCATCACCCTGATTATCCCCTCGCAGATAGACAATAGAGGAGGGATATACGTTAGTCCATGACGTATGTACATTTTTAAATAACTCATGAACTGCTTCACCAATTTCTATAATATTTGGCCACACTGTCTTTATAGAGATGGTGCTTTGTTTTGCATATGACCCACATCCGACTACCCAAGTTCAAGGTCACTGACGACTTATGTTCGCCTCGTTTGTAAGGCAAATATGTTAAAGTTTTTTGTTGTTGTTTTTTTTCCATAAATATTCAACCGCTTCACCGGTTTTGATAATATTGGGCCACAATGTGTGTCTCGGGATGGTGCTCTGTTTTGCATACGACCCACATCCGACCGCCCAAGGTCAAGGTCACTGATAACTGGATATATATATTTTTTTATTAAGGCTGCCATCGAGGAGATTAGCTTCGTTTAACAATGCCAGTTCTTGTTACCTATTCTTATTATGCGCCAACGTTATATCGAATGAATACAATAGAGACGTTCCAAATGACGCCCGTAATGGCGCGACAAAGTAATGATGTTTTGACGTTGACGTCATCATGTTCTAAACGTTATTAGAAGCTTCAGTGACTCATTAAAATTATTCAAATTGTCAGAATGAACTCCCGCCTGGTAGTATGAAGTGCTTACAAAGAAATAATTCCAGAACAAAAATATTTACACAATTCCCTAACATTTGATTGGCCGTAGCAAGTCTCTGTCCAAAATTTATATCCCAGTAAACTCCCGCGCCGAACTACTTTCCGTAACCGTGAGGCGCAGTTAAAATAATTCTTAAGAAAACGGAAAATAAACATATTTTCTTGATGAATTTATTTCAAATGCTGGAATTATAAGGAATTAATGGCCTTTTTGTTGAATTTATCGGGGATATAAACTTGGAAAAGTCGCGGGAATACTGGACGAAGGCCTTCCGGCATTCGTCCGTATTTCCGCGACTTTTCCAAGTTTATACCCTGATAAATTCAACAAAAAGGCCATTCATTCCTATACAGGAACCTGTTATGTGGCATATTTATAATAGTTTTATTGCTAGAGTTAAAACAATTTTTCTCTGTGGAGATTTTCAAATAGATGCGAAAGTAGTCAATGGCGTCTGCTCACTGAAGCGTATTGGATATCTCCATGTTTTCTGCTCTTTGGAGGCTAAAGTCATGTGATAAACAAAATCTCAAACTCGTTTCCCTTTGGTATGAAATGTATGAAACTCGTCCGCAATTGTACGCACCGAGCCATTGCGCGACTCGTTTCATAAATCTAATATGAAACGGAAAGTCGTTTGAGATCCTCTATATAGCAAGTTTATCAGGCAAGGCTTGGAAACGTGTATGCATTTCCGAGGCTCGCCGAGTTTCATATCCTACATTGACAGAATACGCATTTTCAGGACACAACTGATTCAAAACTTAGCTTCATTGGTCGGATGACGTCACGTGACTTTACAGTATGACGTCATGGCAAGTAAACAAGAATGCGTTCTTTTAAACGCATTCTGTCGCACACCATGATAATGTCTTTTGTTATCAAGTTCACCATGGGGCCGTTTCACTAAACTTCGTACGGCTAAAATGTTCGTAAGTGCAAATTTAGGATTGTCTGTAAATTTCAATTGATGGATTTACATTTATTGAGCATGCAGCCTATGCTCAATAAATGTAAATCCAATAATTATTTACAAGAAAACATTGTTAATGTGAAATTTACAGACTATCATAATTTTCCACTTACGAACATTTTATTCGTACGAAGTTTAGTGAAACGGGCCCCTGGATCGGCTCGGGAACGGTAGGAATTCCTCGGCAATCCTCGGCAATCCTCGGAATTCCTACACGTTTCATAGTCTTGCCGATTAGACTTTAGCCTGGTATTCATATCTATGTTATATATATACAGGACGTGGCGGTGTGGGGTGAGGGTCAGTACTGTTTGTAGACTGTACACATGCACGACAATATCCTTAGAATAAATTAACATAAATCAAGGTGTCTGATCACGTGGTACTAACAACAACAACAAGTACCGATTCAAAGTACGTATTCTTGTATGTGTCCTTATTACGTAACGGATTTTGATGACATATGGCGCATCAAACGCGTCTTGTTAAGCTGCATTTGGTGGTCTCTGTATTTTCGCCCAAACGTCTGTCGTTTTTGCGAAGAATCGATTTCCGTGTCGGAGACACGGAAATCCCTTCTTCGAAAAAACGACATAAGTCTATGCCAAACTTCATAGACCACCAAATGCAGCTCATGAAGACGCGTTTGCTGCGCCATATTTCATCAAAATCAGTTGCATATTAAGGACAATATCAAATAATACTTACTTTGGAGTGGGCGACGTTGTTGTTGTTGTAACCACATGATCATGCACCTTGTAAATGTAAGTAACACCTTGGGAAACACAATACAATTATCTGAGGTCGCTAAATACTATAATGTACTATACAGTGAAACCTCCATAAACAGGGCACACTGGGAGGTCCCAATGTGTCCGGTTTGGAGATGTTTCACTGTAAATCAGATATTTGATCATTCTGAGCCATAGTTGTGTGCTATGCGATCATGATCGGACAGTATCACCTGGTATAAATGACTAAGGAACACATCAAAAATGAGATGACAGATGTTTACTTGGTGTCCGGTTTAGAGCGGTTCCACTGTACACACACTACAAAGTTAATTAACTTACGTCAATACTTTCATGTGAATGTAATGTTGTTGTTTTTTCTTCAGAATATATTTGTACAAATAATATTTCTATATAACCATCAGCACCATTTTCCCTTGGTCGTAGTACAATGCCATGTGATATTTTGCAATTATTGTATTTTTAGGAGGTGTGCATACGGAGCTCCGCAGGGGACGTAGAATTCTTTTTTTTTTATTAATTCGTTCCCACGAAATAACAATTCCTTCCAACGAAATAACAGTTCGTTCCCTCAATTTAACAATTCGTTCCCACGAAATAACAATTCGTTCCCACGGGAACGAATTGTTAATTCGTGGGAACTAATTGTTATATTGTGGAAACGAATTGTTAATCAGGGCTCCAGATAAGGAATTAGTAATTGTCAAATGAGTATTTTCACTCTATTATTTCTGAAGCAATTGGGTATTTCAAAATTTTAATAGGGTAAAATAAAATCACACTACTGTTTACACATGAACAGACAGCAATTATTGAATAGTTTGCTTCGATATGAAAACATGTCTTGGCATTTCATTAGCATTGTCTCCTTGGAGACAATTCTAATGAAATACCAAGATGTGTTTTCATTGAGAATAAGAAGAATATGCTATATTTGTGGTCTGTTTATTGTTTTCTGCAGCATGATAAAGGTACCACAAAATTGTTATTGCTTTTTGATACTCGCTACTTCTTATTTCAATTTGGTTTTTGGCAATTTTAATTGGGTATTTAAACAAATACGCAGCTTATCTGGAGAGACGAATTGTTAATTCGAGCGAACGAATTGTTAAATTCAGGGAATGAATTGGTATTTCGTGGGAACGAATTATTAATTCGATGGAACTAATTGTTAAATTCAGGGAACGAATTGTCATTTCGTGGGAACGAATTGTTAATTCGAGGGAACGAATTGTTAATACGCGGGAACGAATTGTAAATTGAGGGAACGAATTGTTATTTCGCGGGAACGAATTAATAACAAAGAATTCTATGTACCTGCGGGGCTCCGTATAGCTACACAGCATGCTGCAGATAAACTAATGACGTGGACATGGAATACCCGTGCAAGGGACTGTAGGCTTCCCAGCCAGATTTCCTGCCCGACCAGCACCGAACACACACGGGTCCCCAACAAGTCACATGTTGAAGTAAGGGACCGAGGTCTATAAATACATTAAATATGCCTAAAAGCATCAATAAATGAAAAAAAAATAAGCTGAAAAACGTATACGCTTTTACGTCGTCCCGGCCCGTAAAGAAACAGACATTTCTATAATTTCTCGGGAAGCCATGTCTGTAACAACTAACAACTGCATATATTTGATGATTAAAAGTATGCAGAATTATTATACTGAATTTATTACATTATCACAGCCAAAATGGCTGTGATAATGTAATATCGTATATAAAAATTAATAAATGTATCCTAAAATTGAAAATTTCTCCCTCAAAGTATACTTTGATAGAAAAAGTATACTTTGCAATGTTGGTGAAATAGGCTACTGGTTTACCGTCGGGTCGGATCGGCGGCAATTTTAACGGACATGTCCGACGGACCGACGACTATCATTTCTCGGGAAGCCATGTCTGTGAAATGAAGACATGTCTGTGCGATTAAATTGAATGTCATGACGCACAGCACGGGTATAAATGTAGATTTGATCAAATGTTCGATTAGAAACAGTGTTTTGTCCATGCAAAATGTTTCTTTACGGACCGGGACGACGTAAAAGTGTATTTTGAACCCGATGTTTACTCTGTTATATAGCAGTATTGGCCTCGGAAATGTGTCTGTTCTTTCCCGACCTATCAATAATTCTATTTTTTTTAAACAAAATAATCAATAGCTCGAAAACTCGTTGACATAGCGCATCGGGGAATATATGGTTGCGGAGGCCTAACTTCTGCAAAAGGCGACAATGATATAACTCGGTTGACTGTTTCGTGAGAGTCCGTTGTCTCGAGGCCGTCCGGGTTCGGCCTATTAAAAACTTCGGCACCTTGTATATGTCTATATATAGGGAGTAAACAAAAAAAAACAACCTTATTTTTGTTTCATTTATTGATGCTTTTAGGCATATTTAATGTATTTATAGACCTCGGTCCGTTACTTCAACCTGTGCAACAAGTGAGCAACGACCTTAAACAAGAAGGCGAGCACGTGGACCAAGATTGGCAAACTATTTTATTTAAAAATCGTAAGGAAAACTAGTTAAAATATCCCTATTAAAATGGTGAAGGCCAGCTTCAAAGTAAGTAAACCCACTTTCCCAAATATGTTACGACAACCAATCACTTTAAAATTTGTTAAAAAAAAAACATCTAAAATTTACATATGATCATCGAATTTACACATATATACAGTCGTACATTTATATTTTAATGGCGTATTGAACAGTTAAACGGGCCTAAAATGACCTTAGCTGTTGGCAGGCCGTTAAACACCAGTAATTATAAATGAGCAGTTAAAGGTACATGCCCACGTTATGTTGTTTATAGGAATTAAGTAAGTGTATAATTGTGTCACTATTCCACCAGTTCTGCCCGATATACAGATATATAGAGAATATTAGTATAGTGTCATGAACGTGAATAAATATCTGTCGAGGCTGAGAAATCAGGATGGGCGAGGCTTGCCGAGCACATCCTGATTTCGAGCCGAGTCAGATATTTATTCACGTTCATGACACTATAATAATATTCTATTTATCCCGTTAACCACATCAAAGTTGTTCAAATGTCTCTAAAAATGCATTTGTGGCCTCATAAGTTTGTCTTCTGAAGCGACAAGATTATCGTGTTACGTCATTCACATAATGACGTAACGTCATACATAATGACGTATCTACAAGACGTGAACGAGAAAAAATACACGTACCTGCTTTTCACGTCTAGTAGCGACATAGTTGACGGGATAAAATCATTTACTAATATTTATTTTACTGATAGTGACTCACGGTGGTATGAGGCTATTTTCATATGCAAATGAGGCATGATATCTTTTAATTATATATAATAATTAAATGCGTCACCTGAAAAAATAACATTTTCTACAGATTATAAAGTATGATCATTGCACATCAAAAAATAAATGGAGAGAATAAATAGTTATGTCCGTTAACATGTTAAGGAAACACGGTTATCGCCCCTGATATCAATGTGGAAATTTGCATCGGATATAATATGTATAATAATGCCAATCAATACATGGGGTAATGCATGTTCCAGGTACAAGGGGGGGGGGGGGGGGGGGGGGGGGGGGGGGTGGGGGGGGGGGGGGGGGGGGGGGGGGGGGGGGGGGGGGGGGGGGGGGGGGGGGGGGGGGGGTCCCAAAATCAGAACTGAATATTTACAATAAAAAAACTATATATTCAGCCCTGAAATCAGAATGATCCTGATCTGATGCCAGGTCCTCGCCACACCAGAATCAATTGGCCCCTCCCAAAAGCAGTAGGATCAGTTATAATCTTACTACTTTTATAATGGGCAATAACCCAATTCAACTCCCAGGTAACAAAAGAGCCAACTATAAAAACGTACCCGAGGGCCAAACCAGGTATATCGTGATTCCTATAAGGAGGAACCCCTACCGTTAATGTACGCCGTCGCGTTCGCCCGACCAACCACCCACGGTATGCACCTTTAAATGAGCGAGTTATTCCAACCTTACAGTCAGAGTCGCGGATGATGCTACTGGTAAAAATAATTGGCCGAATATTTGCACTCGGATAATAGTTTGCACTGTTCCACTGTGACTAGAGAATTATGGGTTATGACTGGAGACTGTGGCTTATGGGTTATGTACGTCATTCAGGCTGTGAAGCACACATACTTATTGTACAGAGCAAGAACATAATACTGCTTAACCTTTTCAACACCACAGGCCTGTGTGGTGGTATTTGCAAACAGTGTAGATCCAGATGAGCCGGCTCGTAACGAGCCGTCTCATCAGGATCTGCACTTTTTGCAAGTAATTATCACATTTTTGAGAACACCCCCTGTCATAAATGGACCAGTCTGAAAATCATTTTGTGACGGTTGGATCGGTCCGGAAATTAACATATAAAATCAATTCCAGTTCCTTAGGTGTATGGAAGGTGTTCGAGCCAATTCCCACCCTTAAATATGAGCCGAATCGAATCGAAACCTTAGGTGTGAAAGGGTTAATTGGCTACACGAGTGAGACAAAAGAAACGATTCACGATTAGTGGCAGATATTTTTTTCCAATTTAACCCTTTCAACACCACAGACCTCTATAGTGACAATGTTTGCAAACAGTGCAGATCCAGATGAGCCGGAAAGTAACGCGCCGTCTCATCAGGATCTCAACTGTTTGTTAGTAATTTTAAACGTCGTACAGATTACCCTTTTAGAAGAATAGGATAATTTGAATGAACAAAATTAATGAAATAGCGTGAAACATTGGCATGGAACATCCTATTAAGTTACTTGGTGTTGAAAGGGTTAACCCTTTAAACACCACAGACCTCTATAGACAATGTTTGCAAACAGTGCAGATCCAGATGAGCCGGCTCGTAACGAAGAATGGAATAGTCTGAAAATTTGAATGGACCAATGAAATAGCGTGAAACATTGGCATGGAACATCCTATTAAGTTACTTGGTGTTGAAAGGGTTAAAGCACTACATGTATATTCAAGTTTTTCGAAATAAAACGATTGACAATTAGTGGCAAGATTATCGCAGGCGGTGGTGTATCTACTGACTATGCATGGCGACGATACAACACATTATAATGGCGATATTTTCTACACCGAACAATGACGTATACAAGACATCACCACTTATAAATATAAACAATCCGTTTAAGATTTTCCTCCCGTGTATAGACACTCCATAATAGTGCAGCGTCCGTACCGTGCCACGCCTGTCCGTCTGTGTGTATGAGATACCATGACGACAGTGGGTAGTCGAGGACAACGATCGTCATCTATGTTCGCGTAGTTGAGGTACCGTCCGTATACATACAGGGGCCCCGTGGATAACATCACCGTGAAAAAATTGCTGAAAAACCATTGGTTGGATCTTTATTTAAATTATTATAGACGTCAAAGAAGAAACAATGACCTGGTTTGGATATCATGAAGTCATTTGAAATCGCTAGTGGCTTTGTCCAATATAAAATAGTCTCTGATTTTCTTTCACTCGCGGCTATGAGCTGTTCGATGCCTTTATGGCAGCCAATGTCTAGATCGACGTAAACACCGCCGTATCTATGGAGAATGACGTAACGAGCGACGTCAGCTCGCTGTACCCAGTGCGCGTAGCTATTATACAAGGGAAGCAACTCCCGGTAGTCGGTCCGTATTAGGTTGTCTACCATGCTTCCATTCCACATGGTGTAATTATAGCCGGGGTTTCGCTGGGTCCAGCTGTGTTGGAACTGCTGTAGAGATAGTGGTATCGTCTGTTCCGTGACGCCGAACCAGATCTGGTGAATATGTCGTGGTATTGTCGAGGTAGACGGGTCGCCATCGCCTTCACAGTGTCCACATCGGTTAAAGGTTCCGTTCCGGATCAGTATGAATTCACAGATTATGTACAACAACGGTTTCCCAGCTATTACTATCAGTATAACTTTCCAATAATTGCACATTTAAGTTTAACACAATACGCATGCTGTCGGCTCGTATAGAATACAACCAACCCGTAGCAACACCGCGGTTTGCCATTCAGAACATCCACGTTTTGAATTACCATACGAACACGCGCTACTGATTGTAAACATATAGCGTGTGGGTAAAAATAACTTTTCAAATAATGATTCACGAGGGCCATACAACAAGTATGAAGAAAGCCGATACGCTGTGTACATGATCAGTAGAGCATGCTGTCGGAAGTCGATACAACTGGCTACCGTAATAACACTACATATTCAGACACCATTTAATTATGAGGAAGCGCATAACAACATATGGTTTCCCTACAACAGTGAGCGCACCAGTATTTACGGTTAGTATGGCAGTACTTGTTTCAGCACAATACCAACGTATTTGGATACAATTTTTTTTGGGAAACCCCTATTCAATAGGGGTTTCCCAAAACAAATTTTGTCCCAATATTTAGGGTTATTATGGTGTTCTTCATGAGGCACACAGCGTAACGTTTACCACCTGAGGCTACGGGGATGGATATTTATCTTTTAACCTATTACATTATGAAGATAAAGATTTTTTCTGACACGGATAATTGTTTTGTATTTCTCTTCAGAAGTATATGTTATCAGTAATCAGTAGGTGACCCGTACCGCTTCAATGTATGAAGGTGTGCTTATGCAATTTATACTTTTAGCCTGATGTCACACATTCGCTAAGCCAATGAACATGCTCCCTGCTACCATCTGATCTTCATTACCACTAGGTGATCACGTGACCATTCAGTGGAGCTACTGATTCTTTGGTAACCAGGGGGCCGTTTCACTAAACTTCGTACGACTAAAATGTTCGTAAGTGCAAAATTATTATCTGTAAATTTCACATTAACAATGTTTTCTTGTAAATAATTATTGGATTTACATTTATTGATCATAGGCTGCATATGCAGCCTATGCTCAATAAATGTAAATCCATAAATTGAAATTTACAGACGATCTTGAATTTGAACTTACGAACATTTTAGTCGTAAGAAGTTTAGTGAAACGGGCCCCAGTGGTGGAAGTTTTCAGGATATATTCTAAAATCAGGATTTGAGGTTCCTGATAACTACACAAATCTACTAATGTTTAAACATGGAAAGCACACTTATATGCATTTGTGGGTACACAAATACGTTTGTTCAGCCATTTTCAGGATTTGGCATTTGGAACTGTTCCCACCCCTGTACATATGCCAATGTCATCCCCGCCCGGGGGAGAGTTGGGGGGGGGGGGGGGGGGGGGTAACGGGAAATATTTGTCAGATAGCCACTACGTGTAAGAATATTCTCCAGTCATTTTGTACGCCCCTCACATATCCTCGGTTTCTGAAATATTATCTATTCTATACCGTTTAAAGGTAGGGTATACACGCCAATGTGGACGCACACAACCTTATCTTCACGTGTAATTTACATCTACTGCATATGAGACACGCAATGTGATTTTGTACCTTCGGACATGTGCGTAATTTCATTAATTACGTTTACAAAATTTACAATATTTTTCATAAATAAAGTCAAAAGTTGACAAAATTTTCAGAGTACATGCGGAATTACATTCCGCATGTACTCTGGAAATGTTGTCAACTTTTGACGCCATTTACGGAACATATTGTAAATTATGTCCGAAGGTACACAATTACATGACGTGTCTCATTATTATGCGATTCGCAATGAGACAAAATGTGTTTTATTGTGTGTGTGACCAGTTTAGTCCTGGATCAATCTGTACGTATACACGATACGATGGTCTACACTGTTCGCTGTTGATTTAACGGAAACATTCGTGGTGTCTCGAGCGAACTCTGTAGCCGATTTCATCAAAATTGCAAAGTATACTTTCCTAGCAAAGTATACTTTGAGGGAGCAATCATTGATTTTTCCGAAATGCATTATTTCATGCAGAACTAACGATTGTATATATTTCATGATTAAAACTATGCAGAATTATTATACTGAATGTATTACATTATCACAGCCAAAATTGGCTGTGATAATGTAATAAATTCAGTATAATAAAAATTAATAAATTGATCCTAAAATTGAAAAGTTCTCCCTCAAAGTATACTTTGCTAGGAAAGTATGCTTTGCAATGTTGATGAAATCGGCTACTGGACATCGGAGTCTGGATAGATGAGTCGGCTGGGTGATCAGGCACTACACTGGATACAAGCTCTATAAACCACATTTTGTCGTGGCGCCCACACATAATTATATGTCCCTTGTGTTGGCTAGCACATCACGGGCGGTTGGCATGGTTACCGCTTTTACGGAAAGAATACAATTACAGTATGAAACGTTTGAGAACAAAATCTATGTTTATGACCCCGGTCTCAATAGCGAGCCGGGAGACATAAAGTGTTTGTACTATGTGTGTCCGTCCGTGTGTGTGTCAGCGGATCTGTAGTCGATTTCACCAACATTGCAATGCAATGTTGGTGAAATCGACAACTGGTTAACAAGTTTGCTGGAGATTCTAGAACTCCCACCGCGAGCATTTGTGTGTCGACAGGCCAAATTTTCTTGCTTCGTTTCGAATTTTTCGAAATATATGTTGTTACACTCGATGGTATAATATGCTGTTTTAGACATCTAGAAATAATAAAAATGTAGTCAAATGTTTAGTCTTCTGTTTTATATAAAAATATTACAAATATTTGGCTGCATTTGTCGAATTATTTAAACATACATTTGTATGTCTAAAAGATGACCGCATGTCATTACATTTATACATGTATTGCCTATCACAGGCCTCGGCAGGTCCGCTCGTATGAGTGAATTGTCCTGGGGCCGTTGCATAAACTTCGTACGACTAAAATATTCGTAAGTGCAGATTTAAAATAGTCTGTAAATTTCAATTGATGGATTTACATTATTGAACATATGCAGCCTATGCTCAATAAATGTAAATCAAATAATTGTTTACAAGAACACATTGTTAATGCGAAACTTACAGACTATCATAAGTTTGGACTTACGAACATTTTAGTCGTACGGAGTTTAGTGAAACGGCCCCTGGACGAGTGGCAGTTTGAAGAGACAGTGCGGCATAAACATTAAAAGTATAAGTTAGATCACGGTTCGTCCGCATGTACGAGGAGATAATCCGCGAGCTTTAGCGAGCGGATTATCACTCGTACATGCGGACAAACGTGATCTAACTTATTGATCACATACGCATGCACATACCTTGCACACGAGCTGTATTAATACAGAAACAACACCCGGAAATATATCAAACATGTGATAACATATAGGAAGTAATGAGCTGAAATAGAATCTGTAGCCTATTTCACCAACATTGCAAAGTACACTTTTGTAGCAAAGTATACTTTGAGGGAGAAATTTTAAATTTTAGGATAAATTTATTATTATTTTTATACTGAATTTATTACAATTATCACAGCCATTTTGGCTGTGATAATGTAATAAATTCAGTATAATATTTCTGCATACTTTTAATCATCAAATATATGCAGTCGTGAGTTCTATATGAAATAATGCATTTCGGGGAAAATAATGATTACTCCTCAAAGTATACTTTGCTAGAAAAGTATACTTTGCAATTTTGATGAAATCGGCTACTGAACGAGTGGAAAATTAAGAATGTGTCGAGGCCTGTATCACGCGGAAAACGTACAGCTATATAACAGCATAATACCAAGCCAACCGCCTGTGGGCGAAATGTGGCAGGTAGTTCTATGTGCTGTCTAGATAATATCACTTGATGCAGATAAAATCAAGAGCGGTACAGTAAACATGGCGACATATTTCAATGTTGAATATTTGCATACGCTTAACACAATCAGAAATGTACACACTATAACTCTCCGCAAACTGTGTAGATCCAGATGAGCCGGCTCGTAACGAGCCGTTTCATCAGGATCTGCACCGTTTGCGGACAAACATTTTCAGATATTTTACAAATAACCCCTTTTCCGGATTAATGTTATAATTAGAACATTAACACGAATGTACGGAGGCCCACAGGGGACGTAGAATTCTTTTTTTATTAATTTGTTCCCACGAAATAACAATTCGAAATGTTATATCGTGGGAACGAATTGTTAATTCGAGGGAACGAATTGTTAAATTGAGGGAACGAATTGTCATTTCGTGGGAACGAATTATTAATTGGAGGGAACGAATTGTTATATCGTGGGAACGAAATGTTAATTCGAGGGAACGAATTGTTAAATTGAGGGAACGAATTAATAAAAAAATCCATGTCCCCAGCGAGGCTCCGTACGAATGGTCCGTTTATGCATTAACCCTTAGCCTGCTGAATGAAATGTTGTCGTCTGCTGTTTATGTTTTATTTTCGATTTTTATCTCATCAAAAACATGCTTTGACAGCACTTTTAGAATCATTTCCATTGGAAATGATTCTAAAGTGCTGTCAAACCATGTCTTTATTGAGAAAAAGGGCAACACATAAAGCAACAGCAGACGACAGTTTTCGCGATCAGCAGGCTAAGGGTTAAACCTGCACTCCCACATTCCAGGTTAAAATACAGGTTGGTCGGGCGAACGCGAAGGGTAGATTAACCATTACACCGCTATCTGATTTTTTTTGTCGTCTGCAGTATATTTTATATTTTCCATTTTTAACATCAAAAACATGCTTTGACAGCACTTTATAATAATTTACAACATGATTTGACAGCATTCTCTGACACTTCATATGACACTTCATATTCTGAGGAGCTGTTAAACCATGTTTGATTGATAAATAAGGCAAGATATAAAAGCAACAGCAGACGACAATTGTTGTGTGTAGCAGTCTAACAGTAGATGTTCCTCCTTCTAGGATTGGCCTAAACAAAAAGAAGGTTTGTTTCCTGTTACGGGCCCGAAAAAGATTTTTTTTTTTTTTTTTTTTTAAATTTTTACTGTTCAGTGTATGTATCATTGTAATTTAGTCAGACCGGGTCGAGTGAATCAATTGTTGACACCGCTGCTAATATACCTACTGCCCTGTGGAAGAGAAACAAATCTAGGGGGGTGGGTGGGGGCGTGATCACCACAAAATGTAGGGAGGGTGACGAACAAAAGAAATGTAGGGGATGGACTGTGTCACATGAAAATCTTTTTCCAGGGGAGTATAGTATGCATGTTTACTGGAATAGTTCAATATTATAGGAATGAATGGCCTTTTTTTTGGAATTTATCGGGGTATAAACTTGGAAAAGTCACGGGAATACTGGACGAAGGCCGGAAGGCCTCGTCCAGTATTCCCGCGACTTTTCCAAGTTTATATCCCCGATAAATTTCACAAAAAGGCCATTCATTCCTTATAATTCCAGCATTTTAAATAAATTCATCAAGAAAATGTGTTTATTTTCCGTTTTCTTAAGAATTATTTTAACTGCGCCTCACGGTTACGGAAAGTATTTCGGCGTGGGAGTTTACTGGGATATAAATTTTGGACAGAGACTTGCTACGAGCCAATCAAATGTTAGGGAATTGTGTAAATATTTTTGTGCTGGAATTATTGAAGCATTAATATTTGACAGGGAAAAGAGTCAAAAGTCATAGTGTATCTAGAATTAATTGTTAGACACACTAAAGTCAACAATTACACAACTGTAACAGCTTTTTTTTAAAAATTTCATGTCATATTAGAAATAACTTATTTTCCCTTCAAAAATGTCATTGCCCGTCATGGATACGGGACAGGTGAGAAAAAAAATTACAGTCGGGGGTAAAACTAGACGGTCGGTCGGGTAACAAGAAACAAACCTTCTTTCTACGCCGAATCACGAATTGCCTGGTTTGGCCCTCGGGTACGTTTTATCTTTGGCTCTTTTGTTACCTGGGAGTTGAATTGGGTTATTGCCCATTATAAAAGTAGTAAGATTATTACTGATCCTACTGCATTTCGGAGGGGGACCTGGAATCAGATCAGGATTATTCTGATTTCATGGCTGAATATGTAGATGGGCCGCGCTCTGTGAAAACCAGCCTTAATGAAAACGTCATGAAAGGCTGAAAATGACGTCGCAAAGTTACGCATAAATTTACCAACGTCACGTCGGATTTTGACACTTGGAATTGTTGCGTCATTGCATAAGTTGTCCTATTTATAGCCGTACGCTTTACGGCTCCCAAATATTTTAATGTTGGATATTGTACAGTTGTTTTCATAGTAATTTTGTCGATTATTTTTATACAAATGGGCATATTGCATTTATGATTTTTATAATATATTATATGGACGACTTGTGAAATGACATTTGAAACTTAATAACCATACGACCAGTATTTTTAGATAACACATAACAAAATCAGTATTATGTAATCATAATGCTAATATTTCTTTTAAACTTTATGTATATATTTATATAACAATTACAAACAAACGCGAGAACAATTGTAGTCGGCGTAGATGGAGGCGTCTGCATGTTTCTTAATTTGGGTTGAAACCGGAATACTCACAGAAAATAAACTTATCCTGTCTGGCGACCACCATCAGATATACATGTACTTACAACTTGAAGATCGAAGCCGGGGTGCATGTTTGCGGTCTTTACTAATTATGCTATACGGTCGCGTTCAGATTAGAGCGGGGTCAGGGGGCCGTTTCACTAAACTTCGTACGACTAAAATGTTCGTAAGTGCCAAATTATGATAGTCTGTAAATTTCACATTAACAATGTTTTCTTGTAAACAATTGTAGGATTTACATTTATTGAGCATAGGCTGCATATGCAGCCTATGCTCAATAAATGTAAATCCATCAATTGAAACTGCCAGACGATTCTAAATTTGCACTTACGAAAATTGTATTCTTACGAAGTTTAGTGAAACGGGCCCCTGGTGTTTTCGGCCATCTAAGACGGAACCGTACACGCTGTACAAACCCAGTTCCGATTTTGGGATTTATTTATGGATTAGACTGCTACGCGTTTTGATGAGTAACGCTAACTTTCATTTGAACGTGACAAGCGATTTTCGAAATATGTAGACACACTCGGGTAAATCTGCATTCATGTATTCATGACTTAATTATGTGTCTACGTAGATCTACATATTGCATGATCATATTTGTGAAAAAGGTCTTCGTTTACAGATGTCGTTCTATGCAAAACGAATGTTTCGAAAATCAACATAAAATAAAATTTGGAAATTGTCAGAAAAATAATCGTATCACAGATCCAAATTATGGTAGTGCTAATTACGTGGCTCCTGGCATATCGCATCATGTTGACACTGGGCCAAACATGTTTTATTATTTAGTATTTAGTGTGTTGGTATTGTGTCACAGGCATATTTAGTGCGAACATAATTGTAGCCACCGGGGCCCGTTTCATTAAACTTCGTACGACTAAAATGTTCGTAAGTGCAAATCTAGGATCGTCTGGAAATTTCAATTGATGGATTTACATTTATTGAGCATAGGCTGCTCAATAAATGTAAATCCAATAATTGTTTACAGGAATTAATTTTGTACTTACGAACATTTTAGACGTACGAAGTTTAGTGAAACGGGCCACAGGGACGTAGCCTACACAAACCTGGTTTTGACAGCACATGAGAATCGTCTCCACTGGAGACGATTCTCATGTGCTGTTAAAACCAGGTTTTTGTTGTTACTGATTTGTATCTGTATCTGCAACCACTTGCATGTACCTTCTAATGTCACGTAATTTTTCGCGACTTTCAAAAATATCACAATGCATCAGCCGTACGATTGCCGCTTGATAACTGTTAAATATTATTTTAATTGACCACTTGTAAATATGGTTATATGAATGTATGGCATATATTTTACTAGTATTTTTGCAATCAGTTCAGACCCTGATCAGGCTGCGCAGATGCACAGGTCTCCAACATTTACAAATTTAAGAAGTACTACTTTAGATCGTTGTTAATTTACTTACTACTAAACACTAGATGTATGTATGCTTTATTGTTGTTTTTATCCTGAAATCCTGGATCCGCCTGAAATCCTGGATCCGCTCCTGGTATTTGCTTTATATTATTTACACGCCTCCGACGCTTTCGAACTAGCACCGTTTGTTCGTCGACCAAGCGGGGCTCGGGAGACTGCTAGGTGGGTCCGACGGTATGCCTTCTATATTTTTGATATCTACACTCCATTTTGCTACGTTATAGCGCATTTTAGAGCAAACATATCTTTACTCGCCAAATTTTAGGGGGGCGCACGCCGAGTTTCCCCCTACGTGAATCCGCCTTGGAATACACAAATTCTACGCGTCTAAATTCAAACGAGACGCTTCAAACAAATGTCGCAATTTTGTGGTCGGTACAAATTTAGTGTGTAAATCACTGACTTGATTATATAGTGTGCAGACATGAATTCAAAATACATGTTCGTACGCCACGGTGCTTTTTAGCATGGCTTTGTTGGCCACTCATTTCTTAGTTTACAAAGGCGTTGAATGTACTTTTTCTGAAACGCAACACAATTAAATTGCAAATTTCGTGTTCAAATTAATTATTCCCGACGAGAGGATAGTGTATACATATACATGCACCAGTACTATTATGCTTACTGCCGGTATTTTTATCAGAATATTTTATAACAATTATACAATAATGTATGTCACATCGACACATTTTCCCGACATTGACATGTTCATGTATATATATTTGTTTTCAAATGGTAAACCCATTATCAAAAATTCAAACCCACACACATTTAAAAATAGACAGTAATGGATAATTTTACCTTGAATGTTCTGTTGGCCACTTTTGGTTTTAACAACTATACATTCCACTTACTAGATAAATACGCATGCTGTCGCGCGGGCATCAGTCACGCAAACAAAAACATATCAAGGAATCAACAAAGTACGGTTGATAAATGCGTACATTTATAAAATTTGAAGAAATTGACTTATATAAAAAAATCAGTACCGGCAGTAAATGCATAGACAGGATCGAGACGGGTAGCCCACACAATATTTTTTTTAAGCGGACACACCTAACAATATCTGCCCTCTCGGTATGGGGGCAGTGGCGCGGCGGTGGGCAGCCGAGGGAGTCGGGGTCAGCGCAGGATTTCCCCATTACCTCCTACCTGCTAGTACGAGGTACATGTACACAAGACCGTCCGTCAGTCATATTGGCTACACAGGAAAACGTTCCTCCCGCTTTCTGAGATGTAAATTTAATTCCGAGAGTCGGGTATGGACAGTCGATTTTTAATTTGTTTAAAACTCCCCTGGGGTGTACGACTACCCTCTAGACACCATAGGGCGATGAAGTCATTGATATGTGCAGCCATAGGCCTATCCAAATTCTAACCAAATTCAGGTCATTAATTTCTACATAAAATAGTGCATTTGTTTCAATCACAGATTATTTCAATTTCAAACACCAGGAGTGTCGCTTAATTGTTTGTGTTTGGTCTTTGGTGAGTAACGTAATGTCTACATCAATAAATGACGTCACAATTAACTGTTACATAAATAACGTCAATTAGATTATGAACTAAATTCTCAAATAATTACAATGTATCTTTCTGACGGTACATGTATATGCATAATCTGTGATAGTTGGCGATATTAGCAAATTACGAAGTCACATGTCGGCTAATTATAGATTTAACATTGATAGTTGTACGTTTGGTTTGTTCACTACATGTACATATCATAGTTTTATTCTATTCAATGTTTGATAGTATACATACTAACACTTGTAGATACATTTAGTGTAACTTATCAGCAAATACAGTTTACAGCAGCACAGTCAATGAGTCTATGAACACGCATTTCTACTGTAGGCTGTTGTGTTGCATTATACAAACGTCAGCGATTCAATAACGTCATTTCGATGACGTTACTTTTTTTTCATTGCGTGATTCACATGGTGCTACAAAAAGTGAGATAAAACAAAAACAATGAAACATATTTGCATTTTCTTTTCAGCATATTGTTTTTGACAGGTGTCCGCATCAAAAAATGTAAAAAAGTGCAAATTGAAAATGTTGTCATTAAGACTGGTTTTCACAGAGCGCGGCCCAGATATTTTTGGATTGTAAATATTCAGTTCTGATTTTGGGATCCCCCCCCCCCCCCCCCATTTGTATAGGTAATATATGGGATTTAGTACTAAACCCATTGACCCGGCCTTAACTGACCTTAGCTGTTGATAAGTCGTTAAACCCCAGCACACAAACAAACATACAATACAGGGAGATACATTTCTTTCGGTATTTATTCCTAGGAAAAAAAACATTCATATATCTTTATCGGATTTGTTAATTTGCATTATTATGTTTTCTATATCAAACTTGAATTGCCAGTCTTGATATCGTGGGGCGATAGCCGTGTTTCCTTTAAACGGTTAACGGAAACAAGTAGTTATTCTCTCATATTGTTTGATGCGCAATGATCATACTTTATAATATGTCGATGAAAATATTTATTCAGTTGACGCATTCAATTTATATAAATATTTTTAAACTGTCCAGCATGACTTGCATATCAAGATAGCCTGATACCGACGCGCGTCTCTATCAGTAAATGAATGATTACTAAATGATTATATGTATAGCTGGGCACTTGTAAAGTTTAAAATTATAGAATAAGTTAGCTCCAATAAAGACCTTTTTTTGTTTAATCGAGGGCTCCAATTTTGTGTTTTCCCATGAGTGGCTGTTGTACAGAGCACTTACAGGCATGCACTTACACGGTTAAGGCTTTCATCGCACCAATTGCGTATTGAATCTGTAGCCGATTTCATCAACATTGCAAAGTATACTTTTCTAGCAAAGTATACTTTGAGGGAGAAATTTTCAATTTTAGGATACATTTATTAATTTTTATTATACTGAATTTATTACATTATCACAGCCATTTTGGCTGTGATAATGTAATAAATTCAGTATAATAATTCTGAATACTTGTAATCATCAAATATATGCAGTGGTTAGTTCTATATGAAAAAATGCATTTCAGGAAAAATAAATGATTGCTCCCTCAAAGTATACTTTGCTAGAAAAGTATACTTTGCAATGTTGGTGAAATCGGCTACTGGTCGATATGGTAACAATAGAACTGAACGTAATCAACGATACTGTACATTTTGTGACATGCTAGACTTAGAAGACGAGTACCATTTTATCCTTGTATGCCCGATGTATAATGGTCTACGTTGTAGTTTTTTTAAAAAGATTCTATTATGTTCGACCAAGCATGTTCAAGTTTATAGAATTAATGGAATGTCAGCAATATAGAGTTCTGTTAAACCTGGGCAAGTTCATCTATCAAGCTCTGCAAATTCGTCAATCAAGAATTGTGGCTATAGTCGGCCAATGATTTGTTTTCATTTGCACCACCTTTATATTAAACTTCCTTGTAACAGTCCAACAAGTATATATTGTCACTCTATACATGCATTTGTTTTGGTTGAGATGTCTTTTTTTTACCCCCTTTTAACTGTATTAGGAACATGTGGTACATGTAATAACAATGACAACAATTCAAATCAAATGGCGTTTGTGCCTCCCATGCGAATCGTCCAGGCAATATGAATCGGATGGAGTATTGCAATATGTGCTCTCGAAAGAGCAACGAATTATAATTTTTAGTGAGACTTGTTGAGAAAATATATATTAACCCTTACTACGTGAATATGATCGTGTCATCTGCTGTTATTTTTATGTTATCTTTTTTGTGTTTTTGTTCTTTTATCAAGCCTAACATTGCATTTTGGCTGCACACGAGAAACATCTGCATTGGAGATTGTTCTCATGTGCTGCCAAAATATGTTTCCATAAACATGATAAATAATATGATGATGATAAAAGAAAGCAGAGGTCAAGTTCATGTTCCTGCTCTGTGGGGATTAAGACTATTATTAGAGAAGATAAGCCTTAAAAGTTTCATGTATTTGTTTATCTTTAGTACGTATACTGCACTACAAAATTTGCAATTGTTCTGATACAGTATGGATACATGTGTTCTGATACTGTACTGTACAACGGGGAATGTCAATAGTAACTCTGTGCACGAGTAAATATCTATGTATTTAATGGTTGGAGTTGTCTCCCATTCTCGTGTAGACAGTCTGTCTGCTAGTTCAAGCCGGCTGCTGCACGAGTGCGACGATACAAAGCCAAGCATCGCTCACGACATATAAATTCGAGTGAAAATGCATATATGAAAGTAAAACTGTTGACATGTCCTTGTGTACACGCAGAATGAACACAATAATTTTAAACCCACCATCATAACATACTGTATTTCAACTAAATAATGTTTTGTTAAGGTAGGTCTCGACTCATATAGCTTGCTGGCACTCGACTTGGCATCGCTTACTTGGCTATAAACGGTTGCCTATTTTTAATGAAAAGTAACCATAGATTGGCTGGGATGGTGTTATGATGAGCCGTGTGCCAGACTCGCCCTATCTGTCCGGGCCTGTTTTTCCTACAATGTTCTTCTTAGTTTGAGATTAGTTACGCTAAATATTGATCATATGGTAACTGCTTGTGTGTGTTCGGGGGTGTGCTCGAGGAATCCGTGTGTCTCTTTGTGGCATGCGGGTTCTTGTGAGCGAAAACCATCTCCTGTCCTATACATGCAGCAATACATTTAATGGTATCGTATCTGCACTTGTTTGATATTTGTGATATAACCTTTGTATGCAACTAGGAACATGTCATGTTCACGTTACGAAATATAAAAATCTTGAATCTTGAATCTTTATAATATGTCGATGAAAATATTTATTCAGTTGACGCATACAATTTATATAAATATTTTAAAACTGTCCAGCATGACTTGCATATCAAGATAGCCTGATACCGACGCGCGTCTCTATCAGCAAATGAATGATTACTAAATGATTATATCTGTATAGCGGGCACTTGTAAAGTTTAAAATTATAGAATAATTTAGCTCCAATAAAGACCTTTTTTTGTTTAATCGAGGGGCTCCAATTTTGTGTTTTCCCATGAGTGGCTGTTGTACAGAGCACTGTACTTGGATATAGCGACACGTTTTGGAGTTCGATCTAACGAATCACGTGATTGGGTGATGTAGGTCATTTGCAGTGCGTTAAGCGAAAGACCACATATTGGATATCTGGGACATCATCTGAGAAAATGTGCCTTAAACCCTTCCAATGTAAAGAACAGTTTGTGCCTATTGCGTGGGCATGTACATTTAACCCTTCAAATACCCATGCCTGTATAGTGGTATTGGCAAACCGTGTAGATCCAGATGAGCCGGCTCGTGACGAGCCGTCTCATCAGGATCTGCACTTTTTGCAAGTAATTTTCACATTCTTGATAACAAAAACACCTCCTGTTCGTAAATGGACTAGTCTGAAAATCATTTTGTGATGATTGGATTGGTCGGAAAATTAACATATCAAAGTCCATTCCAGTTACTCCAGTTAATAGTTAATTGCCATGATTGACTTGTACATTTCCGTCACGCACCACCGGTACGTGATGACGGTTAGTAGACTACGGTTAACCCTCAATAATTCCAGCACAAACATATTTACACAATTCCCTAACATTTGATTGGCCCGTAGCAAGTCTCTGTCCAAAATGTATATCCCATTAAACTCCCACGCCGAACTACATTCCGCAGTTAAAATAATTCTTAAGAAAACGGAAAATAAACACATTTTCTTGATGAATTTATTTCAAATGCTGGAATTATAACGAATGAATGGCCTTTTTGTGGAATTTATCGAGGATATAAACTTGGAAAAGTCGCGGGAATACTGGACGAGGCCTTCCGGCCTTCGTCCAGTATTCCCGCGACTTTTCCAAGTTTATTCCCCGATAAATTCCACAAAAAGGCCATTCATTCCTATATTAGAAGGCGGGAAATGAATACTGTCGTCTGCTGCTGTTGTTTATTTTTTTCTGCAAACTTATCTTATTTCTGAAAATGAGTCTTAGCTGCTGACAAAACAGCCACCAACTACCGTAGACAGCAGACGACATAATTGAATCACGGGGTAATGACAAAAGTACTTCACCCTCTCGTTCATTACCTTTAACCCTTAGAATGCTGGAAACAAAAATTGTCGTCTGCTTTTGTTTTATATTTTGTCTTTTGTCTCAAGTAAACATGGTTTGGTAGCACTTTAGAATCATTTCCAAACCATGTTTATTATGCGAAAAACAGAAAATAAAAGATAAACTGCAGACGATAAAATTTAATTCAGCATTGTAAGGGTTAAAGCACGAGCGCCTTACTCTGCTGAAGTAAAATTTGTAGTCTGCTGTTTATATTTATATTCATTTTTTTCCTCAACCAAAACATGTTTT